>JAQFVV010000649.1:217961-300543 GCA_028023455.1 Epiperipatus broadwayi
TTTCTATGCAGTTTTTATTTATGTATATATGAGACACATGATAAAGATTTTACTTTAAAAGTAATATAAATTAGTGTTAATAAAATTTTATTTCATTATTTGTTGGCTTTATCTTTTACAATAAACATTTTATAGTAATTATACCCTTGACAAAGATAAATAAATATGAAGCTCTTGGAATTTATTTGAATGAATGAAAGTACATCACTTAAACAATGTCTTTTTTTCCTTTTTTAAAATATATTTCACTAATAAATAATGAAATTCCAAATATTAAGCTGTTTTTTTTTTAATAACGAAAGGAAATCATAATAACTAATACAATAACAATTAAAATATTCTTATTCTACAACTCTACTTTCACGTACACCATTTGAACAAAAAACCAAACCAACCAACAACTAAATATTCCTGTTGCTTAGTTTTTTCCATGTTACAAAGTCAACAAAGGTTTACTCTTTTTTTCTCTTTTAAACAAAAGAAACTTGGTTAATAAATTTAATGTCAGATATTTTCTTTATTATTTTTGTCACATCATGATTTAAAATCTTAAACATTCATGTATAAATGTGTGTATGTATATATTTTATTCTACATTTAATAAAAAAAAATTAATTCATTCCTTTATGAATGTATGGTTATGTTTGTATAAATATATGTGTGTATGTCTCCAAATACCTTTAAAAAAATTATGTTTAAAAGTTGGCTGCCTATTTAATCTTTATACATGTTATCCTAAAAGATCAGTTACTTATTATTATTTTTTATAAGGATTGGGCATCACCTTATATATATATATAAAAATATATATATATATAATAATATATATAATATATATATATATATATATATATATATATATATATATATATATATATATATAAGGAATAACAGTAATTAATTTAAGAGAGCTATGATTGTTGTGAACTTTTTTAATAAAAGTTCACTTAGCTTTAGGTTATAAAGAAAAAAGAAACCTCTTCATTACACAGATTAACAAACATGTAAATTTTAATTATATATATATATATAGGCTAAAAATGTCAATATTAAACTTATATTTCTATTCTTGTAAGATTTATACAATATTAAAGTATATAAAATATTTTTTAGAAATTGTTTTTTTTTATCCTTAATGCAATTATTTTCATTTATTTATTTATAATTATATTGTAGAAATGTCTATATTTACATTCATATTGTTATATAAATTTATGTAAACAATTGTGAACATATTTAATAATTTCTTGATTATAATTGAATAAGGATAAAATAATTATATTAAGGAAGAAAAAATATATAATAAAAATATTTATGTATATTTTATACTGTATAGTAAAAATGTACATAACATTTCAATGTTCTTATTGTATTATTTATTTTAAATTATATATAGATATATAACATTTTGAAAATGTTTTATGCATATAATGGTCTAAATATAAATAGAAAAATAATAAATTTTTAGTAAGTGTTTTAATTAGAAAAATGGTATATGTATTGCGATATATTAAATTTTTGTTTGCTAATTATGATTACAAATACTGTATATTTAAAATCAATATAACATAATATACAAATTAAATATTATTTACTCCTAGGTTCATTTTATTACATATTGGTTAACTAGAATAGAGTTATAATACTGCAAAAGTTAGTCATTATGATAGTAATTCATAGGATTCAGTAAAAAATTATACAAAATCAAAAATCATAATAGTAAATGCAGATTTTATAACGGTCTTTTTATTTACAGTATATGCACAAAATCTGAACCCATTCTATAGAATAAGGAAATTTACCTTTTGGACAATCACTCATTAATTAAATTAAATATTTGTCACTTTGTATTTAATAAAAAAATCACTGCATACAAATAAACTATAAATCATTGTCTTCTTTTTTGAGCTTTGGTAATACATGACTATTAATGGGCACATATGCAGAAAAGGTTGATTTAAAATATTCAAATTTATTATTGTTTATTATACTTTTAATATAACATTTATATCATATTCATAGCTAATATTAATATGACTCTAGATTTCTTAGTATTAGTGTATATGTTATTAATTATCTATTTAAAAATATTAAAATTTATTCAAATAGCCCACTTTTTGGAGAGAGGGATGCTTGAATTCTTTCTATTGATTAAATAAATAACATCTGGATGCACTATAACATACTTTTATAGTTATAAAGACATTAGTAGTTATGTGTATGTCTGTGGCTAAAAAATATTTTAATTGGAAAATGTTTTGATAAAAATGCTTTCAATATGAAACCAGCCTAGATTAGCAATTTTTTGAAATTTATTATCATATGATTTATTTCTTGTCTATATACTTTATAAAATAATATATATATAGAAAAGGGCACAATATATATATATATATATTGTATATATATATATTGTGCCCTTTTCTATAGGGCAGAATCAACTCATCACAGTAAATTGATAATAGTTTAAATGTACAATTTAAAGCTAAATTAAAATATGTAATGCCTAAAATTATAATGAATAACCCTAAAAAACAGTTAAACAAAGCTAAAAATATTAATTACATGTGTTTGGAATAGCTGGCCATAATAAATAATGCAGCTATAAATGTTTAAAGTATGTTTAATAAGTTAAATTTTAATAGTTTAAAACTTATAGTTAAATAAATGCTCTATTTTAAAAGTATAAGTTATATTTAGTAATTATAATTAATGTCATATATTCTAAAAATAAGTTTTATGGTAGGATTAGTTATATTTAATTCTATATTTTCCAAAATTATTATTCCAAATTTTATATTATTGTATTATTTATTTAATATAAGTGTTGCAATTTATTATTTATTTTTAGACAGAAAATTGGGTACAATCTTTCTAGGTTGTAAAATCATGTGACCTGCATAATACAGTAATACACACATGCTTGCTAGTATTTGTATTAATGAAGTTCAAAATATTTTAAAATTTGCATTATAGAATTGAATATATTTATTTGCCTATCATAAGGAAAAATGTTAAATCAGTAATTATAAAATGTTTTAAATTGTATTATAAGATGAATACAGCTAATAAAAATTAAATATTTTGTTTTAAAATAAATTAGATAAATTAAATATTAAAGGTGGGATTACTTTATTAAATAGTGTTTTTAAAAAGTCATTTTAAAATATTTAATTAATTGTAGTAAGGTATAATAATTGATTTAAGATTAATATTTTTAAATAATATTTTTAAAGTCATATTGAGTCATATTTTATTTTTTAAATTTAATTGTGTAAGACTGTAGCAATATGCAAATTCGGTATCAAACGAAAAGTAAGAATCCACCAATAGGATGAGGTATTTTGTAGGGTATAAATACTGTTGCACGGGGTGTCAGTTGGTGATTGATATAATAGTAACTTTTAAATTGTTTTTATTTTAGTCAATTTTTAGTGCTCTTGTATAATATATTCGCAAACTAATAGGATATTTATTTTTAAATATTTGCAAAGAGAGCGTAGTATAAATATATTTTAATAACTTTATTAAAAATATGCATTGCTAATTTAAAGTTCCCTTCACCAGGATTATTCATCAAAACTTAATATAACATCGCAGTAAAAATATGGATATGCCAATAAGTAAAATGTCTTTAATGAAAATTTTAGAAATAAGTATAATAATTGTTAATGCAATATCAATGGTATTAATCAAGAGAACTATTTCAGTAAGCACATAATTATTTTGGACATTGTGTAGAAAGGTTAATAGAAAAGGTACTTGCAAGTTAAAAAGTAACAACACATTTTTTTATTATAGCGAGATAGTCGTGTTTTAAGACTGACAAGTAATACAATAAGTTTATAATATTTTATGGAAAAAGAATGCTATGGAAATAAATGTTTTATTCTTTTTGAAGGAAAACATTGTAAATATTTTAAAGAAAAAACTGTCATAAATGATATCTAAAGGAAAGTATTTTTAGAAAAGCATATATAATAAAACCTATATTATATAAGGTTATATGTGTTCATAAAATTATTTAAAAACTGATAATTTAAGCAGTAAAGGTAATAGTTATAATTGGATAATAAATAATAAATTATCCTGAAGAATAAACTTATAAAGAAATAGTTTATAAACTAGCAATTACTGAATTTATGAAGATATAAATATTTTAAATTGCGCAAAAAGTTTTATTCGGTTTAGCATTAATCACCAAGCCGATACAGGATTCCTATGATAGAAGATTCAATATATTATTATTTTAATAATCATCATTATGGATGATAGAAACCATAAACTATTATTGTATGAACTTTTCCAGAAAAGCTTAATGATTATTTTTATTAGTTTTTCAAGATTTTAAGATGTCGTATTATTTATTTTTTATTATTCATTTCTAAACTTCGCTCATCACACTGGAAGAAGTTACAATGCAGGTGCAAGATTGGGGCAGTTGTTTGTCATCAAGCAAGAGAAGCTTAGCAATCACTGGGGTTTTTAAAAATTGCTCTTAGAACATTCTCGAGGAAAATAAAAACATTTGAACTTCATAAAGAACATTAATCTCAGTTGAAGATTTATGTAATTATTGTCTTCATTTATTTATTAATTTTTAAAGTGTCATATTATTTTAATTAGAAGAGTAGAAACATGAATATTAATTTAGTATTAATGATATTATAATCTTATAGTGAAATAATTTGATAATTTAAATAAGTTAACATTTTAAGTGTTAAAGTATGGATGTATTTTATATATGCAATATTTTATTTAATTGATGGACATGAAGACTTCATAAGTGATGACAAGTCAATATCACTTAGGTAATAGTTGTGAATATTGATATATTTTATTTGTTTCTCTTTTTTTTTTGCAGATTGCCAATGAATTATAATGTATGGAAATATGAATTTTTAAGTTATATGTAAATGCATTTGTATAACACATTTAAATTATGAAATTAAGATTTATTACTGGGAATATGCATACTTTAATTTGATATTAGTAATATAACACAACATGATGATGAATGGTTATATGATTCTTTTAAAAACTTTAATATTATTAGACATTCAAAGTATTTATATGACCAGTTTGTATATGTTTTAAAGAATATGAGATAGGAAAGTAAAGCAGACTTTTCTTGTAGATTATTGAGATTGTTCTAATTATAATTGAATTTTGTTTATTATTTTGAATATGTGAGTTAGTTATTTGTCGATGTAAGATTTGATAAATCTACTAGGAAATGTTGATAAGATAGTGACTTTTGGAGTAAGCTGGAGAACATGAAACCAAAGAGATGATATCAAGGTAGGATGTATTAAGGGAATAGGAATAGCATTTTTGTAATATTAGTAAGTATACAGTACAGTTAACAATGCCCTGTAACTGATATATTTATTTATGGACAGTGTCTATTTTCTTTAAGTATTGATATTTCAATAAAGCTGAAGGAATAGCTTTGACATCATTGATAGTAATGGAGGTCATTAGACAGAATAGGTCATGCCTCTATTTTTATAGATACACTGTGCCATGGTATTTTATTTCAATATGTACTATGAGTTAGACACTAGTTTTTTTCCCTAGGCCTACACATCTATTCACTATCTCGATTTCCAAAGTAACTCCATCACACAGTATTGAATATTTTGTAAAGAAATAATAAATAATTTAGAGTTTAAGATATGCTATTGTCTGAATAAGATAAATTCATTTACTTGTAAGAAGGAGTAGAGTTAGTGCAAGTTGGAATTGAAAATCCAATGGACCCAAAAAGAAAAAGAATCATAAAATATGTTCTAAATTTGTTTTTTGTAAATAAAATAAATTTCAGGAATAAAATAAATAAAGCAAAGTTGCTCTTTGAAATGTTAAATAACTTTTAAATATTTTATTTCATTTTTATGAGTATTGCATATTTTTAAGATATAATGTTATAAAGCAAAATGATATAAAATAAGCATAGGTACAGTTTTGTATTTATTTTAAATAATAAGGAATACATCAATGATTACAGCTATTCAGTATTAGAGTAATTTTATGTAAGATATATTGTATTTAATAATAATAGTGTAGTAAACAACGATGTCCACATAGTTTAGTAATAAATTAATATTAGATATGTTATATAGTATTTTTCAACATTGCAAAACAAAAATTGTTTTAGTAAAAGATCCATACTCGATATTGTTATATTTTGTGTTTACTCTACTATGTTTCAATGGATGTTTAAAAAGAAGTGTAGTTAAATAATATTCAAAGATATGATATGTTAAAATAAGTATAAAGAAATATAATTTCATCATAAAGATTGATCACAAAGAGATAAATAAAATGGTATTATTTTATTATTATTGTTAAGTCAGAGTGAAGACTTAAATAGATTCTCTATTGTTTTTTTTTTACTAACTATAATTAATAAGAAATGTATCACGGTGCAAATTTAAGATATCCAGTGTAAGTATTGTAAATAAATTGTTATTTTATTTTATTGTTATAAGAAAAACTTTGTTAAATATCTTGTTTTTTTAAAAAATTTGTGTGTTCAGACTATTTTATTTTCCATTAAAATGCATGATACACACGGAATAATTGAATCAAACATAATATTTTTGCACAGAAATAAATAAAGTATTATTTTTAAGAATTTGAATATTTTTCTTTGAATTTATTTATTTAAGTAATCACATTTTTACATTACCTTATGGTCATAAATTTATTATTGTAATAGGACATTGAATTATATCCTATCCATTGCCACACATATATTTTTCAGATTATAAAATGCTACATATTTATTACATTATTATATGAAGATTAAAGATTATATTATAATATTTTCTTATTATTATTATGGTAATAAATTATAGTGAAGAAAAGATATAAAAATTAGTCCATCCAATGAAGAAAAAGATTATTATTATTATTATTATTATTATTATTATTATTATTATTATTATTATTATTATTATTATTATTATTATTATTATTATTATTATTATTATTATTATTATTATTATTATTATTATTATTATTATTATTATTATTATTATTATTATTATTATTATTATTATTATTATTATTATTATTATTATTATTATTATTGTTGTTGTTGTTATTGTTGTTGTTATTATTATTATTAATATTATTATTAGTTAAGTGTATTAGAGTATAACATAAAAATCTCTTATCATGTTTTACTACAGTGATTTTAATTAACTTAGAATAATTTTATGAACCTGAGATTTTATTAAGCTAAATTATTGTAGATAAAAATATTAAGATTTAATTATTAGTTTAATCTTAGTAATTATGTTTTATTAAAGTCGTAAGAATGCTATAAGTTTATTTATTTGAGATAATAATAGGGGGGATAGTGTTCTTATGCCATTGAGGTAGTATCCTGTGGGATATTAGCTCAATATAATCTTTCTTGTCATATGTATTTCACTTCCAAGTCTCATGATATAATAAATATTTATTTATTTATTTTTATAAACTGAACCTTTTCATTATTTTGCTAGTAGAATGTTTTAATATTAATGCAGGATATTGTATTTACAAATTATTTGCATTTAACTGAATGTAATCGTTAACTGAGCTAACCCATTTTCTTTTATACAATATTGCCCTGGAAGTGAGAATATACAAATGGAATTTAATAAATGGGAATATACAAATGGAATTTAATAAATGGGAACTTTGTTATATAGAAGTTAAACCATAACCAGGATATATTAAAGTGCAACAACTAATCAGCCCAGTTTTGCAAACTGTTTTTTATAGTTATAATGTCCAGCTACTAGCTCGTATGCAACAATATGTATGATTGATCAAAACCTGTTATTATTTGGTCTGTAGAAGTTTGGTCAAGTTTGCTATTGGTTTCTTTCAGCCTGAAGACCCATTCCGATTGGTTGCAACTCTTTAATACACATCGATTATAGTTTTAACTTCATTTATATAATGGAGTGCCTTTCTATTAAAAATTTATATCTACAGCATATAGATACATACCAGCTGGATTACATCTAAACAGCACAAATAAAATAAAATGTGAGTTTATTACATTCATTACACACACACACACATATATATATATATAATGATAAATAAAGCTAAACATTTATGTTTGACTAGCCAGTCACTAATATAAAACAACTTTTGTTAAAACAGGCAGAACTCTCTATACGTATGCCACACACAGCAATCTAGAGTAATCAATGGATGCCAAAAGGCTTGTGCATAAAATCCCCATCTAGTGCCTACTCATCCAATATCCCCAGACTAGTTTCTAGCTTGTGGCCTTCGTCAGTGAGGAGCCTTGGATCTGAGAGCCCAGAAACCACCATTTATCTCCATTTAACTGCAAAACGATGAGTTTTAAACTGAAAACACATCAATGTTTCCAATTCAAGCCCATCAGCTTATATATTTTGGTGTCTTTGGCTCCTCAATGATGAAGGCCACAAGTTAAAAACTAGTCTGAGGATATTGGATGTGTAGGCACTAGATGGGTATTTTATGCACAAGCCTTCTGACATCCATTGATTACTCTAGATTCCTGTGTGTGGCATATGTATAGTGAGTTTTGCCTGTTTTAACAACAGTTATACACAAGCATAAGAGATGGTTGTCATGTGATGTTTCTTGGCATAAAACAACTTTATTAGTATGTAAATTAATTCTCTATACATATAAATTGAACTAAAATTTTACATCTGGTTAATCAAGCTTTTGCACATTACACTAACACTGTCAGCTTCTAGTTTTTAGTATGTACTCTAAATATATAATTAATTTGTGTAAATTATTTTATGTTCACTTCACACTAATTTCTTGCAAATTTCTCTACAATAAATAATAAAATAAATGTGTATGTTTTGTGTGGTAATTATTTTTTTGCAATAAAATTCTATACATAACTATTTATATTGTTACCATTAATTGATAAGCCAAGATTCACTACTTTTCTTTGCTATAACAACTGCATTAATTTTCCATAGAAGTTACTTTTTTAGTCAAGTTTGCCAGATATTTTCTAGTCATGTTAGATACTTTGAATTTACATTTTTACACTCCTCATGTGATATTTTTCTTTAACTGATTGATTTTCAGGTTTAAATTCAATTTTATATTCTCTAACATTCATTATATGATTTTCTCTAGTGTAATTCTTTCATACCATTACAATGGTTGCCCAAATGTAAGACTGATGGTGATCAAGTTCTAGTGGTCAAAATGATAGTTCAATTAGGAGCTTGAATATAACTTTATACCTGAGAAAAAAAATTCTATATTTATTATGAAATATGTGAAAAGAGAATATTTGATAGTATAATTATTTATTGATGAATAATTGATTTTTAAATTACAAAATATTATGTTGATGAACATGTAAAAAAAGTTTGTATTTAAAGAAAAAAGAAGATAGATCAGATAAAAGTTCAGTATTGAGATAGGTAAAGATTTTGTTAATTGGCTTGAGGTTGTAATGTTTTCATGAAACTCCATATAGTGTTTTATATCAGACACTGCATTAACATGTTTAACATTTATATTTACTGACCTCCAAATCTCAAAAAGGATTAAAGTATATTTGTAATTGATTTTCACTAACAACCTATAAGTTCCAAAAAGGAGCAAGGCACTATTTCAAGTTTTCATATTTACCAGTTTGTAAGACTGAAAGAAAAAAAGATTTGCAAACATTTTTTTATTATTTCATGTTTAGGGTTGTAAATAATTTAAAATTTTCTGATTGATATAGATCTCTCGATAATCATGTGAGGTCATGTATTTACAGCCCACTTTATAAATTCTTTATATATCTCAAGATTTTGATATGCTAATCATTTTTATTGATTGTTAAATGCCTGCCAGATCTCTGAAAAAAGTTTAAAGTAAATGGTTTGATGTATGAGTTTCATTTTAAAAAAATTATCAATCAAAATATATAAAATGCGCTAACATGCATGAGCACACAAAGCTAAAAACAAATAAAGAAAATATATATTATTATTTTTTATTTTAATATCTATTCCATTAAATGGCTAAGTGCTTTCTAGGGTCAATGCCCTCATATCATAGCTGCATTACAAACTATAATAAATTGACTTGGAGTGATGCAAATTTATGCAAATGAAATGATTACGCATTCCATTTCTTGGATATTTTGTAGCAAGAGTTTGTAATGTGGCTATGATTATGAGAGCTTTGACCCTTGAAAGCACTTAGCCATTTAATGGAATAGATATTAAAATAAAAATAATAATATATATTTTCTTTATTTGTTTTTGGCTTTGAGTGCTTGTGCATGTTAGCACATTTTGATTTATAATTAGCCACAAAGTATAAAATGTTTGCTTATTTAAAAATTTATGAAAATATTATTAGGAATATACTTTTTTTTTTACTATTTTACCAAAGTAAGGAATATGAGATAAAATTGGTCACAAGCCATACAACATAGCAATATGTGTGTTCATATCTATATAAAGTTCGAAAGGAAACTGTAAAAAAAAAACAGACAAAATTTACTGTATTTATTTATTTAAAATATATTGCTTGGAGTAACAGAATAATAATTGAATAATAATATTATAACATACAATAAACTATTTAAATTCAAATATAAAAGAAATCTCTTTTTTGGAGCAAATAAATTTGATTTTCTTCTGATTTTGACAAAAATGTAGATTATTTTTGAAAAACAGGCTTTTTCTATGAACAATAATTATATAATCTATTTAATTAAAAGTTTGAGAAAAAATGTATAGTGAAAATTATGATGATGTGATTAAATTATTAAGCAAGATGGAAAATGGCTTACTGAAATATCCTATTTTACAATTTCGCTACATTTACCATATAAATAAAAGTTTTTAATAAACTAATTATTATTACGTTATTAGATTGAAAAAATACAGTAAAAGTAAGTTTATTCCACATCAGTCAAGCAAATTTAAATGAGATAAAAATAAGGGCTGGCTTTTCTGGAGTATATAGCCCATATCTGTGTACTAGTTCACTTGCCTGACTGAAATCAATTAAATTTTAGAACCTAATTGGAGTTGAGGAACACCAATGTCTGCCTTATATATATATGCCATCCCTGACAAGATAATGAGAAAATAGCTTACTGATACAGTCTAATATAATAAGAAGTCGGTTTACAAAGAAACTCCAATGTTATATTATACATGTTGTAACTCGAGCAAAATATATATGTTAAAACTACACATATAATCATGTTACATATTTTCATTTTAAGAGAAAAAGGAGGAAGTGAAATTTATTAATAAAATAAAATAGAGAAAAGAAAAAAAAGTGTAAACAGCTTTCTTTTTAAGAAACATAATTGTATCAAAAGTAAACATTGTATATACAAATTTTGTTTTTAAATAGAATAAAAGTTTAGAATCAGAGTGTGGGGGGGGGGAGATAATTCCTAAATAAAGATTAAAATTAGTTCTCTTTTTTATAAGTTACAAAAGAAAAATGTATGTATGAAAAAAAAAAGTAAACATAAAAATCAAAACTGTAGTTAATTTGAAAAGGAAAAAACTTTTAAATGCAATTAGTAAAAGATTACTGGATGATAAAATAAAATTAGAACTAACAATTAAATTAATTAAAACCATACAAACTATTTCATCATTATAAAACAATGAGATAGTTAGTCTAATATTGAAATAAGATTAGATATCAGAAAAATGCAAGAATTAATTAAATTTGTCTAAATCATGATAAAGATTAAATAATGGAGAAGTACAAAAGAGAGAAGCGAAAAAAATTATTAGATACTCAGATTATTATGTAGATTCAGAAAATAAGTATTATTGCTATTATTATTAATGTTCTGCTGTGATAGTATTACTATTAAAATAAAGAGAAGACAATCAGAAAAGGTCGTAAAAATTGTCCATGTTTCCTGTACACTCGTTCCTTGACCCATTCATCACTGAAGGCTGACTTAACAACATGGGGTGCTAAAAAACACTAGTAGTGTTTAGATGGTCTTTGAACCTGAGTCTTCAGTACCATCAGATGTCTTTAATCTGGACCCAATACCTGATTATGTAAACTGCTGATAATCTCTCTCTCTCTCCGATTGGTAAACTGAAGAAGGGAAAGGGAAACAAGAAACCATTGATGAAATCAAAAAAGCCAACTGGTTGGGAGTCAACAAATGATAAGGAAACAAATAGGAAACTGAATCAATGAAAGTGTCATGTGCTATTATAAAACCTAGGTAAATATACTTTTTTTCTCCCATAATATATATATATGTTAATGAAATGAACACTAATGGACTATTATAATTATAGCCTAAAGTAATCATTAACATTTCTTATGTAAACTTTATTATATTATGTTATAGTTATGTGTGTGTGTGTGTAAAATAAATATTGGTTTGCTTCATTTTTACTTGTTTGATTCTCTCTCTCTCTCTCTCTTGTAATTGCATCACCAGTAAATTAGTTTATAAATAGTTATATGTGTTAGATAAATATGCCAAGGATTCCTCTCTCTCAACTGAGAAGAAGAGTTAGCTTGAAATATATCAATTGCTGGATTGTGTGCCTGTCATTCAAAGCATGCTGACAATATAACATATGGTTGGCTTGTACCTGAGTTTGATCCTCAAAACAAATAAAGTACTTTGGATGGCAGGGTTTGAGTACAGCAGTCAAGGTTGGCCATGGTTAGAAATTGTGATCATGTTATATGTTGTATAGCTCGATCTGACCATGGTTATCATTGATGGCTATGCTATCAATGGTATTCTTCCCTCTGCTTGAAGTGCTGGTCTGTTCCAATAGTATTAAAGATAGTTAAACCCATTATAAAAATTATTAAAGTTTTAGATACCCAACTATATTAAAATTATATTTAAATATTTTTGAAAGATATTTAAACTAGTTAAAGAAGTATATTTCATGGATATGAAAAGCAAAAATGAATTAAGTTAATGCTGGTCATATATATATAATGTCTACGTGTGATAACTATTTAATAAAAGAAGATATGAAGCACAGATAGAAGGAAATAGCTGGTGAGTAGAATTTATATAGTGATAATAAGAACTTTCAATCATTAAATTTGCCTAAAAAATATTTAATATCAACTATACGGATTTTCAGTGAAATTAAAGCAATTAACTGACGAAAATAAATTTGTGAAACTTTCTTAAAGTTAACTAAACTTTCAAAGATGTTGTTTACACTTAAGAACAATTTGGAAACAAAAACAATTTTTGAGTGGATTTTCAAAAAAATAACGTTTTTTTTTTTTTAAATTTTGTTTTAATACTTTTGTTTAACATTCTAAATATAGAATCTTGTTATAGGGTAAAGGTCAATTATAATCAATAACTGAAAAAAATATGTTTATATTAGAACAAGCATGTGTGTGATCTTATTGAACATATATTTATTTTTTAATCCTATTTATTTTCTGGCACAGATTAAGATCTATAAACTTAATGAAATATATTATTAAAAAGTGAAATACAGGGATATAATACAGTGTGTGCGCATATATCTAAAATCAGTCATTATTTACGTAATAAAATAAAATTGATTTTAATTGGTTTATGATATTTTATATTCATAGATATATACATGGATGCATATATATATATATGAGTGTGTATATGAGTTTATTCAATACTTGTTACAATTTATGTAGCTAAAAATTAAAGATAATAGTACCTATATAATTTGTTATTTTTTCATCAATGGAAAAAAAAAAAAAAATTGTATGTGAAGATCAGAATTTTTTTTTTTTTTGTAAGTACAATATTTATCACACTTTTATTGTTATTTCTGTTTAATAAATTTACTCACAAATATATTTTTTAAAACTTAGCACATATTCCGATACAGCTAATATAATTAAGTGGCGGTTCCTTCTATATCTGAAACAATATTATATTTCTTTTTTTTTTTTTTTAATTGTGTAATTACTTTCACAAAGTAGGCATTGTATCATTCATTATAAATTTAATATCAATTCTTGGTAGTTTAACAGTTCATAGAATAAAACGGTCAGCAAACACATTCATGCATATTTTCAAAATTTAATAATTTAAACTCTTGGCCTTTAAGTCTAAATTTTCTCTTTTTTAAATAATAATAATGTACATTCAGATTAATCAGGACAATGCCCAGCATAGATTTATATATTATCAATTTTAAATACATCATCTGGATTATAATAAAATTAATAATTGAATAGCAATAAAGAAATTTTCTTTTTAAAACTAAATTACTATTCCATGGCATTTTTTTGTTAGTAGTTTAAAATAAGAATGTTCCAAATAGAATTACTGTAATAGAATCAAGCAGAATTACTTTAAGCTTGTTAGCACAACCTTGTAGGTTTTAAAATAAATAAAATTAATACTTTACACTTTAATTAAAAATAAAGAAATTATAAAAAAAAAAAATACTATTCTTGGTGTCACACAGAAGTATGTCCAGAGCAGTAATAAATAGAGTGGATGACAAATGAAAGCCAGCACAGCACACACACAAAAAATTAAGAGTCCCCTTAATATGATGACCTGATCTTTTTATATCAGTTTACCAATCACTCAAACCTTAACCACCACCCCCCAAAAAGAGACATATGTGGCCAAAAAGTTAATTAATTTTCAGTAATTAACTAAGAATAAATATATCATATTAACCTAGATTATTTTTAAATAACCACGTCTTAACAATTTTGAGGTGAAGAAAAGGTCATTACTTATTAATTACCAACATAAGTAATAAAACAAGATAATTTAAACAATTATTATACTTTTTCTTAAATAAAAATAACCCTTTTCTTCCCTTTTTGTTTAATAAAACCTTTTTAAAATTTTAAAGTTAACTCTTTATTTTGCAGGTTTAATAAAATATTTAATATTAAAATTTTAACTCTTAAAATTAAACATATTGACAATTAAAACCAAGTAGCTGTTAAACACACGTAAGCTCAAACATTCACTCATACACGTGAACAGGAAGTTAAATATTTTGTTTAATTTAAAGCTACCTTATAAAATAAATTGAAGTTAATTTAAATAACTATATCAATTATTTAACTACATAGACAAGTTTTATCTAAACTAACTGGTCAATGAACTTTATTAAATAAAAATATCTACCTTAACTGGCTAGTTGGAAATTTAAACTATTACCTAATTTTCTTAAGGCAACATACTATTATTTAAATCCAATTTAACAAGCATTGTTTAAATGATACTTATTATAGCAAATAGCTTTATTAAATGGAGACTCGATTTAAATAAATAATTTACTTAATATTATTTGATCCTCAATTTTTTTAAAACAACCTTTGGCTAAATTTTAAATGTATGCAGATACATGTCTAACTATAATTAAATTTACCTTAATAAAACATTTTAAATAATTAGAATTGTTAATTATTTATGCAGATAAGAAACATAATAATGTTAAGTAATTTACATTCAGGTTGATGAAATAACCTGCATACAATAAAATTCTTGTCTCTTACTCTAAATTATTTATTGTTTATTATTATTATTTTTAAATTAATAAACATAGTAAATCACTGCATTAAAGCATGTACATGAAACAATGAGAAAAAGCACAGATTACTATATAATAATAATAATAATAATAATAATAATAATAATAATAATAATAATAATAATAATAATAATAATAATAATAATAATAATAATAATAATAATAATAATAATAATAATAATAATAATAATAATAATAATTAGATTACTTAGAAAAAGCTCAAAGGGAAGTAGGAAGACATGCATTGTATGCAGAAGTATGGACAGCAAGGGAGGCAATTCAAGGAGAAATGGGATGGTCAAGTTTTCATATGAGAGATGCAAAAAGTAAAATGAAAATGTTTGGTAGATTGCAGTTTATGGATAATAAAAGAATAGCTAAAATAGTATTTAATTGGGTTATGAGTAAAGGGCAGGTAACAAAATGGGTGAGAAAGGTAATGCAGTATGCAAAAGATTTGGATAAAGAATTTATATCAATATATTTGTACAAAAGATGGGTTGATTGTGTTAAAAGGATTATTGAGTGTTATAGTAATAAGGATAAATTTATTAATAAAGACTAGGGAGTTAGAGAGATGGAGAAATAGTATGGAGAGTAAAAAGAGTTTAAATATATATAGAAATAAACAGAATATTAGGTGTGAGTTAATATATGATAATAGTAAGGAAAGTAGTTTATTGTTTAAGGCTCGAACAGGATCTTTAGCTACAAAAGAATATAAATGTAAATGGAAAAATATGGGTGATTTATTTTGTAAATTATGTAAGGAAGGAATAGAAAATATTAGGCATTTGTTAATTGAATGTAAATGTTTGAAAACAGAAAGGGTACATATAATAAAGTTGTGGAAAAATAAATATGAAAAGAGTGATTATACAGAAAGTGAATTATTGGTTTTTATGCTGGGTTTGGGAAAAGATAAGGGGGATTTAGATATAAAGGTTATAGAGTTGATAAAAATTATGTTGTGGAAATGGGATAGAGCAGATTATGGGTAAATTTAGAGTGGATAATGTAAAATAAAGTGGCTAACAGGTTTATCTGGGCACAATTGCTGAGATATTCTTAACTTCATTTAAGAAAAAGCCATAATACATCACATCACATCATGCCAAGCTCATCGTCCTAAGTGGAAAACTCAGTAAGCAATTTTTTAAACTCACTTTTCACAAATGTTATATATCATCATTATATATAAACACTAAGTGTATGTTTATAGAATTAAAAAAGAAAAGAAATTAGTCAAATTTCAGCTAGCAAAGAAACGGCATTCGATCGCATGTTTCCAATATGGCGATCCCCAGTGAAGAAACATGTTTTAAAACAATTTCAACTTATGCAGAAATAATCAAAAGTGATCAAAATAGAACCAAGAAAATAGAAACCACTATAAGCAACAATGAAGTTTTAATACAGCATTTTCATCGATCGACAGAGAAGGATATTAGCAAATTAGATCTTTTTACTCCAAACAAAAATGAATGTGAAAGTATAAACAAAGTTAACTGGAACAAGTCTAGTTTGAAAAAAATATCGGAACACTTTAACTTGACAGTGCTGAAAGATCTCTTTCTGACAAATACAAATCGATCAATAATATTAGCTATAACCGATCAGCATTGTTCATTATTTAAATTTCCCAAAGAATTGCTTTTTGACCTATTTACTAGGGAAAAATATGGCCATACGTTACCTGTATAGCAGATCATCTGAACTCCAGGTATATTATAATAGAATTCCAAACAGAAATACAAAGAAACAGTTTTAAAGATAATCAAAAGACTTTAAATAATCATGTGCTGGTAGCAATCGACCCCACCAGAAATAGTATTATAACAGGTATAATTAAAAACACATATATCTAGAATATCAAAAAGTAGATTTTATAAAAATAATAAAACCATTTGGTGAAATACTCAATTTTCAACCTATGTATTATAGTAATACACCAGTTCTGATACCCAGAAACAGCTATAAATTCAAAATAAAACTTAATAAAAATATTAAACCAATAGACATACCATCACTTGTAATGGATCAAGAAGCTATGTTGTTTCTGTTGATCAATGGTTTAAAGCCTCAGTGTTTTCACTGTAAGCAGCCTGGCCATCTAATACACAATTGTCCAAAAGTATATTGCAAAAACTGCAATTTAAATTATCTCAAATGCACCAATGTCCACAGATAAATCAACAAATTGACAACAATCCAACACCAGATGAGAAAAAAATAACAGCCCAAAAGAAAATAATGAGAACATAAATCAAGATATTATCTTGACTAAGACTTCTCTAGAAGTAATGGATTATCTTACTTCCACCTATGACCCAATGTCAGACTCCACCTCGGAAATCAGAAGAAAACCAGGCAGACCCAAGAAAATAAAGGGAGGCAGGAAACCTCAAAATATTAGCTTAGATGAAAGCGATAGTGATTCCCCATCACCCGCAAAAAATCTCAGTAAGAAAGTAAAAATTTCAAAAAAAAAAAGAAGATTAGAACTCTTTGTTTCCATGGGGGAGGAAGAATTAAGTTATAATCAGGCAAGTATATCATGTTTGCATTGTACAAAAAAAAATAAAAGTGAGTCGCACAATGGTAAAACAATAATAAATAAAAGTGGAAATTTAACTAACTAGTTAAATGGGGGCCCAGATAATCCTTTGTTTCTTTTTTAAATTTCCAGGTAAACAAATGTTTTTTTGTTTTAAACATATATAATTCTCTCTTTCACTTTTTTTTATTAGTTTATATAATAGCAATAAATTAAACAGGTAGGAAAAAGATTTTATATTAGAAATGCTAACATGAAATTTAAAGTTTGTTCATTAAATTTTAGAGGTTTAAACACCATAGAGAAAATATACCAATTAAAAAAGTTGCATGAAATAATTCAGCCACATGTATTAGGTATACTCAAAACAAAAATATATTGTGGTTCTACAACTAACCCAGCACAATACACAAATAATATAGGCTTTACAACTTTTTCCACAGACACTTTCTCACCATCAGCTGGCTCAGGACTAATAATAAGTAAAAATAATCCTTTTTCAGGTTTCAAAATACTATATATGGATGCACATATAATAATTATAACCTTTTTACATCTGTCAAATGCAATAAATATAATATATGTATACATTCCACCTAACACAAAAATGATCAATACAATTATATAAATTATAAACACTAGGTTAGCTACTTCACCTCATTCATCTCTACTCCTCAGGGATTTCAATATGACATATGATAATTTCATAAGAAAATGGCTTCACATGATCACTTTCCCTTTAGTCAGTGGGGAGAGTTTTCTGCCAGATGGAGCCATTTCTTTCAACAATGGCAGATTTGCATCATTAATTGATTTAATGTTCTACTCACCTTCACTTCATCACATGATCAATCTCTCAATAATTAATACTCCCATGTCAGACCATGCTGCATTGATAATTGATTTAAACCTAGAATTCATCACACAAAAATATTTTAACACAGGAAAAACCATGAGGATCCTTCTCCCATCCCAAACAACAGAATTCCTATATTCTGAAATATACATACATCTCAATAAAATTAATAAACTAAAAATTGATCCTGCACAAGCATGGCTAACATTTATAAACATTATTTCACACACAATTCAGCATGTTACAAGAAGAGCACCAAGACCCACAGGATTATATATATACATTAGTTGAAAAATTGCATAAAGCAATCATTAATACAGTAGGCAATGAGAATAATAAAGACAGAACTATAGCACTTAAAAGAACATATAATTTAGCAAAAGACAAATATGCAAGGACTATATCCAATATCAATGATTCCACTCATGAAAAAACAAGAACTGATTTCCATACTTTCCAATCTATGACCTAACTCAATGGAGCTGCTGGGGATAAAAATACTGAAAAAGGTCATAAAGAAAAAAATTGAACAATACATTGTACAAATAATATCACAACATCAATATGCAACAAAGGGATTGTCTACAGGGCAAGCAGCACTGATATATAAAACAGTAATCAATTCAGTTATTAAAAAAAAAAATTCACCAATAATATTCCAATTAGATTTTGAGAGTGCTTTTGATTCAGTGCCAATAAAAACAATATTGAATTGACTAAAAAAACACAGATACCTAAATCAATATTATATACAACAGCCAATTTGCTTCTAAATAGAGACATAATACCATGCTCAATGGAAGATCCACACCATCATTCAATCCTAGCCAATCAATCCTAAAAGGTTCTCCACTAAGCATACTGTTATTGACCATTTATTTAAACCCCTTACTAGAGCAAATCAATAAAAAAATCCAAGGAATTCAAGTACCAAATACAAATACATACATTCCCTGCATAGCTTATATGGATAATGTCACAGTATTTCTAAACTCAAAAAAACAAATACATATACTACAGGAAATAATAAAAGGCTACACAACAAAGTTCAAATTAAAAATTAACACCAATAGGTCAGCAGCATGGTAAATTTATAAAAAGAAAGCAGACACACAAATTTATAAAGATAAACCCAGTACTTTTCTAGGTTTTCCTTTCCACTTAAGAATGTATCAGATGAGAAGAAATATACAAAATAAGCTCGAAGTTGAAGCAGAAATAATTAAAGTATCACTCTCTAGAACATATCTTTCAATCTATGCAAAAGTATCCCTGTTTAATCAACTTGGCTGAAAGCATTCAAGCAAAACAAAATGCCAACAATATGTGTAGCCACTTTCAGCATATATGCCTTATGGTGAACCCGATGTACATTCACTGTAGGAAACAATGCAAGAAGACACCCTAACATATGTCATAAGAAACTAGAAAAACTTAAAAAAGGGAGAATCTTCTTGCACCTCTGAATATTTTTGCTGCCACTTTGTCTCTCTTTATAATAAGAGCAGCATTATAATGGATAGACTAAATATAATCTTAGAAAAATGGAGAGCCAGAATGGACCCACAATAAGTACTGAAATATTTAAAACTGTATCAATTACTAAAGACTCTAATGGTAAAGGAAAAGAAAAGAAGTTTTTTTTATATTTCAAGATGTATCCTAATATATTATGTTTGATACAATGTATAACCTGATATAATGTGACCAATTTTTGCCTAATAAAGTTTGATTTGAAATGTAGTAGTAGTAGTAGTAGTAGTAGTAGTAGTAGTAGTAGTAGTAGTAGTAGTAGTAGTAGTAGTAGTAGTAGTAGTAGTAGTAGTAGTAATAGTAAGTAGTAGTTATAGTAATAGTAAGTAGTAGTAGTAATAATAATAATAATAGTAGTAGTAGTAGTAGTAGTAGTAGTAGTAGTAGTAGTAATAATAATAATAATAATAATAATAATAATAATAATAATAATAATAATAATAATAATAATAATAATAATAATAATAATAATAATAATAATAACAACAACAACAGCAACAACAACAACAAAAGTTTTTGCTGAAAAAAGTGTAAAAAGAATTATTTGAATTGCAAAATTATTTACAATGTCACCATTAGTTGATGAGCCAAGACCTATTATTTTAATTTACTATAATAACTATATTAATTTTTTATAGAAATTATATTTTTGGATTCAGGCTCACCAAATAATTATCTAGTCATAAAAGGTATTATAAATGAATATAACTATAGTAAAAATATATTGAAAACATGCTAAGCAATAATAAAGATAAATATTAAAAAAAATATCTTTTTTGTATTTTTATTTTACTAGATATTTTTATACTCCCTAAATGATATATTTTATTTAGTTAACAGGCTTTTAGGTTTTAATATTAAATTTATTTATTCTAAGACTCATTATACATTGACTCTATTGTAACTCTGTTAAGTACAATGTTTTGGAAATGAATTTAACTATCTGCATTTTACGAAATCACCTCATTTTTGAAGATTTTTTTTCCATAAATTTTAATTTTCTGAAACATTTCAGATCATTATCTTAGTGATATTACCCACACTTGATGACAAAAGAAAATCAGAGTTGAAATGCCTTACAGATAGCACTACATATTAAAATTATGAAAAAATAAATATGCTCATATTATCAATCAAATTTTATCAAATGTGAACTTTATATATATATATATATATATATTGCACCGGTCAGAATTGTATGTTCATTTAACAAGGTTTAGAATCTAAGCAAAAGTACCCTAAATCCACTCATGCCCGAGATACACAGGTCAGGAGCAATCATGAATTCTGCCCTATTTGCTCTTCTTTAAAACTATAACATTATAAACAACATTTCTGATGATAACATGAAATTTTATTCATTCTGGTCTCAGAGACACAGCAGAGAAACATGAGATCTACAGGGTAATTAGCATAAATAAATAATGTTTAAACTGAGCTCAATCAAATATCTTATGTGAAGGAACAATTTATAAATTTTAAATGAATTGCACACAGCTAGCATTGCAAAAGAAACATGAATTATAAAATAGTATCCATCCACAATAAGAAAAGACAGAACAACCCAGAGATAAACGTCCATTTAAAGTAATTAGTTATAACTTCTAAATATTACTTACATTATTATAAATATTTAATGGAATTCAATGAGTGAGAGTCAGTAAGACACAACACATGAGTAATTATTAAAACATAATAATTTAATAAATATAAACAATTTAATTTACATTAGAAAACATAGCACAGATTTAATGCGGCTATTACATTGCATATAAGCAACTGATTTAGTATGCTAATGAGTTATAGTATAATAATAAATTCATGTTATCAATGTGGTGATCATTACTTTAAGTAATGATAAGGACACTTACAAATTCATCTCTAAAAAGAGGTTTACTCTTGATATGATAGTTAATAATTTATTGTTTATGAGTATATTTGGGCCTGTACAAATGAGGAATGGGATAGCCTAAATTAGCTTTACTGTGACAATCCTAAAATAGTTGACTAATTATAAAATGAGTGTTTTACAAACATCACTGTGCCACGTCTTATAAATAATATGAGAACTACCCATAAAAAAGCTTGCAGTGCTAACTATAATGACAGCATTTAAAATGGAGAAGATGTCCACCTTTGGACTGAAAAACTTTAACACATATATGATTTCTCTTGTATTTCTCACAAGGCAGTATTCGAAAATATGAGTGGTAAGAATTCCATGGTATGCCCTCTGACGTGTCACCTGCAGAACCCTAATACTCTAATGTTTATCCTGAGATCAGTTCTACCAAACCTCATTCCTAGATGAGTTACATGAATAAAATCCGGAGTTCGGATGATAAATATGATAAAGCAAAATATAAGTACTTTAAAATGCTATCGTAAGTAAGCAACACGAATATGGCTTAATTAAGTCTTAAATGACTAATGAAATAATTTAAGCTTAACCCTTTTCCTGCCTCTTACGAGGCCTCTCATCAACAGTTGATGTCACTCTAATTCCATTATTTTTAATGCTAGGATATTCGTTTGACAGTTATTGATTAGGTTTTTAAAAGTTCTATAAGATGGTGCCCTCTTCTGAATTATTTTACAAGTAAAAAATCAATAAAACCACATTTAAAGCTAAACAAAGAAAGAAGCTTGTCGGTGATTGGCTGTCAGCTGGCTCTCAGCCAAAAAAGACATTTTGATTGGCTGGAAAGAACAAAGAAACTGCCTGATCCAAGAAAATAAAGAAAAACGCTGAGATTTTAATTTCGAATGTGATTTAAGGTTTAAAAAAAGTATATTCTGAGAAATTAAAATCATTTTCACAGGGTATACTAAAAAAACAAAATTATTTTCGAAAAATATTGAAGATTTTAGTAAAAATATTTAAGATTTAGCAAAAAGAAATCTTTACTTTTCCATAACGTAAAATTGAAAAAAAGCATTTATGTCAGCATTTTTTTGTTTATACGTTCGCTTTTAAATTTGTCAAAATTGAATATTTTATAATAAATAAATAGCAATTTATTTTTGAAAGAACTTTTGTTCACTTTCATAACCTGAAAAATTAGTAATATATTTTTTATAAACATATCTGGGTTGAATTTAATATTATAGGTGAATATGTTTTAACAATAGGCTTTGTCTTCAGTTTGTGAGTTGGCCAATTAAAAGATTTAATTTTTACCTCATGCAACCCATAATATAATTAGCGGATTAAAGGTTAAATAAAGCAATAATATCATGTGTAACGCCATGATAAAATAATAACCCACTCAGCATTGTACGTATAACTTTAATAAATTTAGGATGTCAAATATAGAAGAGGGAAAAACATTATTTTTCCTATTTAACAAACCCAAGTATTCCTAAATGACAATATATTATAATTAATTTAACTCTTAATGGCATATAAGTAATAAGTAGTTATTAAAATATATTAATAATCAAATTTATTAAAAGAACATAAATTGCATTTAAATATCGATAGTGATATGATTTTTAAACAATCCGCCATTAAGCATAATTTCAAAATATTTAACTGAGCGAACAGCGTTCAATAAGAAATTTTACATTTAATTATTTAAATATTCCAAAATATCGGAATGATGATTGAAATAATATAAGTTCACTAGATTAAAACATTAGCATACCAAAACTAATTTAATAAGATATATATTTAAAATAAGTTTTGCCACATGAAATAAAATAATTAGAGTGTGAAACTTAATAAGCTAATGATAGATTTAAAGTACATAATTCTGTGCTTAGCATTTCAAAGAACAAGTTTAAAACTTAAGAGAGAAAATCACAAATTTAACGATAAGTAAGTTTATAGTAAGTTATAAAATAAATAAAGATTACATTCTGATTACAATTAAGATTTAAGAAAGAAATGAAGTGACGAGAATTAAGAGTTCATTCTTCGGCAAAACGGATTACCTTTAGAAGTTATGGTGGCCACTTATAATAACGTATACAAAATTTAGCAAAGCACAATATTAATAAAATAATGGTAGGCATCTTCCAATATTTTTTACAATTAAACATAACAGTTCTCAAGTAGTGATGGCATAGCAGAAGGCAGGACAGAGATGATTTAAGATCAGGGAGGCAAATTGTTTTTACTCACAGTTTATATTGTTTCCACTCTCTACCCAAATACCAGAGAGAAGAGTGATTTGAACTCCTTCCGTGCATTCCTAGAACTTCTGCTCCTCCTATACTTGAAATTTAGCAATATTGGAAGATGTAAACAATATGTTCCAGAAAGCAGATTATTTAAATGTATTTTTAAAATTGCAAATAACTTTAAAATATGATTTTTGGTTTGACTTGAAATGAGAATGACATTTTTAAATTGTAATAATACTTTTTAGAATTTCTGGCATTGCTTTAGCTCTACATTAATTGTATATATTTTTATATCTGTCATACATATACGCACATACACAATTATCTAAGTGAAGGGAATTTACAAGCTTGAAAATAAAATATACTTAAGCTAAAATAATAATTCAACTGGTTACACATAACCTTTTCTTAAATAAACAGGGTGAAAGTGATATGTGTATATGTGTGTGCTTAACATTCCTGGATGATCAAATAAACATATAAACAGGTTCAAACCCTACTTTAAAGGTATGTAATGTCATCAGGCAGTGAAGTTAAATATGTACTACAGATTTACCACTTCAATATATATATATATATGTAATATACAAATCAATATATATATATATCAAAATACAGTACAATTTATATAAATTATATTCTTTTAGAAGTACTTTCGACTATACACTTTGTAGTCTTTATCAACTATATAATGTTGAATAATCAAAACGAGACAACCCTTAAATAAAAGAGGCTATGTTGATTTCAAGAACTCATCAAATGTTAATGAATCACCAGTCATCAAATGTTAAGATATCAGAATTGTAGGAAATCTGAATTGAACTATGGGTATTGTTAAGGGTTGTCTCGTTTTGATTATTCAACGTTATATAGTTAATAAAGACTACAAAGTGTATAGTCAAAAGTACTTCTAAAAGAATATAATTTATATAAATTGTACTGTATTTTGATATATATATATATTGATTTGTATATTACATATATTGTGAAACGAATACAGATATCAAACTTTATTTATTATATATATATATATATATGTATACTAATATATATATATATATATTGTACCACTAATGAATAGTGCTCCATGTAAAATTGTGTTTACAATTATTAAAAATAAAAATTTTCATAAACAACATAAAGATTTTAAAATTAAAATTATAATAAATAAAATCACTGCAAAATAATTTTTGTAAAAGAAAATGAATGTTTTAATAAATATATAATATGCAACACAGAATAAGTTGAGAGAGTTGTTGTTTATAGAAGTTTAAAGCATTTTTATTATTAGTTTAAAACAGTTTGCTAAAAGTCAGTAGTAATGTTTGCAAATTAATTAATAGATTGGGGAGAAGATTTAACTTGGCAAAAACTAAACTTTAGAATAAATTAAAAAAGTGTATTTAGAAAAGTTAGTTTTATTCAAAGAAAAGGCAGTTACACTGAGGGCAAGTGTTAACTGAGAAAATTTAAAAGTATTAAACAAAAAAGAAAAAAGAAATCTTAAAAACTAAAAGAAAATCTCACTTTTCATTTATTCAAAATAAAATAAATATATGTGTGCATGAATAATGATTGTATTTAAATATAAAGAACATAATAAAATATGTACGTATTGAAGATTGTATTTAAATATAAAAAACATACTAAAATGTGTGCATATTGAAAAATTAAAGTATGAAAGTTAAATATTAAAACAAATGAAAGTGTATAATTAAAATTTCCCTCAAAGACTGCTTATACTCATAAGCTATATAAACATCAGGATTAATTAAATGGCATCTTATCAAAAGAATTTAATCAAAGCAGTGGACAAATTTAAAAACTAATTAAAAAGAATAACTACAAGGTCATCATATAAGTAGGACTGAAAATTTTATCAGTCATTCGCATATCTAGTCTTTTTTACATAGCTAGAGCCACAGACATATATAAAGTCAATCACCTTTTATACATATTTGTTAAAGACAATGTAGTGTTAAGCAGTTTTTGGAGCATTTGATGAACTCCAGCCTCAGTCCGACAGAACATCAGCAATCTGCCTGATAAAAGCAATGCCCATCTAACAATTTGAAGCTTCCAGAAATGTCTAACTGCCTGAAATAGAAGTAGCACAGAATAGCAATTCTTAGAACCTCAACAGAAGTCTAAAATCCAACAAGTTGGTAATACACACACAAAGCAGAAAACAGCAAGTAGCCTTAGCATTTAAAAATCTTATAGGTAATAAATAACATTTTTCTCATTCCAATTTTTGATATCAATTAATGTAGCCATTGCAATCTTTGAAGCCTCCAGAGTCAGTAAAAGAAATGAACTGTGTGTGTTTTAATGCCTTATATTTATTTAATGCTTTATATTATATTATATTGTGTGATTTATTAAGAATGTGTGTTGTTATATATAAAAATCATAGTTTGGACTAATTAAGAAATTTTATAATTAGTTTACAAATTTTAGTAAGCATTTTAGTTAAAATAAATTATATGTGAAAATTAATATATATATATAATATTAGGTTTTCCATTCGATCTACTAACCCCACCTCGTTCAATACATATATATATATATATAGTATATATATATACTATCCCACCTCGTTCAATATATATATATATATATATATATATATATATTGTAGACCCTTAATCAAAGATGCAAGCCATGCAAAATAATTCTTAAAATATCTTCATAAAGACATATATAATAAGAATACATTAATTGTATATGGCAAAATATAAATTATTTATCTCCATCACAATATTTATTACTGAAAAGTCTATACAGTGCTTCTGATTTCAAGAATCTCAGCCTCAGGGTGGCTTTTGAGCTTTCCATCATCAGATTTTCAATTGGATGGATGGTTGAAGAGTTGGAGGATGGAGTAGATTGAAGCCTGTTCATTGAAGTATGAGGTTTGGCTATCTTAATATATATCTGAGCACTTATAGCATATATGTGTAAATATAGTAATCTGGACCAACTGATGATTGCTGGTTTAGCATGAAATACATATATTGATGATTATTTATCTTTTCAGCATATATGTGTTCAAGTGTATCAGTGTTATGAGATAGTGTGGAAAGTGGTGGATCGTGTGAAAGTCTGTGCTCATATACTCTATATATTACATATATAGATACAGATATATAATAACCCCGTGTTTCAGTTATTAACTGGATACAAAATCAAATTTAAAAAAAAATCTCAAGCCAACTCTTCTCCCAGTACAAATAAGTGAACATGATTTACAGTAAATATTTTTGCTGACAAACAAATCATAGATGGTTTCATTATAAGTAATATATTTTTCTACAATGTAAATGCATTTCTAACTTTGTACTTAATTCTTCAAATCCTTTTGCTAGCATTCCGCTATGAATAATCCAAATTGTATACAATATTGATGATAAATTATAAATGATTACTGTTATAAAAATAAATTCTGTTCTGATTATTCAACATTTTATATCTTTTAATTTATTTAAGTAAAATAGAATAATATATAAATTTAGATATTCCCAATATTGATATAAATATTAAAAATTAATTACACTCTTTAGATATTCCCAATATTGATATAAATATTAAAAATTAATTACACCCTTCATTTCCAAAAGCAGACAATTAATAAATTAAAATTTGCATTCAAAGACCAGATTCAAAATAACATTTTCCATGAAACTTAATTCTATTATAGTAATTATATCATTCATTTAATTTTAAATGATGATCAATGCACAGAAAAAGTAATTCATTCAACAAGTTTGTCTTTACTTACTCTTTCTATCTCTTTTATGTATAACAACCTTATCATACCTGTTATTAAAATAATAATTTCTACATAAAGGTTAATAATGAAACATGCAAGGCAATGTACAAAATTAGATGTTGATTTTAAAAGAATAATTTTAATATCTTTTGTTTACTTCATTATGTTTTTCCTCCAAGCATGATTAAATCATTACCTAAAATTATTAGCAATATAATTATTTTCTGAATCCCTCTTTTTTTAATAAGACTTTTTCAGTTAATCTTTTGAAATATATTTTGACAGAAAGAACAATATAAGAAAAAAAAATGTCTCAAATAAATAAACCAAAGCTAAACTAAGAGCGAGAGAAAAATAAATTACATCTGTAATCTATTGCTAAATCATTAAATGTTTGATTTCATTTCTAATATTTCAGAAAAAAAATCTGTGTAAATGGGATTTATATATAAATAACACTTAGGCTAAGTAACTTAGATTTTTGGCATTTTTTGAGTATCCACTTAAATTGACTGTGAATTCGGCAGTCATTTTAAATATTATTGACAAATTGTTCTATTTTGTACAAGTTATTATATTCAATTTTTAACTAACTTTAAACTTCTTATTATTCTTTCCTCTGTTTAATTTTGGCACCTGATTATTACAAGCAAATGAATTTCCACTTCTCTCTCATATATATATATTTTCAGTTGAGGGCTTGGGTGATCAAGTATATATATATATATATATATATATATATATATATTTTCAGTTGAGGGCTTGGGTGATCAAGTCGAAACGTTAGAATATCTAATTAAAATCTTACACGGATGAACCGGCAAAATATGCCACTCATACATATCATTTGATGCATGTGTTCATGTAATTAAGAAAATATTCAAATTATTTAAGCTAAAGGAATTAATGAAAATGTCTAAAAATATTATCATTTAGAATAGATTCCAATACTTTGTATTGTTTTACTTCTTGGTTGAGTTCTTTCTATAGTTTGGCTAGTATTATTACTTTTATTAAATTTTCTGACAATTAATGATTGTAAATAATATGACATAGTTATTAGCCACTGTTAATATGTAAATATTTAAATAGTTAAGATGTACAATTATTTATACAAGTAATATAAAAAGTAAATGGAATTGAATATTCTTTTAAAAACTTAACAACAATATATTAATAGTGAAGTAGCTAATGTATTATTGTAGAGTATTCATATCAGAAATTTACACAGAATTGTAAATATGAGTAGCTAATATAAACTATTAATATTATGTTTCTTATGTACTAGATAGGGATACTGACTGATGGCACACTCCCCATTTATAATCATGTATTTAATTACTGTTACATACTGCCTATATGCGTTTTATCTGTGCAATACTTAAAAGTTCAAATAAAACAAAACAAATATAATCTCTAAAAAAAATGCACACCCCTAAACTATGTTATTATTTTTTTAAAAAAAAGTATAAGAATTTTTAAAACAGCACCCAAAAAAGTGTGAGTGCAATGCAAAAGTTATATAATTAAATATAAGATAATAAAATTGATAATATATTTGGCTTATGACATATGAAAAAAGTGAAAAACATATGGTTGATAAAGAAAATAATAAAGAACATAGATTCTCAAATTATGCCTATTTCATTAAAACACAAATATCAAAATAACATTGTTGTATATAGAAAATCTTAATCATTAAAAAATAAAGACTAAAGGAGTAACTTTTAGGAAAAAGATTGAATTCATTCTCTCAATAATTACAAGATTATAAAGATTTTTTTTATTAAATGATTTCATTTTGAGAACATATTATTTATTAAAAACATAATCATGGTGTAAAATACTCAGGAAATCATACGATATTCAAGCACTTTAATGGAAGAAGAGTTCCATTTTCTTACTTAGAATATTATTTATTTATTTGCATTATTTAGTTGAATAAAAGTTAGAACCTTTGAGCTAAATCATAGACAGTTTTTATTTTTAATCATAGAAGTGATAAAACCTTGGACATTTATTTTTATTTATTTATTAATTTTAAAAAGACTATTTAACATTGAACTTTTAAAAACCACTTAATTTTTTGTCTTACAATATTTATTTTATAAACTTTTGACATTTTCATATTGAATGAAATATGACTATTTATCTGAAAATTTTGCATTCAATTTACTTTACAATTTACATACAGTTCATGACTAGATTTTCTGAATTTTAGATAATTTAAGTAGCAATTTATATTTTTCATTTATATGTTTTTTGTTGTATAATATTTGGTGATTATTTTTTAATTTTTTATTACATTCGGAAATATTTTAAAATTTTGCATAGAAGAAAAATATATAATACAGATAACCCTCCTACAACACTGAAACCTACAAAATGGTTTTGCTTTAACATGATTAAAAATTTGTGGCAATCTTCTTACAATATGCAATCTACAACATAGTTTCACTCTAATATGATGAGAAATTTGTGTAAATACTTACATAATATTATACTTCTACTATTTAATATATATATATATATATATATATATATATATATATATATATATATATATATATATATATATATGTTGATATGAAGATTTTCATGGGTTGCATATATAAAAGACATATTTTGTGGGTTCATCCATGTTAAAGAAATTTAAATATTGATATTTCAACATTTTGACTTGATCACACAAGTCATCCACTGAGTGATAAAAAAGTAAAAAGATAATTGTAGTGGCACTACAATCATTGATTTGAAAAAAAAAAAGTTAAAGTTTCACCAATAGCAAAAATGTTAAATTAAGAATGTTTTTTAAAACAATCTTTCCAAATATGAGTGAGTTTGCATGTATCATCTCACTTATTGATACAATCTGGTCTTTTAAGTATCTCAATGGATTCTCTAATTTTGCACTGGTAGAGATTATCACATCTGGATATGATCCTGGTACTGGAAAAATCAATTTTATGACCTGAATCTATAGTATGGGGTAAGAGTGCTGACGATGATGAGTGTTGTTTAACTGCATTAGCATGCTCATCTCTCCTAACATTGATGTGATGATTACTCATGCCTATGTAAAAAGCTTTACAATTTTCACATGAGATTTGATATATAGCATGAGATTCAAGAGGGATTGAATCCTTAGGCTTGATTATTATATTGCTGATCTTTTGATGAGTAGAAATGCTGCATCTATATTATAGCATTTAAATATATTCCCAATACTGTCTGTAGTTCCTTTTACATATGGAACACAAAACCTAATAGCTGATTTATCATCTTTTTTTTTATTTTGTCCATTTTGGGCTTGAAATAAGGCTTTTTTATATAAATTTATAATTATAACTATTCGCTAATAAAACACTATTAATATGATTTATTTCTTCTTTCAGATGTGACTTATCTGAAAGGTTAATTGCTTTATTTAAAAGAGTTTTGGCTACAGAAACTATCTGAGTTGGGTGATGATGAGAATGTCAATGTAAATATCTGTCTGTGTGTGTATTCTTTCCGTAAATCAAAAAAGATAAACTATTTAATGTTCTGGTGACTAGACAATCAAGAAAAAGAAGTTTCCCATCAGACTCCGTCTCTATTGTAAATTTAATATAAGGATGCATATTATTTAAATGTAAGAAAAATCATCTAATTTATTTTTTCCATGTTGCCATATGACAAAAGTGTCATCTATGTATCTGAGCCAAATGAGAGGTTTTAAAGATGATGATTATAAAGCTTGAGTTTCTATATTTTCCACGAATAAATTAGCTATTACTCCTGAGATAGGTGAGCCCACAGGAGTAGCAAAAACTTGTCTGTAGTGCTATCCATTGTATACAAAATGTTTAATCAATGCAATAATATGGTCTTGTAAATTGCAACATTGTAAAATTATATTTAAAGCTTCATCAATTGGAATGTTTGTAAACAAAGACACAACATCAAAACTGGCCAGAATGTCAATAGCATTAATTTTTAAATTTTTTAAAACAGAAATAAAATGAAAAGAGTTTTTAATATATGATTTAATAGATGGGATTGTATGTTTAATGAAATCCTATAAATATTGAACTAAAATATGAGTTGGAGATCCTATTGAACTTACTATTGGATGAAAGGGGTGTCTGGTTTGTAAATTTTTGGAACTCTATAAAATTTTGGACAGATACAAGATTTTTCACAAGGGATTATTTTATTTTTTATCTCTGTTTCAATAGGCGATTTATTAATAATGGCTTTTGTTGTTTTTCCAAATATGTAGTATGATCTCTTTTTGATAGTTTGTAAGTTTTTTCATTAAGCAGATCTAAAATTTTATTATAGTAAATGTCATGATCTATAACATATGTGACATTGCCTTTATCAGTTGGAAGTACAACAAATGATTTGTCCAATTTTATATTATTTAATGCTTGCCTTTCTTTCTTTGAAATATGAAACAGAAAAATGCTAAATCAGCTATTAGGATTTGTGTTCCATATGTAAAAAAAACTACAGACAGTATTGGACATATATTAAAATGCTATAATATAGATACAGCATTTTCTAAACATCAAAAGATCATCAATATAATAACCAAGCCCAAGGATTCAATCTTCTTGAATCTCATGGAGTATATCAAATCACAAGTGAAAATTATAAAGCTTCTCACATAGGCATGAGTAATCATCACAACAGTGTTAGGAGAGATGAGCATGCTAATGCAGTTAAACAACACTCATCATCATCAGCACTCTCACTCCATACTACAGATTCAGGTCATAAAATTGATTTTTCTAGTACCAGGATCATATCCAGATGTGATAATTTCTACCAGTGCAAAATTAGAGAAGCCATTGAGATACTTAAAAGACCAGATTGTATCAATAAACTAGATGATACATGCAAACTTTCTCATATTTGGAAAGATTTTTAAAAAAAAAACATTCTTAATTTAACATTTTTTCTATTGGTGGAACTTTAAAGTTTTTTTTCAAATCAATGATTGTAGCACCTCTACAACCATTTTCTACTTTTTTATCACTCAGTGGGTGACTTGTGTGACCAAGTTGAGATGTCGGAATATCAATATTTAAATTTTTTTAACATGGATGAACCTGCAAAATAGGTCTTTTATATATACCAATAAATCTATTTTATCTGTAAGTAAAGCATTTAAAGAAATTGCTGTACTAATATATCATTTCCTGAACTGTCTATTCTGTAATCTTTAATACATCCACTTTCATGGTAATTATTTATTTAGGGTAAAATTCATTCATTTGTTCTCTTTATAAAAACAAAGGCTTATGGCTTTATTGCTCAATAGTTCAAAAGTTTGGGTCTCACATTTGTGAATGTCAGAACTTATCTTGGGACATTATGATCTCAAGTTGGGCACTACCAATTACACCAAACCACACAGGGTGTTTACTTTATGAAAGTTCTTTTCAATAAAGTGATGTTCCATGTTATTAACCTTTTACAAGATTTTATAAATATATTTTTGTACAATATGTTTTCAAATAACATAGCATAAATTACAAATTACAATACAAAATATATTCAAATTATATTTAAATAAAGTTAACACTCCTTCATCTGTTATATAGATGGTAATCAATATTTGAATAACTGTTTTAAAGAAATTAAATATTTTAAAATAATGTTTTCTTTTGTATATGTATAATTTAATATTGTTTAATAATACTAACATATAAATACACATGCACAAATACCGTATCAATAGTTTAACGTCTTATTTGTTGAAGTTTAAAAATTATTTTGAAACTGTAAGAAATAAATAAAAATTTACTAAATAATTTTTTTAATACATATTTTATTTCATTATTGCAATCACATAAGACAATTCATATACTTTTATTAAAATATCACTAACATTTTATATATATTAAGCATTTCTTTCTGTATAGCGTTATGCACTGGGATTATTATATATATGTCATTAGTTTTATGCACTGGGATTATTATATATATGTCATTAGTTTTATTATATCGTTCTTAGACTAAGAATAACCTGTATTAATCGTAAAATTTTTGCTGCAAGATAAATAAAATAATTTTTTAGAATTGAAAACAAGCTAATGAATTTTTCCTTTTTTGGTAATTAACCTTAACAGGTTTAAACACAAATCCCACTACTACAGTATGCATTTAAAAATCTACATTACAAAACATGGACCCACAATATATATGTATACATAAATACAATATACAATACAATTGTGAGAATACCCTACTTTTATCATCACATCACTGAATACATATAATTGGAAAAAAAACACATTTTATTTTATTTAGATTCTGTCTGAGTTAAGTGTACGTTTCAAGTGTTCACTTGGTGAATCACAAAAAAAATATTATTTTAAGAAAGTGTAATGTTTGTGGCTTTGAAATAAACTTATTTTAATGACTTTTGGATATGTGTTAAAGAGTACCATTTTATTTTCAAGTTTCATTTTTAGAAAATTAAATTTAAGTCCCAAACTATGCTTGATAAAAATAAAATAAAAGGTTTAAGAAAAAAATTGTATTTCTGTGGATGTAAAAATACAAATTTTGGATCATCTTATAAAAGAGAAAACCATTACACATTGCAAAGACTAAATTTTTTTGAAGCAACAGTCCAAACCATTAAGAAAAAATAAAAAATAAATTTTAAAATGCTATTGCTATAGGTGGATGCAACACACACCCATACAATAATAATTGAGGAAATAGAAAAAAATGCTCAGCATTCAGATTGATGGTATTTGCCAAAACAGATTTCATTGGATGATAATATCATTAAACAAGACACTCTTAACATTTACAAAGGCCTTAAAGAAAAAAAGAGAATATTCTATTCTCCCAATTTTGTAGTAAGTAAAAATTGGTTTGAAAAATTCAAAAAGTATTTTGCAATTGATAACATAAAAAATCAAGTTGAATCTATGTCAGCTGTTCATAAAATTTCCAGAATGTATACAATTTTTTTGTTTAAATTATAGAAGAACAAGGATACACACCACACCAAGTAATGCCAATGAAACAGCATTTTGAAACAAAAAAACTGCATCTGGATTTAACATATCTACAGATCATGTAAAGTTATTTTTCTGTAGTAAATCTTCAAGAGACTTTATGACCAAATACTTTCTTCTTTATAGATTTTCAAATCTTCATGAACATAAAAGTGTAGTTAAATCATCGTATTGGTATATTGAAAAACAAATTCAAAAGTATGGATAATTGGAGATTTATTTAGAGAATGGTTTTTAAAGTATTTTTGTGATAGATTTTAAAAATTATTTAAGTAATAATAATTCAGATTTCAAAGTGCTGTTACTATTAGGTAAACCTTCATTTTATCCACAAGATTCAAGTCATCCCAATATCCAAGTAGTGTTTCTAACACCAACAACTTCTTCATTGCTCCAATCCATTGAATCAAGATATTATTTATACCTTTAAAACTTACTACATCTGATGATTTTTTCATTACAATGGATTTTATACTTAAATGAACTGATATCAATTAGTGTAATGGAAGCTTGAAAGCAATTTTCAATTAAGCACTATATCAAAATCATTTTCTTATTGTTGAAAAAACTGAAAACATCAACATTAAAAGTTATGTTGAAAAATGATTTGACAATCATCAATCAAAATAGAAAATGGTATAGAATCATCAGAAATTAAAATTGTTGACATATTACAACTTGATAAATCGATTGGAGGTATTTGTTTTGAAGATATGGCTACCCAGGACATTCAAGATTTATTAATGGAAGAAGAAATTGACAAAGATTTGCTGGAAATTGACAAAGATTTGCTGGAAAGTTGTAAATTAAGTTGAGTCTGAGAAGAACAGCAGTAATGTAGATTGTAAAATTAATAAATTAACATTAAAAAAGTATGGAAAATCCCAAGATTATCTAAAAATGTAGAATAATTTTTTTTGAATGCAGACCCATCTGCTGGAAGAAGCCAAAACTTTATATGAGAGCTGCAAAATTGCATATCTCCATACTGGGAAATCTACAATGATCTTGTAAGAATCAGCAAAAAACAAAATCACAGACTTTTAATGAGGGCAAAAGATACAAACAATGAAAAGGATTCAGAGAGTGAAGTCGATATTGTTTGAATGAAAACACGTTTCCGTTTGGTTGTACCAAACTGCGATGATGAAGAAAATTATAAAATTAAGGTTATTAAAATGAAAATAATTTTAGTTTTTTTTTGTTTTATTTTAAATAAAAATGAAGTAACTTGTATGGATTAAAAAAAAAAATGTTTATAATAAGTTTCTCGAACCGTCCCCCTCCCCCTTTTTTTTCTTTTCTTATATAACACAGATTCATGCAACACAACATTGTCTAAGAATTTATCTACTGTGTTATAGAAGAATTACCTACATATTAAAAAAAATTAATGCTGATTGATTTAAAATGATAATAATTAAAAATAAATATCAAATGGTTTGATACTCGGATTTCAATAAAAATTGCAAAGGATTGGAACTGAACCTTGAGTTCAAAGACTGTCACTTAACCAGTGGAACCACATTAAGCAGAGCTATGGTGTAATTAATAAATAATAAAAAAATATTATTATTGCTGCTGATTTTATTTTACAATTGTAACAAACACTATAAATGAATTTAAAGATGAAAATAAAATATCCGTTTAAAATATTTATATGTTTTTAAAAGTCACATGTAAAACAAAAAAAAAAAAAAAATGATTTCAAGGGTAAATAATAATTTCTCTTTTAAGCAAAGGCATTCATTAACGTTTATCACAAGTTAAAGTTCATCTTAATTAAAGATTAATGTAAGTGATAATGAATTTCATATTTACACAGTTTTAAATATATCTGCTTTAAGATTTTTTTCCACGATTATTTTATTGAATAGTATTATGTATATATAGAAAAGAGTGCAAAGAAGCACATTCTCCCACTAGAATCACAACTGTATTTGATCTCAGCTGCTACAAATTTGATTTTTTTTTTTAATTTTTTACTAAACGTATTTTTTTATTTCAGCTAGACTATAACAAGCACAGATAACCATCCTATTTTATCGTCAATAAGTTAGTTTCTTCTTTTTTTTTTTTTTTAGTTAGAAGCTAAAATAAAAATGAAAAAAAAGATTCAAACCCTCACCAATTGACAATCATCAAACCAAATGAATGACAAATTCTCAATATTAGAAGGGATTTTTTGTAAAGTGGGCTGTTTTATTTTATTATACATAAATATATCATAATGCATAATAACTTTTTGTCTCAACTATATAAAATACTAAATGACTTAACTATCAACGTTTTGTCAAAATCACATTTGTCTTCAATTAGGTAAAGATGTTATGTGGTAACTGCAAAAATATAAAAGTTGTTATAATTAAAAATTGTAGAAAAAAGTAAAAGGTAAAATCCTTGAATGAATTGGAACAAGTTAAAGTCTGCAAATTTTTGTACATTAAAACAAAAATAGAAATAGAAAGTATCATTGTCAAGACCAATCCATTAGGTTTAAATTAAATGATAGTTTTTATTAATTTACACAAACTGTTTTATTGAGAATAATATTTTTGTCTGTATTATTATATTTATGAACACAATTTGGTATTTTCATAACATTTATGGTTTCTGTAAACTTTCACTGATGATGATTATTACACTTAGATAGGATTTTGATTTTAAAGAAAACTATGTGATAGACAAAAAAAAAATCAGTCTTATGTTTGCCTAAAAAATATGTAACCATAAACCATCTTTTGTCCATAAAAACTTTCACTCTAACACAAACATGTATACATACAACATATATGCAAAATTTACCATATATAATTAATGATATAGAAATAGAAAGAGAGGGGAAAAGAAGACAGACAGAGAGAGAGAGATGATAAAAGAAGAAAAATTTCAATTTTACCTGAAGCTTTGGTTTCTCTAAAAAACGTTAGAATTTGTTTTATATCAAAATTAATGTATGTGACAATAAAATTTATAGGTACTGTGGTATTAGAGCTGCTACATGAAGAATTATAATCGTTTAATCATTAAATTAATTAGGTTATTATATCAAAAACATATTTTAAAATCTACATTAAAAAAAAAAACAATTTAATAAAAAAAAATACAAAAAGCATTAATGTGAAGAATAGTTAAAATATGTGTTTAAATCAAATTGTGTGTGTGTTTGCACGTGCATATTCTGCATAATCTATTTTAATATATTGTACAGGTTTATACCTGCATTTATATATGTAATATATGTGGGATTCTAACTCAGACTTTCATATGACCTACAACTCTCAGTGCCATCTTATATTTCTGACTCACCTGATCACACACATGTTGAAAAGATAAATAATCACCAATATCTATATTTCATGCTAAACCATGCTCATTAAAGTATGAACATTCGTTATCTTAATATAAAGCTGAGTCCTAATTGTATATATGTGTGGAGATGATAATCTGAACCAACTGATGAGTGCTGGTTTAACATGAAATATGTATATTGGTTTATTTATCTTTTCAACATGTGTGTGATCAGATGAGTCAGCAATATAAGATGGCACTGAGAGTTGTGGGTCATGTGAACGTCTGAGTTATATATAAACAATAAGTAAAGTCAATTGATACTTTCATATTAGAGCTAGATATTTTTATGAATGCTTCAGATAATTACCTTATTCTAAAAGAAAATAGTGGGTTTTTAGTTTTCTAAATTTATGTGCTAACTTTTATTTTTCACATTTAAAGTCAACAGAGTAAGAGTTCAACCTGTCTAAAGTTTTTTTTTCTCAAGTCAACTAGTGTTATAAAGTAGATGTTTGTTTTTTTATGTTTTTTTTTTTTTTAAATTAGCAGGTGTGATCATAATTTTTATATCTTCTAATTGTCGTAGTGCTTTAACAATTTTACTTAAAACATTCTGCAGCACCTAGCTTTTTCATCTGAGTTGATTATCATCTAATTTAATTCCTGACTAGTGAATAATTTTTAAGGCTTTAATTATGATTTTTTTAGATAGCCAGTTCTTAGCCAATAAGATAACCGATTAATATTGATCAATATATAAATATATATCCAGTCTTTTCTAGGAGTAAATTAAACAAATAGTAAATTGCTCAAATGCATCATACTTTGGCAGTTGAAAAATTAGGAGATTAATTCCCTTTACTGTTTATGAAGGCTTTCAGAGAGGGCTTTGCCTTAAACTTGACTATTTAAAAGTTATCATTATTGAAGAGAGATATCGATTCTTTATAAATGGATGCTTCATGACAAAAATTAATAGCATAATACTATTTATACGTATAATATTAAAAAAATACACACTAAGTTATCAAAAAGCTATGTATAAGAGTTTGTTGTCTTAATCACTATAGCATCAATATTTATAAAGCTATACATCAAGACTAAATTATTGGAAGAATAAGTAGCCAATAAAAACAGATTGGAAAAATATATACATCTCTAGCAACTAATTAACAGCTATATTGTTGTTTAAATGTTCTTTAATTTTTATGTGTAATAATAAGAGCTTTGATATTTAAAATAAATATAAGATGGAGAAGTCATATAATCTTTAAATGATTCATTTAACATAATCTATGCATACTTAATTCAAATGATTATAAAATCATAGACCCCACTCAGGAATTTTTATGAATCTGCTGAAGATTAAAACAATAACAACTTCTAGATATTACACCTAGATATTCACAATTATACCTTTGTTCAATAAATGTAATACATTATTCAAAATAACACATCAAACTTCAGTACAATATTTCTAACTCTATTCATGAAATCTCTTTTTTTTTTCAAACAAAAATCAACAAGTAAGTTAGATGCACTCTGATTAATTTTAATAATAAACATTCTCCAATAACAATGACTTCTTTTATATTTTTAACTTATATTGTGTGATGACCTATTTTTGTCATTAGTTGTAACTTATTTGTAAATATTTTGGATATCATTTTAATTCTAAATGATAATTGATTCTCTTTTCTTTATTCATTGTAATTATTATAACCATTATAGTTGAGTATTAATAAAAGGTAATAGTTAATATTCACAAATTTTATATAGCACAAAGCATGCTTTTGGCAGACCATTGCCAGAATCATAGTGTTGATTTATTTAGCAGTTGAAAATTATGCCTAAATATGGATTTAATTTATTATATAAATAAAGCATTGCTAAATATTCCATTTTTTCAGCAATAAAATGCATGAATATTTTCTGTTGATTGCAATTTGAATCATTTACAATCACTCAGGCCTGTTTGTATTTTAATTTTCTGTTTCCTGTCTTGTCACAAACTGTAGTAACATTAGTAGGACTGAAAGTATGATGCACATTGGGCCTTTAATCAAGGAAGATTGAATTATATTTATTAGTTTGTTTTGCTCTTTTGGATAAGTATGTTTTTTGGGCAATCCTCATAGATATACTCACTCATAACTCACTGTAATACACAGAATTACAAAATGGGACACTGCATGTAATATTGTAAACTACTTGGAGAGTGTGCTCTTGTGGTATTTTGTCTTCTGAATTATTTAACAAGTTGTTTAGTAATGGATATGGTCAAAAGCCAATCTATAAGTGTCAGTACACATATTCCTGAGTTTTTTCTAATTTAGGGACTTATGGAAGGCTTGGGCATGCTTTTGGCATGTATGTGTGATTTTATTTTTATTTAAATTACTGTAAAATTTGTCAATTGTTCTTATTAACATATTTCAGTTATATCATAGATTTGTGAAATCATTGATATAGGCATTGATACTGTTCTTCATATCAGCCTCACACTTGCATAAATTCATGCTTCTGTACAAGAAACATTTCAAACCTGCAAGTTTGTCTTCAAAAGTGACTATTAATTTGGGATAAATAGCTACTTTTATTTAAATAGACTTTAGATTTATTTTGAAATCAAACTTTTGATTGTTTTGCTTTGGATTTATAGATCCAAATAATTGATACTATGATTTTAATCTTCCATTTCTATCATACATTGCAGAAGTGATATATTTTCAAGCTCCAGGTGTACATTATTAATATGTGTTCAGATTCCCATACAAAAATGTTATCACTATATCTCATATAAATCTCATTAGACAAAGGAATTAAATATTTGGAGATAATAGTATTTTTAAATCTTGAGAGCATGATGTAGCAAATTATTTCACTTAATGGAAGTCTCATAAGCCATCCATATTCCATTTTATTAATTTTTGAATTAACTGATACTACTATGTTCTTATCAATACACTTGGTGATTATTTATCTTTTTGACATATGTGTGTTCAGGTGTATCAGTGTTATGAGATGGTGTGGAGAGTGGGTCATGTGGAAGTCTGTGCTCATACCCTGTCTATTACATATATAGACAAAGGTATATATATATATATATATACCTTTGTATATATATATATATATATATATATATATATATATATAAGCCTGTGTATTTCATCTATTATATATTAGAGATGTCTGCCTATTCCTTGTATAATGGATTATGTCCTGTACATGAGGGGTCAGATTGACCTTTAGGTCAACATGGGTGTGACAACAATCTTGGCCTAAGGGTGGCCTTTGAGCATTCCATCATTGGATTTTCAATTGGATGGACAGTTGAAGAGTTGGAGTCTGGAGTGCATTGAAGCCTGTCCATTAAAGTGGGAGGATTTGCTATCTTAATATATATCTGAGCACTTGTAGCATATATGTGTAGAGATGGTAATCTGGACCAACTGATGATTGCTGGTTTAGCATGAAATACGTATATTGGTGATTATTTATCTTTTCGACATATGTGTGTTCAGGTGTATCAGTGTTATGAGATGGTGTGGAGAGTGGGTCATGTGAAAGTCTGTGCTCATACCCTGTCTATTACATATATAGACACAGGTATATATATATATATATATATAAGCCTGTGTATTTCATCTAATACACTGTAATATATTTATTATAAAATCCTTCTTGTTTGAATTGTAGTTGATTTGCTGCAACATGTCTAGAATTGTATTAATGGACCAGTTTGGAGACACTCAACAATAAAGTATTTTCATATTCCGATGATGCTAAAATGTGGTTTTCAATAACTTTTATTTCTTAATTTTATCAATGCATTCAAAGGAAGATTTTATTGCATAGTTACCAAAAACAATTAACCAATTTGCTATTTTTTTTGCAGACTTATAGTAGTATGCTCAATTAAAATTTATCATGAGTCTATAGATAAAAATAATAGTAACAATTTTTGGGACCTATACATCAAAAAATAAAAAAAAACAATCAAAAGTTCAATTTCAAGTGATTCTAAAATCTATTTAAATAAGAAGACCTATTCATCCCAAATCAAGAGTTCTTATTGAACACAAATTTGCAGGTTAGAAATGTTTCTTATACAGAAACATTAATTTATGCAAATGTAAGGCTGATAGGAAGAACAATGTTGATGCTTATATTTAATGATTTCACAAATCTCTGATACAATTAAAATATGCTAATAAGAGCAATTGGCAAATTTTACACTAATTTGAATCAAAATAAAATTACACATAACATACCAAAGACATGGCTAAACTTTCCATATGTCCCTAAAAAGCATAAAAACTAAGGAATATGTGAAGTTACACTTATAGAGTCAGATTTAAATTGCCTTCATCACTAAACATTCAAAAAATAAAATACCATTAAAGCACATCCCTCAAGTAGATTGCAAAATTACATGCAGTGTGCCATTTTGTAATTTTATCTATCATGGTAAGTCACAGGTGAATAGATCTATGAGGATTGTCCAGAACACATACTTATACAATTGAGAAAAAACAAAATAATAAATATAATTTGATACCCCTTGATCATGATCACAGTATGAGTCATATTTTTACTGCTACTAATGTGAGGATGTTTGTGCTGAATGATACAATATAAAATGAAAGTACAAAGTGGCATGGGCAATTGCAAAGGTTTCAAATGCTATCAATAGAAAAGAATCATGTGTTTCATTGTTGAAAAATGAAAATATGGAAATTTAAAAGCCTCATTTACATGATAAATTATATCCATATGTATTAGCATAATTTTCAACTGCTACACAAAATTGCACTATAATTCTTGCAGTGGTCTATCAAAATCATGCTTGGTGCAATATAAAATTTTGAATATTAACTATTATTTTTTCTTAATTATCATTCATAACAAGCTTATAATAATTATTTCATTGCAAAGAACTTGTTTATCCCTACTTCAATATTGATGAAATTTACATAGTCATAAAAAAGAATCATTTGCTTTAAGTATATTTGCTTAAAATAAGGGTCACTTAATAGAAAAATATATCTATAACAAATTAATTTCATACACATTTTTTTTAAAATGTTATTTTAATTTATGCACCATTTTCATTTTAATTTTTTTCCCTACATTTTGACCATATTATGAGGTCATTGCCAATGATTATTCTTTAACACTTGTCAACTTTTAAGATTCCCAATTTAAAGATTGAAGAGAAATATAAAAAAATAATTCTTGACAATAAATTTATAATGTGATTAAAACGTAAGAAGAAAATTAAAATGAAAAATACTTAATAAAATAAAACAAGTTAAAAAAGAATATGAAATTAATTTGTTTTATATATATTTTAAAATTAATGGGCATGTGGAAAGAAAATGAAGAAATACTTCTTAATAATAGAATAATTATTGAAGTATTGATTAATGGGTATATTTCTCTTTTAAAGACGTACAATTTGTATAGGAATGTAATTTGCATATGCAAATAACTCAGATGATGATCAAACAGCATATATTTATTTTCATTAGTAAATGGATAATTTAGGTAATGAATAAACAAATGTAATATTAGAAAATTATAAAGTAGTATTTTTGAAAGAGTTAGAGTTTTAGTTAAGCTTCATAAAGCCTTATACATTTACAAACGCATATCTACTTATGTAAAAGTAATATACCATAAAAAATTATGAATAAATCTATATTTTTTATTAAATGCCTTAAATCCTTGGATAATATTTATCATTTTTCAAGAGTGCTTTTATGTGTATATTTATAACTTTATATTTGTTATATTTATTATTTCAGTTAATGTTATTGTTTTTATATTGTTTTATTTTATCTATTTTTTAAATTCAATTTGAATGTTAGTAATGCTCTTATTCCTAAAATTTATTGGTTTATTTTATTAATAAATTACATTGTAAAAACACAGTTTAGAGATAAAGTGGAAGACTCTGAAGTTACGAAGTTTTAAATCACTATACTCAGCTGTCCACTTGTAGGTTTGAAGTTCTTATAACACTAAGTAATAAACAATTAAATTACTTTGCCTACATGATTTAGAGCTGTAGCAGAATGGTAGATTCAAAAATTAAAAATTCATGGATCATAATTCAATTTAGTTATTGCTGGTGCTCAAACCTCATTTGAATTTTTTATGAACTTTCAAGAACAAACTATTTGATTACTGATAAATTAAAATAACCTATTAAGTGACAATGTTTTCTAAAACATTTATAGAAAGAAAAATAATGAAAAAGATGCAATATTCAGTCTAAACTTTACTTGAATTAAAACACAAGTCATGGACTTGATAGGTGGATAAAGTCATTTTTATACTTATGCATACCTAAAACGTTTGGTTTATATACATTGTAAGGATAAGAAGATTGAAGTCTGTCCGTTAAAGTTTAAGGAATTGCTATCTTAATACAAGCTGAGAACTGATTTATGTGTGAGAAATTATAATCTAGCCTAACTTATGGCTGTCATGCTGGTTCTGCACAAAATATGTACATTGGATATCATTTATCTTTTTCACATGTGTGTGGTCATGTGTACTGGTTGTTTGAAATGGAGGAAGGATGAATATAAACTGAAAATTTTAAGTTCAAATCTCTCTATTTACTATCGGTCTTAATAATATTTAATCATCTTAATTTTACATATAGATTTAAAAAAAACTAATATTAAAATTATTTTATTTATCTATTAGGACATTTTAATTTTTTATCTATGTTTTGTAACTACTTTGCTAAACATAAAATAATCACAAGCATATTGTTTGTAATATATATACGAAATTATATTTTTTTTTTAAAAAAAAATTATTTTATGCTTTTTGAAGCAATTGGAAAAATAAATATGTTTCTTACATTTTATAAAAAAGATAGATAAAAAATAATCTTTCAACAAAAAATGGTAATATTAATTTTTTAGATATTGATTTTACAAATTAAAATGATAATAAATATTTAATAAAAAATAAAGCATTTAGATATGAGAACAAAAAAGGTGTCAACAAAGAAGTTCTTTAATATAAGAGTGATAAAAAATAAATAAAGCTAAATTCATCATATATTTAGTTATATTAAGACTACTTTTTAAATATATATATATATATATATATATATATATATATATATAATCATTTACAAAAACTTTTCCTTATCGTTTATTAATAAGTTTATCAAAAATATAAAATTTAAATAAAAAAAATGAAAAAAAACCTAACATACAGATATAAAATATAACAATATAACTTGAAATATGAATGAATACCTAAAGTAAATGATATAATAAAAACTAAAAAAAAAAATCAAAAATTATTACATTAGAGCAAATAAAAATAAAATACTCATTAACATACTAAATTTGTATACAGAAGACAAAACTTCAAATTTTACAACTGTATATGATAATTAGAATTCATTTATACTAAAAAAGATATCATAAATGTAATTAAAATTTAAATAACTTTTTATATATATATAAAAACAATAATGAAGTTGACTTCAATAAATGAAGTTTTTTTCTCTCTTATATGGGTTAAAAACATTAATTATAAAATTTAATTATTCAAAAGGTCAAAAATGTACCTCAATTTTAACAACCTTAAATACCTAATGAAACACCAATTTAATAAATATAACTGTAAATAACCATAGTTTAATAATGTTAATTTGAGACAGAAATTATTGCATCTCTCATTGAGCGATGCCATGATTCTCTGAAGTGTTAAATGGCAATTTCAGAGCCTTTATGCTGTATATAAATCAGACCAATATACAGGTTTTACTTTTGATATAGTATAACATCAATAAACTGCTCAAAGACTAGGTAGTACATTCATTTTCTAGTTTATCATATTTGACTATTGGTTAAGCATGGCTCAATGAGAATTGCAATTATTTGCATTTCAATTTCATGACATTAATCTATTATTATTTATAGTTAGTTTATTAAATTGACGTTTGAATATATATATTATTTTGTTAAAACTGAATCATTGACTTCATTTTTTGAATAGTTAAATAATGATTTCAGAGCATTTATGTTATACATAAATCAAACTAATGTACATGTTTCACTATTTAATTTATAACAACATTAATTAAGTTTAAATATTAATGGATTTAAAAGAATAGGCGAAATTATTTCATTTTTTTACTATTAACTTTTATTTATTGGTTAGACACAGTTTAATGGGAATTACATTTACTTCTATTTCAATTTTATATTATGTTAAGAATTTTTATGTATATTAATAAATAAGTATATATTTTTTATTATAATTTTGTTTATTCTATGAAAATAAAAAGATCTAATGCAAATTAGACACCGATGTGTCTTTAACTTTTCAAAACGTTGTTTGTTTTTCAGAAAAGATTAGTCTTTTGAGAATAAGATTGTGAAATAAATGAAACAAATAATTTCAAGAATTTTTCTCATTTGATAAAGTATATATTTATATAAGTTTAAAATGGCTTTATTTATAAAATATAATGCATGGAATATATATATAAGATTATGATTACTTAAGGAAATTAATAATATTATAAATTTTAAAATTTAGAGAAAGGCTATAACATAATTATTTTTATATGTTAATTGCAATTTAATTAAGTCTACTAAAATAATATTTTTTTTACCTATGCTATGGTTTGTTTGTTTTTCAAAGTGATGTTTTAAAAATAAATTAATTTTATTTGTTGTATAACAAACAATAATAAATATTTTATCCATGGAAATTGGAGAGAATATTGTTTTCAATTTAATATATAATTATAATTGTGTTAATTTATTAGAAAATGTGACATTGATCATTTTATATCAAATTTAAGTTTGAGTTCATTACAATTTATATTGTGGTATACCTCATTATATAGCTAAGTAAATGATATAATGATAATTACAAATTGATTTATAATTGTATTAACTTGAAATCTTGACATAAAGTTACACAACTGTCTGGCTTCATAGCAGATTGTTTTCTCATAATATATAATCCCTTACTTCAACACAATGCAGGATTTTAACACAGAACAGGGAACATAGTGTTTATGATGATAATGAACAGACAATTCACCAGTGGCATACAGTCCCCATATTAAAAGTAGGAATTTCTTCTGTTGAATAATTACATATTTTATGCAACATTTTTATATTAAGATATTAAAGTTTGGTCAAATCTTCTTTATAAATATCGGCAAATTTAGCTGTTATTTATTCTAGCCAATCAATAAAAGTTACATAACTATTGATTTCACAATTCTTTGTTCTGATATTTTTTACAATGTCATATCTTTGTCTCATATATGACCAAGTTAAAAATTTATAATGTTGATTGAGAATATTACATGGTAATAGTTCAAAAATATTTATATAATGTAACCAGTTGGATTACATAGCACACACTAATTTAGTATATATATATATATATATACTATATATATATATATATATATATATATATATATATATATATATATATAAAGTTGAAAGGAAAACTAGAAATAAACACAGACAAAAATTATAGTAGATATTTTCTACATTCATAGAAATAGAAATAAATAAATAATAACTCTGATTTAAAATATTGTTTTATAAATTACTCTTTTAAAAGGTCTGAATAAATATAAATATTGTATTATTATTATTATTATTATTATTCTGATTTTGAGATTTAAAAACAAGTATTGTATATTTGAAATTTTAATTAATTAAACAAAATCTCTATGTATTAGAAATCCCCTAAGTGAAAACATATATAACACACCTTGATAGAATTTCAAGTCTGTTTTCAAAAGAGATTAGAGAGATAAAAATAAAACTTTGTTTTCAATCGAGTTGTTGTTATCACCTTAGATGATTCTATAAAAGGGCTGATAATAAAATTAGCTCTAGTCTGGATAATGATTTTTGAAGAAAACAGTTTTTGCTTGGAGTTTTGTAAGAGTTGACCAGAGGAGTCTGGTTGTAATATTTTAAGCAGTGGCCAAGTAGGCCAACTGCAAAGTTTTGCTTTAATATTTTTGAAAAAGTAGTTAGCAGAAGAGTTAGCTGCAAAGTTGGCTAAAATATTTTGTGAAAAGTTGGTAACTGTAGCAGAAAATGGCCATAGTAAAGCTAGCTGCAAAGATAGCTAGAATAATTATCAAGAGAATGGTTATGAGGATGTAAGAAGGCAAGATAGTAGACTGTTTTCCTTAGCAGGAGTTTGAATTCACATGGAGAAAAAGGATTAAGATTCTTTGTAATTCATAGCCTTTAAAAATGTTCTGGAAGATAGTTTGCTGACCTGAAGCCTTACAAAATCCAAGTATAAGTGGAACTGACTGCAGAAAGAAAAAGGCCAACCATACCTGAATTATGTACTTTTATCTGATGATGACAACAAACATGGATTATATTTTTTAATGGACCAAAAGAACCAGCTTGAATAAATAAATAATTATATATATATATATATATATATATATAGATAGTCAGCATATATATATATATATATATATATATATATATATATATGCTGACTATCTGAAGGCATAGAAGCCCAGCTAAACATATATACAGCTGTGGTGAGTAGAGTTATATATAATAACAAAATTTTAAATAACTTCTTTAGTCAAATGACATTTTAAAATTGATGTGTGAATTTGTACTCTCATGTTTATGGGGGGTGTATAGTTGAGCAGGGCTGCCTGGATGCAGTGTGTTCATGATGCTCCAAAGTATAGACTCTGCACTGTCTAGACCTAGATGTTGAGCTCCCAGGGTAGTCCAGTGGTGTATATGTAGATCTCATGAATCGGCCTTGGTCTCATGAATAGACCTTATCTAAAGCCCCTAAGACTCACAAGAGATGAGCAGGGCTGGCTCAGTGCCTGATATTTTTTTTCTGAATACTATTTCAAGTGGATGATCTGACTAGGTAATTGTAAGGGGCAGTGCTTAAAAATGAGGTATTTTCTCATGACCTTATGGGGCATTGTGTACTTAGTCCATGCTTGGCTATCTACTTATCATGGCATGAAGAGCTGCAGTTCACATATTCACTTTTCCTCTCTCACCTTGCCTACTTCATCAACATTAACTAATCAAGCAGAAAGACATTTTGAAATTTATATTTTCTTAATTCTATAAAATGATTTATCTTTCATTTATTGAAAAAAAAGGAGAAAGACATTTTTAAATCAATCAACAATCATCTGTTAAAAATTTAATAGTACTATTTTAAGGGAAAAAGACAATTCAGCATAGAGAATTAGATTTTGAGAATAATCTTTAATAAATTTATTGTGATAAATGCAAATGTTATGTAGATAAGTTAATGTTTCGCATGTCTGTGCAATTTATATATATATATGTGTTTCAGTAAACCTAGTATGTAAAATGTATTTCATTTAACTGAAACTTTAATCATTTATTGTATTTTATATAATTTAAGATTTTCATAATTATTTTGTAATAAATCAAATATGTTCAAAAATTTCATGCATACACATAAATGTGTGCGTATATATGTCAATTGTATTGCAAATATCAATGCTTGTCAATTATAACACATATGTAAAATTTAATCATTTTTAATATTAATTGTATATTATAAATCGTGCATCTGTGCACACATATATGTAAACCAAGGTAACAATTTGAATTTTGAATACTAATTATGTAAATCAATATAATAATTTGAAATGTGTATTGTAATTATGTAAATCATAAATATGATAAGTTTTTTTATATTGTATATTATTCAAAATCAGACCTTAAATATCATTTATTTTTTTGTTAATAATAAACTTATATTTAATTGTTAAAATTGTTTCCATCATCTCTTGGTCACATACAGTAATAGAGCTTATGTTCTCTGAGCTAGATTCCTGCATGGGATAAATATATAAATGGGGATGTGTACTTAGTGCTTTTGGGGCATCCAGCAATGATCAATCATCATCCTGGTTGGTGCAAAAGAGAATACTCTTTAAAGTCCAAGTACTATTATCTTTTATTTTATTTGTCTTATTAGAAGTTAAGTTTATAGTTGGCCAGTGCAAGTGGCCTGAGCATTGATGAGGATCAGCATGTTTTAATGTCCCAGCATTATTGTTTTGATTTCTGATTATTGTGTATTTTAATGGCACTTAGCTGGTGCATCCAAGTTATGTTTAAATAATTGCCCAAGGTGGCACAGGCTCAATAGTTACCCTGGTATACAGAAGACCCATTTACGATCCAGTCCCAAGGTAGACTATTGTTTTATTGTACTGAATTTATGATATTTTATTGTGGATCATTCATGACAATGAATGGTATTTTGAGTAATACTCATACTTATTTTGACTTATTGATAATGCTGGTTGATAGTTAATTATACTTTTAATTGCTCTTCTGTTAGCTGGCTGATCTCTCAATGATCACAGAGATTTCTAATCTCATGCTTCTTTTGAATATATTTTACTTAAATATACTCTTGAAAATTAAAATTATTGATTGTATTAACAGTGGTGATGATGACTTTCCATCGCTCCAGATTCACTCCTTTCTACATTTTTGATAACCCCCCCCATCCGTTACAATATTTTAAGTAGTTTTCATTTTTTATGAAAGTATCTTGTTAAATTAAATTCACAATGCAATACAGTATGCTGGAAATGACATGGGAGTTATTCAGAAATATTTGAAACTCTTCATATGCATATTTTTCCATGCCCTGAATAATTTGCTCAACACAGTGTAGTAATTTTGCTATTGTTATGTGAGTATTATTAAAAAAATATTACCATTATCATATATCAGTGAGATAAAAAAAGGTATTTCAGCCTATGAGATAGTGGTGTAATGGAGGAGTATCAAGGTAATTATGTAGGGATGGCACCAAAATAAATGGCTGCTTTATTCATACTAATTATTATCTTATGCAAGGTTAAAGAGTATTTTAAAATATTTATTGTACAGTGTTAAGAGTTTTAACCTCAAATGTTATATTATGATAATTTTATATTTAAACATCCATCACAAAAGAAATTAAATAAACTTTTTTACATTACCTTAGAATTATAATTATTTAGAATATATATATATATGATTAACTATTAACATTTAAATGTAATCTAATACTGTAGCTCTAAGGCGATCAACCCTTTAAAAAATAATAATGAAAGATTGCTAGAATTTTCATATTATATTTCTACAAATCAGTTGTAAGTATATTCTGAAAATATAATGCAAAAAATTATTCATAGTTTTTACATAAATCGGTAATCATAAACTTAAAGCAACAATACAATATTAAAGTTTTATTCTTTAAGTTCTTGATTTTACACTATTCTTTAGAAAGATTCATTATTTTTTTTATTTTAATTATGAGTTTACATGATGCAAAAAAAATAGTTTTCCTAAAACAAAATTTTTATATAAAAATCATATTTACAGTTTTAATTTTGTAAAAACATGACATGTCAAGTAAATGACTTTTTATAAATAAGCAAATTACTTTAAATGATAATAAATATTCGCTGTCTAATTTTTACTGAAAAGTACTAAACATTTTTAGAATATTAATTAGTAAATTAACGTCAAAGGAAGAAATCAGAATAATAAAATAGAATTATTCTAAGTAATGATTAACTGATATAAATATTAGCATGACTTTGTAAAAATGTTTGTAAATATAAATTATGTTTGTGCAGATTAGCATAGGGGTAGAATTAGATTTTTGACAGTTAAAGTCTGCTGAATTGACTCCTAGTTTATTCTGTGGCTTTGGTGTCTGAAAAATACAATCTGTTTGATACTCTGAATACTAATGAATACTGGATTGATTTATAGATAAAATTGTCATTTTGTAAATTGGTACATGCATATTACAAGACTGCATAAGAAATTAGCCATGGTAATTACTTAAATATTAAAAACTTTATTTAAAGTTTATTTTCATATATATATATATATATATATATATATATGAAAATAAAGTTTATATTTCATATATATATATATATATATATGAAGAGAGAGAGAGAGAGAGGAGTCACATACATACACTGTAACTTTTTACAATAACAACAGAATGAAGACTTAATCTTATGATAAAATAAAATACACCATCAAATGAATTACTTAATCACAAACACATAAATCCATGCATCAACATATTCACTTATTGTTATTATTATACAAAGAGAGAGAGAGAGAGAGAGAGAGAGAGAGAGAGAGAAAGAGAGAGAGAGAGAGAGAGAGAGAAATATATTTATTTTAATAACCCAGTTATGTTGTATTAACTCTTTAACTTCATTTTTTACATACCCATACATATTTTTTGCTCTTTTTTGTAAAGAATGAATGTGGCATAATCATGTGATAATGAAAAACATCATGTCAAAATAATTAATATGAATATGAGCAGAGATTATTCTTTGTTGAAAATAATGTATTATAGATATCAACAGGATTATTGTGACTACAATTAAAAGAAGTATTCTCTAGAATCTAGGCTAATTCATCTAACCATTGCCAAACTTATGGCATAATATAAAAGCAGTAATCTTCATGCACACATGTAAATTCTAAAGGTATGATAATACACATAAAAATGCTGAGTTCAAGATATCACATTGATCATCATCAATGTTTTTGGACAAAGATAATTGTTTACCTTTGTGCCATCCAAATCATTCTATATAGAATAATGTCCAAACACAAACATTTATCATAACATGTATACCATAAACACCATTATTATTTAAAACAAGCTTAGGAATTATGACTATGAACAAATGAAAATAACAATATATCTATTTTAATATTAATTAATTTTCACTGGAATAACTTAAAATAATGATAAAAAATGTTTAATTAGAACCAATGACAATAAAACTGAAATACATTATTCTGGCTTTGTTTTAAAAATATTTGAAAATGCTTAGATCTACTAACATAAGTTATATAAGCTTACATATATGCCCATATAATAATATAAACATATTCTAATTGCTAATAAACTAATAAAGGTCATTCTATTTTAAAAAAAAACATGTACAATAATTCATTATACATATAATATTACTTCTGGAAGTTTCCATATAATAGAAAATATGATAACTAAATAACTGAAATTTTGGTATAATATCAATAACTTTCCTTAGAGATTCTTCTTTCTCAAATCATAAGAATGAGTATGGTGAGATTTAAAATTATTATTTTTTCTTTTGTCATTATCTTTTCATTCTCAAATTCTATTGGTTAAAAAGTTATAAAAAATATTTTATTCTCAATAGCTTTTTCAAAATATTGTTAGAATTGTGAATTAAAGTAAATTAACAATATATATATATATATATTGTAACAGACCAACGACCCACCCTCAACCATTTACTTAAATTCATTCCACGGTATATACTGAAACAAGAATCCGGCCATCCATGGAAAATTGGAAAGATCCTGCAACACCACCACCAAAATAAATCTTTACTACCATTCAACCCACATTCATTTGGTAATACATACAGGATCCACCCAATTTTCATGTTACACCATTCGATTCCCAGAATTCAAACCCAGTCATAATCTGAGTAGTTACTTTGTGCAGGTATAATTTATAAGTATATATCTAGCCAATGTGGGCATTAACTTGACATTATGGTTCATATATTACACTTATTAAGTAACCTATTACATGTATGTTTCCATATCAAAAGATACATAAATTCAGTGATGCATTGTCAATAAATTACATACAAACCTTGATCAATTTAAATTAACAAATTTATTTTAACTTAATATAACACATTTAAATATATAAACATACACTTTAAAACACCATAAATATGATTCCTACCACTTCCACATAATCTCATCCAAATAAAATAAAAATACATAAAATAATGATATCATCAACTAAGTGTCATTCTTGGTATGCATCGGCATCTACCTTTCATGCCATCATATAAAAAGAAATAATTTTCGATCATTAATACTATCTAAATAAATGACATTGTTTTCATTCTTTTTTTTTTTAAATTCAAAAAAAAATATAAAAAAATATATCATCATATTAATATACAAATTATTAGTTTGTATATATATATAGTTGAATTAATGGGTTAGTTTATGACTATTATGAGTTATGAGAAGTGGAATTGCCATCAATTGATTAAATTAATTATATGTACTTATAAGTAATTGTTAGTATGCAACTTGTTAATAAGTGGTTAATATGGATTTGATTAATAATTAACATTATTACTAAATGTTATGTCTTTAACGGGTCAAAGAGTAAGTCTTACCTTTCTATATACTCATTTCATCATAGTCCAGTCCTTCTTTCTCTTCTAACAGAACCATTTATGTTTTTTTTATTTCAAAAATACATTTTACATCATGAAAGGCATATCTTTAAATTCTATTGGTACTTCCAGCTCAAAAGAAAAAAAAATCAATATAGAAGTAAAAAAAATAAAGGAGAAAAAACCTTACAAAATTTATAACATCAGCAAGTCAACCACAACAAACAAACAGTTACATATCAACATAAATTTAGAATGATTCTGTAAACATCTTGATCAACACGATTATCTTCTTTTGAATGGAAAAAATTTATTAGAAATTGGAAATTTTCAGCATCTATTATACTTGTTTCATTTTTCAAATTAGTGCCTTCAACGATTTATCCATCTCCCACAAGCTGACCAAGTAGTTTGGATAATCCTTGATTTGGCAACTTTCACAATTGATCTATAAAACTTCACATAATATTTGGTAGCCATTGTATACTTATATATGTAATGGTGGAAATTCACAGCTATAAATCATGTTCATCGCCCTCTTCAAAAACCATCTGAGTTGCCTTGATCTTTCACAATGATTTTTAGCACAGCTGCATCATTCTTACACTAGTATATATATATATATATATATATATATATATATATATATATGCTACATATATACTATATATATATATATATATATATATATATATATATTCTATATCAGCAGTGAGCACATTATACTATATAATAAACAAAACCTGATTAAAGTCAATTTTTTTTGATAATAAACATTACTAAGTCTAAATTTTCAACAGTCCTATAATTATCAAATGCTTGATTATGTGAATAAATATCTTTTCACATGTCTTATAATGAATAGTTCAATAGACTTATAAATAAAATAAAATAAAAATCTTGGTGCATATTATGCTTCAATCAATAGATTATAATTTATTTATTTATTTAATTTTCATAGTTCATGTAAAAGTTCAATTCCAATGGAAGCATAGTAATATTCCTCTGTTTCAGTTTTATTTTTTTTTTCTTTCTACATGTATATATAAAATTAAACAATTTACAGTTTTATGCATCATTGTGTGTCCAATTATTCTTTCTTTAAAATGTTGGGAAACATTTTTACCAAAATATAATTTTCAAATTATCTGACTTGCCATCATTAATGAATAAAGAAAAAAAAAATCTTGCGTATAACTTTTTCTATATATGTTTTTAATTTTTTCAGCCATTAGAGAAAAAAAATAGTTGTTGTTGTTGTCATGGTTACTGCATACATTCTACCAGGTTTTCTCTCCCCTTCATATTACAACACTAAATTATAAAATTGGGGGTTTTTTTTGTTTTTTTTTTTTACAAAATTTTCTCAATTGTTTGAACAATATCGTTTTGTCAAAGATTATTTTAAAAATATTAATCCAATTAAATTTAGTAACAAATTTATGATTTTGTTTCAAGCATTTCCAGTACATTAAACTACAATATAATTTTATTCATACCATTATATATCATCAACTTAAACTGTTCAATAGATGTATTAGCTTTTATAAATCAACACATCCACATATACATTTATGTTAAATGCATTTAATGGTAAAGATAGGGATGATACCTATAGCGATCCTTACAATATATATATATATATATATATATATATATATATATATAATCAGTGCACAGTTTACATTAAGATAGCAAATTAAATTGAGCACTGATTATATATAAATGTGGGAAATAATGATCCAGACCAACTGATGAGTTCTGGTTCACATAATATATATATATATATATATATATATATATATATATATATATATATATATATATATATATATATATATATATATATATATATATATATATATATATATTGTGCCCTTTGTATGGGTCACCATCTAATTTTTGTGCTAATCTATTAAAAATTTTAAATTTAAGATATTTTGAATATGTGATGTTGATTTTGCTTATGGTAATATTTCAAAAAGTTTAATTAAAGCAATTATGAGTATTTGATATGTGAAATTGTGCTGATATTGAGAGAGACATTTTAAATGATGATGATTATAATATATGGTTGGGAAAAAATGGCCATAATCAATACTGCATTAATATATTTAATAAATAGGTATTTAAAGCTAAAAGTGTTTAAAAGACAAGTAAAATTAAATGCATATGTTTATTATTGATAAAATAATATTATAAAAGAATATAAATATTTTAATTATTGTAAGTACTTAAATAGAAGATTAATATTTGATTTTAATAATATTGGATAATTATTTTAAAATCTATTATAATATCTTATTTATTTAAAAAATATTTATTTTAAAAAAATGCAATTGTTAGTTTATTTTTAGACGACGATAAGCATTTCTTGTGTTGTAGAGAACAGATGTTATTTAAATATACACAAACATGCTTGGAAGTTATTTAGTAAAGTTGCAAAACTATTTTAAAAATTATGTTGTAAAATTTATAAATAATACGTGAGCTATCACGAGATAAAAACATAAAGATATTCAATGTAAAATATTAAGTCTGATTTTAAAATATTGTTTTAAAAATATAACGTAAAAAAAGACTTAGTTTATTTTAAATAATTTTATAAAAGTTAAAATTAAAATCAAGTAAAATATATATTTTAAAAGTGTTTAATAAATTTAAATAAATGATAAGGATTATGTTAAAAATTTAATAATGTAATAAATATTAAATAAGTCATTATTTATTTTTAACTTTGTGTTGTTGGTAAATATGTAAATAAGCCAGCAAAGTTGATTGTTTAATCTACCAATCAAATGGGAAGTTTCTTCCGGTATAAAAGCTCAGGTCAATTGTTAGGAGGGGACTTCGTGATTGAATTGTCAAGTTAATTGTGCTATTAGAAAAATAGCTAAGTAAATTTATAGACGCTCTAAAATCATTTTTTTAAAAATTACAAGAGTGTCATTATAAATAATCTCTAAAAGTTTTAAAATGATAGATATGCAGTGTTAATTTAATTTTTCCCAATCAGCCGTCTCTAAATTGAAGCTCAATTTGCAAGCAAATAGTCATGGAAACATCATATATAGTGAAAATATATGGAAACTTTACCCTAGAAATATGACAAACGCTGGATTAGTTCAGAAAATTATGAGATGGAGAAAAGTAGTATTTTGGACAGTATATAATTTTAAAAGCTAATTAATAGTGAATATTAGAAAATAGATATTTTAGAGAATAAAATACTTCTTATGAAGAAAGTATTTTTGAAGCTATAAATTTAAAAAATATATCTTAAGTAAAGATATTAAAAATAAAGTAGTTTTATAAATCTTGCCTTGTTAAGTCTTTATTTATAGCTGAATGTTGATATTTTAAGGCAAATCAATTGAAATATAATTAGCTAAAATCTTAATATAATAAAATTATTATATTGAAATAATTTAACAGGTGTTTATAAATAAAGGATTATTCTTACAGATATTTGATAAGAAACAAGTATCGCCCATTATTTAAAATAATTAAAATAATTTTTCATAAAACTAAGACAATCTAAGATAATAACTTTAAATAATATTCTTAAAGAACTACCGGATCAGATAAACTATTTTAATTTTATTACTTTTTTTGTTTAAAGTTTTGTTTTTCATAACTTAAAAAAAAGATGAAAAAGTGTTAGGATAGTGCCTATAAAACTTTATGGTGGAAAGAACTCGTGAGTATGTATATATTTTTTTATTTATCTAATATAAAAGTTAAATAATTTAATCTATTTAAAATAAGATAGGTACTTTCTTAAAATTATAACAAAGTATATAATTGCAAGTTTATCTTATAATTAATAAAACGATATGTTAAAGAATGATTGAAGTATAAATATTTATTCTATGAAGTGTAATTCGAAGAATATTGGAAGATGGCTATTATTTTGATGTAAAAATATAATAATAATTTTGTGTATTTAATATGTTTTTCTTTAGATCAATGTATGTTAGTTGATGGATGTATGAATATTTAAAAAAATTTTATTTGTATTTATAAAAAATCTCTAAGAATATATTTCTTGTAAATAAATTGTTTATTTTTATTATTATTATGTTGGAGTATTAAAATTAATTATTATTCATATAGGTATTATTTTATTTAAAAGTAGGAAGATTCAAAGTTTATATTTTATTTATTTTATGGTAAATTAAGTTAAGTTTTATGGAAGTTTATTTTGATTAAAGGTTTCTGAATATGTGAGTATAAATAGTTTTGAATAATTAGTTTTATGTAAAGTAGTGTTTTTTGAAGTTTAAAAAGTTAAGGGTGTTTTGTAGATAGAAATTTATTAGGAAGGAGTAGTATAAAAATGGATAAAGTAATATTTAGAAAAATCATAAAATTTATCAATATAGTACTTTATGAATTTGAAATTAATGAATAATTAAAATTATTATTTAATAGTAAATATGTAATAATTTGATAAAGTACTAATTGCATTAAGTGAAATATAAAGTTATAATTAATTATTTGTTATTACATTACGATCTTAATTTTATATTATAATATTAAAGTAGTACTAATAATAAAGTAAAATACTATTCTTATGGATAATAATTAATCTTAATGATGTAGCATTTAATTAGTAAAGTTTAATTGTTTAATATGCTACATAAATATATTTAATAAATTTTTCTGTATGATAATTGAAGTTATGATATTTATTTAAAGTTTAAGTTTGAGACATACTTCAATCTATTGGTATAATTTTAAAAATGTATAGATTACTTAGTAGGAGTATGAGCTAATAACAGTGTAAACTTTTGTATTATTATTTCTTATTTTATTTTTTTGTTTTCTAATTTGAATGTAAATATTGTAAATAAATTCTTAATTAAAGTTAATGTAAATAAATTTGTTTAATTTGTTTTAAAAGTGTGTCGAGTTCATTATTTTGCAAGCTTTGACAGCAGATAATTTGAAAAACATAATATTTGCAATGTAATTTATTAATATTATTTTAGAAATAAATACAATATTTTCCTGATTACCATTTATGAGAATTGATTAAATATTACTCATATTACAATGGTCAAGAATAATTATAATGATAATATAAGAGTACAATATTATTTATTGACAGATTATTAATTGTAAGATTTTGATCTATTCCAAAATTAAGATGCATATGAAAATAAAAGATATACAATGATTATTTATTTAATGATTGTTGGTATAAAGAAATAAGAAGATTAAGTTATACTTAAGATTGGTATTATTATTGTTATTAAAATAAGTTAGGTGTATTTAGGTTTGATATAAAATCATATCATACTTATTTAATGAGTTATCATTACTTTAAGATAATTAGAAGAACTGAGATTATTTAATTATATTTTTAAAATTAAAAGTTAAGATTTATTTATTTTATTATTATTAAAGATAATTTATTTTATTTATAAAGATAAGAATGCTGTAGAGGTAGTAGTAGGTTAGTAAGGAGGTAATAGTATTCTTATGCCATTGAGATAATATGTTTGGAAGATATTGACTCAATGTAAATCTACTTATTACTTTGTAACTTTACTTCACAGTCTCATGATTTTAATTAAATACTTATTTAATTAGTACATACTATAGAAATATATTGATTTTGATAATTGATAATAAATTTAATTAGAATATGATAATATAAAAGTAAATTAAAGATAGATATGCAAATTTTAATTAAGCATTAATTTTAATTGAGCTAGTCGTATTTCAAATTATATTATACATCGAGAAGTAAGGGTACAATATATATATATATGAGACCATTTATCATTTTTACATGTGTTTTATCATGTCTACTGGTTGTATAAGACAAATTAAATGACTGAAGTTAGCTTGGAAGTTTGGGTTTAAATCTCTTTTAATTACATCTAGCTTAAGTATATATACTGTACTTCTATTTAAACCTTATATATATATATATATATATATATATATATATATATATATATATATATATATATATATATATATATATATATATATATATATATTGAAGCAGATGATCTGATGCTCAGATCCTGCTTCACAGCCCACATCTAATCTCCTACCATATATGTTCAAACCAGTCTTTATGCATGTATATATATATATTTATTAATACGTATATGTCTTTTGCTTTAGTATTTTACATAAATAACATGGATATGTATATATCTTAATCAAAGACCATTTTAGTAAATAAATATTTAATCTCATTATCATGTGTATATGTGCATAAATAATAAATATATATATTTCAGTGTAGGAGTTTGCTAACAAATCGTTAAAAATTATGTTATATATAAATTGTACTCAAAATTATATATGAAACTTATTATTTTTTCTTATTTAATTTAGCAGTCAGAAATGATACAATTATTTAAAAAGTCTCTCGAAAACAATTACCCGGAAAAGCCCATTAGTTAAAAGTAAAAGGATTACAATTTTGTAATAGTAAATGAACCCATTAGAGGAAACTTTGTCTATGCCAGCTTGTTTTAAAATCATTAGACTTATTTTAAAACAATCATTCGAGAAACTGATAACAGAATTGCATTGTTTCAAAAGTCTTACCAGGTAAGAAAGTATCCGGTCAGCCGATTTTGGATATATGTTAAGTGCTTAACCGCCTCAGGTCCAGCAGTAGTTTCTATGTGATAGCACCAAAATAGAAGTATAAATACTGCTGAGTTTGAATCCAAAAAGTGAAGAGACCACCAAATTATGATAATGCCAAACAAAATCCACGTCAATTTTAATTTTCATTCAATGAGCCATGAGTAGAGGAAATTTCCCCTTCCCCTCTATTCCAATATGCTTTTCCCATAGCAAAGCTCTGGATCCCATGCTGATAAACTCTAAATGTCTGCCGATAAAGTAAATGCTACCTATCATGTTGTATTTTAAAACCCTAGATTTAGTGAACTAATGGCGATGAACATTATGCTTATCAAGGACTGCTATTCCAGATATAAAGGTAAAAGAATTTTAGCCACTCTTGATTATCCAATTCATTCTTCTCTATAATCCTGATGCTCTGTTCTGATCCTATAGTTAAATGTTTTCATATTATGTAAATTTCTATAACTCTATATAACTGATCCCCATTAAGCCTCTTTTAATATATTTTTTTTCTTTATTTCCTTGTGGCTAATATCTAATTTAATATATTTATGTATTTATGTTTTCTTTAAAAATGCCAATAATAATTTCCAAAATTGCAACACATATTTTATTTCTATTTTTCCTACCTTTACTTACGGGGTAATTAAGCACATAAACTAATTAAAAACAAGACTTACTCAACTTGTACAGATGTTCACAGTTTTAGAAAATAAAGTAATTAAATTATGAAATTTGATATAGAAAACAGATCAACATCTGTTTTCATAAAATGTTTATTTTTCTCTCTAAATAATAATACGCTAATTTAACTTTAATGTATCTCATATATATATACAAACTCTATATGTTGTCCAAACTATTACCACCACCCCAGTTATATGTGTATCGATTTATTTACTTTCATAAAAAGCATTTTATTAACCGAGATTGATATTTATGAAATGTGTGGGGAGTTATGAATAACTTAAAGTAAAAAGGGAGGGGACTCTTTATATCTTAAATTTATATATTTAGTTAAATCTATCATCCATGCCTGATTAGTAATTAATTCATACTATAATGCAGGGTATTCCATAATTTATGGGTATTAAATAATTAAGATAGTCTATAAAGCTATTCATGCTTCATTATTCTCAAGCGTTGCATGCATATAGGTCACTTCATTTTATATATTCGTGTTTCTGTCCAACATGGAGGTATTCACTAAGTCGAGCCCCATCGTCATTCTCAATGTCCTTGAACCAGGCTGTAAAACCACCTGGGGACATATTTGGTTGTATGTGTATGCTTTATATGGGAATTGCTCTGGGAAAACAATAAATGCATTACCAGCCACTCTTCGTTTCTAAACCGATCCTGCCAATGTTTGCAGATAAATCAGTAATTCTTGTCTAATAAACTTCATGAAGCACACTGCCCATAGAAAATATATACAAGACATAGGGCTATGTCATCTGTACTTGCATAAACCACTAAAATAATAATATGTTACTTTTCTATTCTCCATAATTATACATATAAGCATCCCATTGGTTTCTTTTCATAATCACAAAGTAACTATCACTTAAAATTTCACAATATATTTAACAATCTACATCACAAAATATCTCACATTATTCTAAATAATAAACAAAATTCACATATGACTTCAACATTCGAAAATTACTAAAACAAAAAAAAATGTTTATTCATTTTTATCAATAAAAAATACAAATGATTTTGTTTTAAGATATTAAAATCAATATTTAAAATTTTCTAAAATAAGATTCATCCATTAAATAATCATATAAAAATTATATGTATCAGTGAATTATATTACATTAATAATATAAAAAAAAGTATGCATATCCTTCTAAAAATCCTAGCTCATATTCTTAGAATAACAATAAAGTTTAAGATGTAATTAATGCATGCACACATGTTCACACGTCCATATGATAAGGTAATATCATATGATATTCCAAGAAATTTTAGAAAACAATAAAATATACATCATGTAAACATTAATATATTTTACAAATTTACCTAGTGACAATTTGCTTGTCTGTCACTCTTGGACATTTTCTGGTTCAATATTTCATATAAAAACATATTAAATAATAATACCATACATTCAGCATTACTACCACACTTAGAAAAATGTTAATAAAAAAAAAAACTTTACAAAGAATTAAAATATTCCTTATAATATTAATTATGTTAGAGTGATAAATATTTAAATATAATTTTCCAACCTAACACTAATAAAAACTGAATACTATTATGAATAAGCAAAATGATAAATAAAACTATACTTATGAAAACTCCAACTCTCCATAAAGTTCAAATTAAAAGTTTTTTTCTTTCTCCTAATATTTCTTTATTAGAAGTTCTTCATTGAAGTTTTCTCTTCAACACTGGTTACTAAGACAACCATTATCCAATGCTTTAAAACAAAAACTTTTTCTCCCAGTGTGGTTGCTCATGAATAATAAAAAAAAATATGAAAAAATGAAAAATGAAATGAAGTCGACTTTTGTACCCAAAATTATTTGAACAATAATTATTAATCCTTTTATGAAAGTTTATAAAAATTATAGTCAATTGTCTATAGCTTTCAGGATAAAAAAATAATTTCACACATAGATTGATGTATTTTTCATATTCCATTCAAATATCATTGTATGGTAATTTGAGTAAAATCATTTATAAAGTTATATTTTAGCCAGGATAATTTTTGAATTTACCCATTTATTTCTTTTTCTGATGAATAATTTTCCAAAAATTGCCTTTTACATTATTAAATAATTATGCACTTTTTTAATAATGACTTGTCATATAAAAATATTCTTTATAATCATTTTTAAAAAAAGTTCATAATAATTTTTTTAAAACAATATTTTCTTTTAAAAATATTCACTGCAAGCATTTTTAAAATATACTTTTTAAATATTAAAAAAATAAGTTTTTTCCATATATCCTTTTCTCTTCAAATACAGTTATCTACCCTTAAAATATAATGCATAAAAAATATTAAATTTTCGAAGAATATTTTTGTTTAACCTTCTTGTTAATGTCCAAAATATTAAAATTAAATAATGACATAACTTTTCTCCTAATATATTTGGAATTGTACCTTTCTTTGGTAACTGTAATTCCATCCTTAATTCTCTTGAATACATGCTTGTTTATTGTATTAAATACATAATTACTGTAAAGTTGGTTCAAGTTTTAATAGAAATAATTGATAGAGAATTTATTAATTTAGCAACACATGACTGCTTTAGCTTAGTAAATTTATAATCCTTTAAATCCTTTCTTTTAAACTAAGCAATATTTCAATGTTAATAATATAAAAAATAACAATTCATGTCAATTGTTAATACAGAGTTTAATATAAATAAATAAAAACAAATAATATTTTCAAGTGCTTTCAACTCTTACGAGTCCTTATCAAGGCAGTGTAAACAATTCTATTTTCTCCTAGGTGATGAATCTAACATTTCATTGTATTGGCCAGGAACAACTAATTGGAAAGCTGGTTAATTTTGACACAAATTGTTATTTTTTATATTATTTTTATATTATATACAGAAGTATTATTTATTTATTTATTTACGATGTTAATAAATGATAATAATATTGATAATACTAAGTTAACAAGTTTTTAAACAATTATTTACTTTAAAAGCACCCCAGAAAAATGAGAGCATATACTTTTTATACTAAATTGAACTGGCAATTTGATTGGTTGTTTTAATCTCCAACTTGTGATGTAATTTACATATTTGTCAAGATTATGTAATTAAAAATTTAGAAACAAAATTTATAACTTATTAAATATTAAATATTATTAGAAAACTTAATTCTAAATTAATTTTATACTTTTATTTGAACAAACTAAACACTTTAAAATAACATTTTAAAAATAATTCTTTATTAATTTATCCAATATTTATTTTCAATGTATCTATTTTTAAAAATCTAACTTTACTAACTAAATTTGTTTTAAAACCACCCAATTAAATATTTTTAATATTTATTTTTATTTTATAACAATAAATGTTTCAATTTTTAAAACAATTCTAAAGTAATTTTGAAAGTATCTTTAGAAAACTTGTAAGCACAAAAGTATGTGTATTTGTGGGTCACATGACTTTTAAAAACAGACAGTATGTAGCAATTTTTAATTACTGTCTGAAAACAAAAATAAATGTCTAATTATAAAAAGTATTATATTAAAAATAATAATATAATAATATAATTTGGAATAATAATTTTGATACTATTGAAGCTGCAATAAATTAAACACATTTGTCTATCACAAAATATTATATTTTTTTATTAAATAATTTATAACACAAATATTAAATCTAATTTTTATTTGAAATACATTAGTTTATTCTAAAACTAACTTTTAACAATTTATTTAATAGGATTTTTAGTATATTATTTGACAATGGCCAGTTTTTCCAACCATACAAAAATCATAATATTTTGCTTTATTTTAATAACTGTATAGCTCAAATGTAACATATATAGAGATACAGTTTGTATTTGTATAAAATATAGCTAGCATTATTTAATGCAAGGGGGGTGATTTTTTTGTACATGCTATAATAATTGAAAAATATAATTGACAAATAAATATTTATATGGCTAAGATAAAGAGTCTTTATAAATTTTAATGTTTATTATTAAAAAGTAGGTGAAAACAGAAATTAAATTAGTTATCAGTAGCTTTAGTTTGACAGTTTTTTTCAAGAGAATATGTTTAAAATTATAATAAATTATGATGGATATTTTGTTTGGGATTATAAGAAATTATAATGGATATTTATGTTTGTGATTGTAAAAAATTATAATGGATATTTAATGTTTGTGATTATAACAAATAATAGTGGATATGTTATGCTCATGTAATCTGAATAAGCAGTTTTCTGTTTAATGTTTAGTATATATGTGTATTTGTGTGTAATACAGATATATGGGTTTGATTTTTTTCTTTCCTTTATAGAAATTGATATAGTGTTCTATGTTATTTCATATGTAGTGTAAAAAATAAATCTGTTCGAATTTTTTATCCCTAAACTCCACAATGTAAAGCTAAATAGAAATTATTTAAGTTTTAAATAAAAAAAATGTAACATTTATTTTACAAAAAAATTGTTAGTAGGCTTACTTTTTAATTGGATTTTCTTTTAATTGCTTTTTCATAAATTACCCAGAACTATGTTTAGCCATGTGGTGGAACTGGCGATGGGGTAAAAAGTTGGAACTGAGAGCTAATAAATGGTTTTAAAGTGGTCATTCTGAGAAGGAATTTTAATTAAAATTTGAGAAGAACCAGAAATAGGAAAGAAAAGCTGACAGATATTTTTCCTCCTCCCTGTGAATATAAAAGGGCTGGAGAAAATGAAGGGGTGGACTTTACTAATTCAGAACTAACCTGCTAATTCAAAACTAGATTTCCATTTTTTTTATTTCTGAAAGTTTTCTCTGGTTTTTCTTTTTTCTCTCTCAGATTTAATATGTTAAGAAGTGTACATTATAACCAAGATATGAATTTCTAATTCATATACAATTTGGTGCCTGTTTTCTTTTCTCCCAAAAGTCAATTATGAACAAATCAACTTTTTATAAGAGACTGTGTTTAATGCTATAATCTGTTTATTTGGCTTATTAAAAATTCACTTAAGGAGAGAACTATCAAACTGTTATATAATGATAAAAGGCCAATTCATCTTTTAATAATTATTTGGCTTATTAAATTTCATTTTAAAAAAGAGCATCAAACATTTGTATAATGTTTAAAAGCCAATTCATGTTTAATAACTAAAATGTATTTGTTTAACTGTATTTTGAACTTAAAATGAAAAAAAAAAGAAGAAAAAAACAACAACTATATTCAAACAGAGGAAGAAACTCACCAAAATAGAAAGGTAATCAGCAGAACTCTTTTAATTTTTTTTATATACCTTTTGATTAAAAGAACTATCTGTGCGTTTTATATACATTAAAATTAAAAGAACTGTCTGTGCATTTTTATACAAATTGTGATTAAAAGGACTGTCTGTATGTCTATATAGCTATCTCCAAAATAAAAATGAACTAAATTGTAATTAACTGGTGGACAATAACATCAAGGCATCAAACTTGGCCTCGAAAGAAAGAGACAATGGAAAGAGACAATCGTAATGTTTAATATTTATTCTTTATTTCACTTTGTTTATATAATATGTAGCATGTTTTATAGAAACTTTAATGATTAGATTATTTTTTTTTTATGTTTTAAAATGTTTAGAGGAAAGAAAAATGATTTTGATCCCATTGAAGTAAAAAAAAAAAAGAAAAAAAAAGGTTTAAAAATTGTTAACTCATAATAGTGATAAAGTATAAATGCTTACCTATATATATATATTTTCTAAAAAAAGTTACAAAATATTTTTTTTTGTTTGTTGACAAAATTTTATGCTTAATATTAGATATATGAAAAGTGATTGGATGACCATATAAAGGATCATTGGTATGATATAATGTTGATTCGATCTGTTATTAATATAAATATTAGGTGTATGTTTAAAATTGAGATAATTCATATATGTTTTGATTTGAGATCTGGTTAGTCTTTGTCATTTATCTAGACTGTAATCGATGTATGTGTGTGCATATGTAAAGCTATAAATACTTGTTATTACTGAGGTAGGAAATAAATATCTCATAATTTATTTACTATGGCAATAGGAGATGAGGATAGTTCCCACTCTATTTATTTTTATTAAGGTAGGGAATTATTAATAGAGTTATTGTTCGAGTTGTAGAAAATGTTTTGCATGCCTATATAGAGTAAGTGTATAGACAAGAGTTCTTCACAAGATTCTAGGTCTCAAGAAAAGACCTCTCTCTCTGGCTAAAGCAGACATTTGAAGTTAGGAGTTGTTTTTTTTTTTTTTAATTTCCCTTACCAAGACGCTGATGTGTGCGCATTATAAAATACTGCATAGTGATGTGAAATATGAAGAGTGTCTTTCTTATGTAAGATGGAATAGAAGTTGCTTTGACAGGATAAGAATTTCAGTCAGATATAGGTGTGTTGATGGAGGGATGACAAAGATTTTAATTTGGAAGCTAACCGATCTCTAGTCAATTTTGTGAAGGATAGTAAATTAAGTGTCATCAAGCTGGGGCAGCATGCTGACCTATCAAAATATATACAGTTGAAAAGCATGGATATCTGGAAGGCATGAACATAGGATTGTAGTTTTTGAATTTAAACCCATTTTCAGGACCAGTGAAGGATTTTTCATGTCACATCATCCTTTTCATAAGAAATTTAAAAGAATATTGCTTGTTGAAATAATTTAAAAAATGATGATTATTTATTATTGCTTGTTAGAATAACTTAAACTGATAATTATTTTGGAATGGTCCAATTGATAATGTTTGCAATAAAAAGAGGAGCAGGAATTTATAGGTTTTTCTTAAAGTTAAAGATACGTAAATGCGGAATTCTAATTCTGTACGTAAGTATTTTTAATATTCATTTAATAAATAGATGGGTCAAAACAATGAATAAGTCATTCAGAAAATTAGTTAATTTAAATATATATTCTTATCATCAATATTAGTCTTTAGTAGATCTGATATCATATATTTGAGTGTAATGACATTATATATAAGTGTGTTTCTATTTTTATTTATTATCATTATTATTACTGTAATAAAGATTTGTTATTGTTATAAAATTACATTGTGTCTTGTGTTTTAGTGTTTCAAATATCTCCAGAATCTACATCCAGCACCTATATTTAAAACTAATATTAGTTCGTATTTAAATTTAAATTATTCATTTTTAATATTGATTGATTCCATGATTGATTAACAGTATTCATTTTTATATTGATTAATTCCATATTCGATTTACATAATTTATTTTTACATAATTCATTTTTACCTAATTCATTTTTTTTCTATATTGATGATTTGCATAGTTAATTTGCATAATCTAATTTTATGATTTATTTCCGTGTTTTGCTTATGTAAATAATTTTTTTTGGTCGATTTATATGATTAATGTCCATGTTTTACTTCCATAGTTTACTTTGGAAAAATATAATAGATTTGAAAATTATTAATTAAATTTGATCAAACAGATTATATAATATAGAATAAAATTACAGGGAATAGTTAGTTTAAGTTTAATAAATTTAATCATTTGGTTCATTGCAATGTTGTGAATATTGGGAGATGACATAAAATCCCTTTCCTGCTCTCGGTGTTTAGTGTGATTCCCACTAGTAAACTCATATTAAAATTTAATTTAGCATATTTTGGGATCATATCCATTGCAATGTAATCGCTCATAAATGCATCTCTTGACAGATCTAGACCTTGACAAAGAGTAGTTCGATTATTAATCTAAGAGCTAGTTTGGAAGCAAGTAGCATATTGTAATAAACTTATTATACTATTATTATAATAAGTTTTAGATAGTTAGAATAGCATAAATTTTAATCTTGAACTTCTTTTTTCTTTAAAAAATAGTCAGTATAAACAATATTCACCAAAATATAAAATAACAAACCAATTTTCTTTAAAAAACTTGTTTTTTAATTATTATGACTATATGAGTTTTTTAAAGAAAATTGGTTTGTTATTTTATATTTTGGTGAATATTATTATTATAATAATGATCATGAATTGATAGTTGATTGAAAGATTAATATGTGTGTTTAAAGAAATATGATTAAGAATTAGTAGATTAGAAAACATAACACAGACATTCCGTGTTATATAATTGCAGCTATTGAAAGTGATAGATGCTGAGAATGACAAATAAAGCAATGGAATTAAATGGAAAGAATTTATTCATAATAATTTTATCTTGTATTAAATTAGGTAATAATTTTCTATTATAAGCATGAATTATGAGTTCTCTGCATCGATTGCTAATTTGTTTCCAGTCATATATAAATTAGAAATGTATATAACATTTTCCGCAGTGACCACTTGAGATCAGATATTTATAATAAAGTTGTGGAAGAAAATGTCTTATTATTATAGATTTAGTAATAAATATATCATGAAATATTTGCATGACTAATGCTAGGTTTGTAATTAAGACCACATAAATTGAATGGTTTTATCAACATTTTTTTGAGAGACGATTTAATTACTTTCTCCATTATCTTCTATAGTCCTAAACATGGCTAATGATGATGATCTCTGATGGGCATTATGATTTATAGTTGCAATTTGATGCCTGGGTATACTTAGTCTTATTGTTAATATTAATACATAAACACACTAGCCATCCTTGTTTGATCCTAAAGTTAATATTAAATTCAATTGACTAGCTACTTGAAATAAAGTAAATGAAAGAAAATTAAGGTTAAACGTATAAAAAGTGAAGTTTGGTGCACATAAAATTAAGTTAATAAATAAATGAGAATTTGTTGAGGTTACGTAAGTTAAAAGATTGCGCTGAGATAAAGTTGAGGTTACAATATATATATATTAATATATATATATATATATATATATATATATATATATATATATATATATATATATATATATATATATATATATATATATATATATATATAATTAAAACAAGTCATAATTTTTTTCTCTTTGGCACTTATAAAATAAAAGCTTGATTAGTGCTATTGGTAAGCTCCATCTAGTGATATATATATATATATATATATATACATCTGGGTCTCGTTTTATTCAGATTATTTTAATTCCATTTTGAAGTTATGTGATTCATGTTTCTTCTTAATATCTTTCATATTTCACTATATTTAATAAATATCAAGAAATTAAAATTATTAATAACTTATTTTCACTTGAAATACTTTTTTTTTCAAAAATATAACGTTATATTAGCAGCTAACGTGAATATGGCCTGAAGCTGTATTTAGAATTTTAGCTTCTATGTAAATAACCTATTTATACTAATGAGTGAATAATAATAATAGATTTATACTTAGATATAAAAATATAGCAATAAATATTAAAAAAAAATTAAACTTTTAAAATGTATATTTTGTTATATATAACAGAAATTAATAATCTTTTAGATTTTTAAAATAAAAAGCAAAGATTTTATAAATTAAAAATAATCTTTCTAATGATAATGTATAATCTTTTTGTTTTGATTTAGATCTCATTTTTTAAATATAGAAACAGAAAACCATTAGCACAGCATAAGACTGAAAGTGGCGCTAGTTGTACATCACATGATGAATAAAAATAAAGTGGCTAACAGATTTGCTGAGAGATTCTTGACTTCGTTTAAGGAGAAGCTACAATACATCACATCACATTGAATCTGATTTCTTTCCAGTTTACAAATGAATGCTAACAGTACTGATTAAAATATGTATGAAAAATGTAAAATTAAATATTGTAGTTAATAAAAAAGTTTGTCTTGTATTAATTTTTTTCAAATATTTGAACATTTTTATTAGTCATATTTTATTTGCTTATTTTTTTAATGCAAATTTTAAAGTAATTTTTCTTTGTTGCTTTACTTTTATGCGAATTCTGAAAATTACAGACCCTATTCCCCATTTTTCAAGGTAAATTAAGTCTATTTTTGTGCGATTTTTTTAAATGCAGGTTTCATGTGGAACCTATCTACCACATAAAATGAGACCCGGGTGTGTATATATATATATATATATATATATATATATATATATATATATATATATATATATATATATATAAATGACAATCAATAATAATAATAATAGTAATTATTATTTGTAATTTTCTTTGTAATAATAGTAATAGCCATTTCATCACAGAATCTTTCTAGTTAATTTACAAACATTATATTTGGCTGATATATATCCCCATTTTATATAAGATATTATTTTTTATAGGTAAAGTTATCTCAGTTATATAACTAAATAACACGTAACACTTTAGCCTATTAATAATAAAATAATCCAAAATGATCTGAATTTCATTGTTTGATGAATAATTGCTAACTTTTAAACTCAACAAAATTTTCTTTAATGTAAGATATACATATTCTCTTTAAATGACATTTTTATTTTTATAAATAACTGTGTAAACTATATTTCAAAAAAATATTTTTTGTTTGGTACTTCAAATATGAAAGAAGCAAATCTATATATGTTGATATAATGCTTAAGCTTATTAACATTTAATAAGATTTTAATAAACAATAGTGTGACATTTCTAACAACTATTAATTTATAGCACATATTTATGACTAAGCCTCTAATCTCTAGGATCATATATATTGTACCCTGCCAGTAGGAGGATAACCCCTGAAAGATATGCCAAGTCCCTACATTAGGCTATACTAAGATTTTAACTAGGTATCATTTAATACTCTTACCATTTTTCAACTATATTTAATAAATCATAACAATTATGAAATCCATTTTTCCTATTAACAAGATTTTATACCCTTTAACATTAAATAAATACTAAAAACACCCAGACACTCCTCCTTATTCAGTATTTAAATACTTTCCTGACTAACAATAATGCTTAAATTAATAGAATAAAAGATCTATAATTATGATCTTTAAATTAATCTACTCAGTAAGTTGTATAGTTATTTTATTGTATGGTAATATTTTATTATTTTACTTTTATAACACTAACATTAAGAATAACCATAAGAACAATATTATTCTAAGGAGTTCTCAGGATTATCATTGATAATATCAAGAGCAATTTTACTGAACTCTATAAGTAGTATGTCATCTTAGAAATGACTCAACATTTATCTATAATCAAAATTGTATCACTATTTTATTTTAGGTTTTCTATTATTGTAATCATCATGTCAAAATTTAAATAAAACTACTTCTTAAGATAATTTCTTAACAATAAATATATTTTACTACATTTACAATATATTTCAGTTATGAATGATGTGATCAAAGCAGTTTACAATAATTTATTATTCAAATTGATAAAGATTTATGTAGATAATTGTGATACAACATCTTATGCCAGATCAATTTTTCTTCAGATTTTCAAATCATACTTTGCATATAATAATAAGTATTTTCTGGTGATGGTGTGGTGATGATGATCTTCCAACAAAAAAAATGAAAAAAATTAATTTAATAACATTTTATATACAAAATTTAATAATGTACTAAAATCAGTAGATAAATTAACGTAAAACAACAAAATTTAGATAACAATATAATAACTGAAACACAGACTTGTTATATACCTGTGTCTATATATATATGTAATATAGGGTATATGAGCACAGACCTACACACCAACCGCCCACCCCCACTCCATCTAATAACACTGATACACCTAAACACATATATGCCGAAAAGATAAATAATCACCAATATAAGTATTTCATGCTAAAACAGCAATCATCAGTTGGTCCAGACCATCATCTCTACACACATATATAGTATAAGTGCCCAGATATATACCAAGATAGACAATCCCAGTTGGTCCAGACCATCATCTCTACACATATATATAGTATAAGTGCCCAGATATATACCAAGATAGACAATCCTCATAGCCCAATCCATCCAACCGAAAATCCGATGATGGCCTTTGAGCATTCCATCATCGGATTTTCGTTTGGATGGACTGTTGGATAGTGGAAGTGTGGAGTGGATTGAAGCCTGTCCATTGGGCTATGAGGATTGTCTATCTTGGTATATATCTGGGCACTTATACTATATATGTGTATAGAGATGATGGTCTGGACCAACTGATGATTGCTGGCTTAGCATGAAATACGTATATTGGTGATTATTTATCTTTTCGGCATATATGTGTTTAGGTGTATCAGTGTTATTAGATGGAGTGGGGAGTGGTGGGTGGTGTGTAGGTCTGTGCTCATATACCCTATATTATAACAATATAATATAATATAATATAATATAATATAATATAATTTTTTTTTACACATTTATTTTCCTCTTACTTGAAATAAACTATTCCACATAAAATTTCTTGATAATACAATCAAATATTATACGATATTGAATCTTGTTATCTAAGATTTTACCAGAAACAGTTATTGGTCAATAATCACAAATGATGTCTCTTACATTCTTCCTATTGTTAATAAAAAAAATTAAAATCTATATTTCATTTTCAAATTTGGATGGCCATTATTATGATAAGTAAATAGAGTCTTGCGTGCAGTATACACAGATCTGAAATGGTTTCAACTAGACGTAATATATTTACTGCTGCAGAATTGTGATCAAGATGGAAGGCTGGATTTAATTAAGGGTTCTTGGAAATGTTTTTCAAGTTGTGATGTTGAATTTTTCCCCAGGGATATGAACAGATGGTTGTATTCTACAATACTTTTTTCACACACACATATATATGTATATATATATATTAATAATTCAAACAAATATATTTAACACAGTATTCAAAATTAAATAATATATTCTTTACCAGAAGTACTTTCAATTGTTTCACTGACAATCTTTTTCAACTGTTAATACAAACGTACAAAAAATAAAAACTTGCATTACCCATCATTCAATCTATTCAAATTTCCCACAATTCTGTTGTCTTTATATTTGCCGATTGTTTATTCATCAAACCACCTCTATTCCTAGATATCATCATTGCCTCTTTAATTTTAGGTTTTTCACTACACCTTTCAATTTGAATAATTTTTATATCTCTATTATTAAATTTAAAACCATAATTACATGTTTTATTATGATCAAATATAATTGATGGAGTATTCATATTTACTGAAGATATATTTTCTTTCTGTACACGTTTATATAATGTCTTATGATCATTATATCGTTTTTGTAATGTACATTTGGATTCCCCTATATATTTTATTCCACAACCACATTCCAACATATATATAACAGAACTTAATTCAAACTTAGAAATCTTGGCTTTGGAGTTATTTATCATATCATTTATATTATTTGAAGAGAAAAAAGAAATTCTACACAAACCACTAAAAAGTTTATAAATTAATTTAGCTTGTTGATTAGATATAAAAGGAATAGAAATCCATTTATCACTTTTTAATTTACTTAATATTTTCTTATTATTACTCTTATTTTGATTATATTTTGTAATTGTATTATAAATAATATTCCTTCCATAACCAACATTTAACATATCAGTAATATATACATTAATATTTTCAATTTTATCACTAATAAATTTGCACAAATAATCATTTCTAAATAAAAATGACTTCAAACCAGCTAATTTATGACTCATATGAACTTTAGAATTATATGGAATATAACCCCTAATTTCAACAGGCTTTAAAATCATATTATAATCAAACACATTATTATTTCTTTTAATAAATATATCTAAAAACTTTATAGAATCTTCCTTCTCTTCATTTAACACCCATTTTACATTATTAATCATATTTAACTCATTAAACAAATTAACTATTATTTCATTATGTGCACATATAAATACATCATCAACATATCTACAATATACTTTAATTCCTTTTATATTTTATCTGAGACAATATCTTAACCTCATAATTAGAAATAAAAAAATTACAAAGCTGTGATACCACGAAGACCCATTGGCCAACCAAAATTCATTTTATAAAAGCAATCATTAAACCTAACATACATATTATCATTCACAAATCTTAATATTTTAACAATAAAATTTCTAATATTATTATCTATAGATTTTAAAAACAAAGCTCTTTCAATAATCTCTATTGATTCAATACGATTAATTGAACCATACATTTCAGATATGTCAAGTGTACACATAACATCATTATTATCAATTTTTATATTTTTAATCCTATTAATAAAATCAAATGATGATGAAATCGTATAATCTCCAAATCCAAGCACATCTTGCATTATTTTTTCAATATATCTACAAGCATTATAATAAAAAACACCACCAAAATCAACAATTACTCTTAATGGATAACAATTTTTATGCAATTTTATATTTGCAAAGATTCTTGGAAACACTGCAGATGACGGATATAAACTGTAATATGTCTTTGCATCAATAACTTTTTTTCTTTTTAGCAGTCATTAAAATGTCATTAATAAATTTCATTCTATATGTATCAATATTATTTAATTCACTTTTTTCAAAACAAAGCTTCTTCATTTGATCCATAATTTTCATATTATATTCATCCTGTTTCATTAGGCACATCCGTAAACCCTTGTCCTCCTTCAAACAAATTAATTTATTACTTTTTAAAAAATTTTTAAATTCATAAATTTGTTTTAACCAAACATTATCATTTTGCTTATCAAATGTTTTATTTTTTATTTCATTAATTATTTTATTCCTATCATTTAAATCACAATTTATAACACCAAACGAATATTCAATTGCCGCATTTAATTCAATACTAGAATCTTTCCAACCTCCACCGACGTATTTAGATCCAAAATTTAAAATATAACGCTGATTAAAATTCAAATCAACTCCAGAGATATTCACATAGTTTTGATCACTAAAATTTCTTGGAAACTTTTTATTATACAAATGTTCAATTTTCCTATTAAATTTATCCATCATTTTTGAATGCAAATTATATATATATATATATATATATATATATATATATATATATATATATATATATATATATATATATATATATATATATATATATATATATATATATATATATATATTTGTGTAAATGACCTCTGACTGATGTAAACTGGCAGATAACAATAAAGATAGGAATGAAACTTCAGATAGCTGAGTTGTTTATTGATGCATAGCCTTGAACCCCTCAGCACAAGTTTACTGCAACTATTGAGTTTGCACAGTATCAATTAATCTCATACTCAGGAGGGTTGCTTCTTTCTATTCACCATTTTTCTGGCTTGAAGATGTATGTATTTTTTTTCTATGATAAAATTTCAATTTTTTACAATTTTTTTAAAAAAAAAAGATGCAATTTTTAATTACTTTTTTTCTAATTTTTTTTAGATTTAGTCCCCAGAAAAGATTTTCTTCCACAGAAATGAATTCACTCACTGCTTATTGCAGTTTGGGACTTCCATTTTATATAAGGCTTAAATTTTCCTACCAACTGTGAGTATTACTTTTTTTTTGATAAAAATTATGTGTTGAAAATAGAATACATTTTTAGGCAATGATAGAACTTATAAAATTAGGTTAATTATAGATCACTATAATATAGGGTATTTGAAGATGGACTTTCAAGCTCCCTCAATCCATCCACTCTATCTTATACAATTGATACACATGACCACACCCACATGTGAAAAGGGTAAATGGTCCCCAATACACATATTTTGTGCTAAACCACCATTCATTACTTTGTCAAGATCATCATCTCCCACACATGTATACTCAGTGGCCATAATAAATTTGTTTATTTTGTTGTTTATTGATTTGCTTTGTTTTTATTTATTTTATTTTACAGAAATTTTTATTTGTTTGATATTTATTTTTTTGAATACACTTTTTACTTGAAATGAATAGATATATTAGATCACTCTTTCCCATTATTAAATGATATAATATATTGTACCAGATGGTTATATCTTCTTTTGATCACTGAGAGTGCCACCAGGTCACTACATACTGGAAAATTTATATACAATGATCAAAAGTTAATGGTGTTGATTTGCACCAACCAGACCCAGGAAGAGCAAGAGCTTGTTAATATTGTTTAGACAGTTGAGAAAATAAAACTAAGACAAATATTAGCTTATATAAAATTTTGAAATTTATTAAGTTTATAATGCTAATTTCATAGTTTATTGAAATTATAGATAATGCTTTTGTTACAGAGATATATTTACAATGTAGGTAAATTTTGGCAAATTTTATCAAAGCATGTACAGGAAAAATAATATTAAAGGCTCCTGCAAACAAGTTAATTTTTTTCAAAGTTTCAAAAAGAAAGAGAATACATTTCCTTCAGCTACAGATTCACCAAAGTAACTCTGTTTTTCTTATTGTGAAAACAAATAAAAGATTCCTACATAAATCACTGACCAATATGGGTGACCAATTACTAGATTATTGACTAGTGATGTTATAATGTTTGCAGAACTACTGCATGATCAATCACATTGAAGATTGCCATGGTTGATTGCAATGCAAGAAAAACAATTATGGTAAGTGGATATGACAGTGTATGAAGTTTTAACATGGAAGAACATAAAATCATTGATTCAATGATGATAGGAATATTAGGAAATACTCTAGCATAGGTAATTTAAAATTCAGAGAAAATTAAATCCCTGATTTAAGAAAAACATGCATAATCAATTAGTGAAGACCCAGCTAAAACGAATGGCCATCAACTTAATTGCTATAATTAATTTAAAATGTCCCAAAAGGAGACAGATAAAGAAATCAGAAAATTATTTATGTCTGCCCAAGCATTTATTAAGAAAGTGATATAATTATAAATGTAAATAGCTTTAAGAAATAAACTGTCAATACATGCTCTGACAAAAAAATGAAAACAAACATGGAATCTTAAAATTAAGATTCTAACATACTATAAATACAATATATAATAAATGCTAAAAATGTTTAAATTGAATAGGCAAAAGATATAAAAATAGGTTATTTTTTAAGATCAAGCTGAGACTTTAAACCCTAGTAAAAATAGAAAAACATGTTACCTCAAGGTATAAGGTTAAGACTAAACTGATGACTTTCAGCATGGCACATATAGTTCATTTTACTGGAGAGTTTTGGCAAAAACAGGTTTCCATTTTTTGTTCAGGAGGCTGGAGGCAATGTTAGGGATCAGTTCTTGTTTAAGCTCTTATGACATGATTTTTCAGAGATGATTTGGGATCCAGGGTTCATACTTGAGTTAGGTTAGCATGGCATGGTATTGATGAAACTCTTCGTAGTGTATAGTTTTGGCATTTTGCATAAAAGTTTATAATTAGCAATTAGAAGTCTGTAAGATAATTTGGTGGAATCTTCTAGACAGCAAAGTAATATTATCAATAGCAGCCCCAGATGTGAACAGCAACTTTGAGAATTTATAGCATCATGGTAATTCAAAGAAGACTCATGATTGGTGTACTAAAAGTTGAAGTAAAAGTAAACAAGCCAATCAAACATCAATAGCTGAAGAATAATTAGTCTGAAATCTCAGGGCTATTTATATGATCTCTTATCTTCCATAACATCTTTTAATTAGTAGTTTTTCACCAGGGCAAATCTTTATCTCAGTCTTAATCTTAATTAAAAATTCCAACCAGGGTAATCTTATTTAGAATTAATTAAAAAATAAATAAATGTAAAAACAAGTCTCAGCTTTTGTTATTACAAATAAATTTTAAATAAATTATTTAAAATAAACAGGAATGCCATTACAACTTTCCAGAATTAAAAGCTTTCTCCAAAAAAATAAAATTTTTAAGTAGAACATGTTTGCAAATGAATTAAAAAAAAACAATAAAAAGAAAATAGATTTTAAAACTAAAATCTATTGGAAATAAAAGTCACAGATTTTTTTTTAAAGAAAAATAAGCAAGTATGAATGTGGTATCACATATTCTTAAGACATAAAATAATAAAATATAAAACTTTGATATGACATTTAAAACTTAAAAAAAAGCCATTTAATTTACACAATAGAACATTTGAATTGGATAGAATATCCAGTTCAATATTTTTTTCATATGTTATAATTTACTAAAGTTTTTTTTAACCATATAAATGAATACTCTCACTTTCCAAACACAAGAAAAAGTCTTGTGAAATAATAGGATGAATCATCTATTAATTGACCCAAAGGTTTATGTGTATTTAGTGTTTGTGAAGTGAGACTAGTTATTTATATAAACAATGAGGATTCCCAATTCTTCAACAAAGCTTTGTGATAAATGCTTAGCCAGAGCCAGCACTTAAAATATCTCTGTCAGAAACCCCTCCCCAAACCTCTGACCATGGTTTCATGCTTTGGTACCCCTTCAGTGCCAAAGCACAAAACCATGGTCAAGGGTTTGGGGGGGGGGGGTTCCTGACAGATATTTTAAGTGCTGGCTCTGGCTAAGCATTTATCACAAAGCTTGTTGAGGAATTGGCAATCCTCATTGTTTATAACTTACAAGCTTAAGAGATAGGGTCATGTAATCTATGACACTTATTTTGACTTTTCATTTATATAGTTAAATCTACAAAGCACATATGCCTTAGCTTCTTGGCTTATTAATATTGCAATTTATAAAAACATTGTGCTATATAAAATAAATGTCTTAAAGTTCTTTTTCATAATATCTCATGCTCTGTCCTTATTGTTATTTTTTCATCCACTCAAAACACATGTATTTCTAACATATCCTGCATTGAAAAATTAACAGATACCCTTTATGGAAGGTCAAGATCTGAGTTTGCTAGTAAAAATAAAAACACCAATCACATTGTTTTTATAATTTTTTCAATAACAAATTATCTCAGGTAATTGATGTTATATATCTTTTTTCCAGCATTTTAAGACAAATGTGATAAAGCTGTTTATGAAAATATCATTTTAGCATTTAACTTTTAAAATTTAGTATTTGTGAACCAATGTAAAAATAAACATTTTAAAAAGTATTAAAAATCTTTTTTTTACTAATGTTTTTTTTGAAGTAATGACTATTTAAATTATCAGCTTTAGTACATTCTTTCATATTTACTCTTTCTAACAATGTAATATTTATATATTTATTGCATTCAAACAGAAAAAATATTATATATTATATTTGTTATAATTTTTTTTAAAATTCAAGATGGCAACTTGGAAAAATTAATAGTTTTAAATGAATTTTCTCCTTTTCAAATAATAAAATGAAGCAAAATTAATAAACAAAAATTTTCTAGACCATCTGAAAACATAAAACAGAATACCTATTTAATAATAATATTCATGACCCCTCCTTGCAACTCTCTTATTATGTCAGTAATTTCAATAGCATTTTAAGATCAACCAACTCCTCAAGTCATGAACTCTCCAACTTTCATTGTTATTTATCAGATCCACACATACACCAAATGATAATCTTTTCAACTTCTTTTTCAAATATTTTAGCATCCGATTGAAAACATCAACATTAAAAAAAATAATACAGATAATTTAGAATATATATATATATTAAAATGCATATATAAAAATACAGATTACAAATCTGTTATCCAATATTTTTTTTATAAAAACAGCTTTTTTATTAACATTATTTATAATATTCATTTAATATAATTCAGTTATCTCTCTTTTATATATATTTATAAACCATTCTCGATAAAACTTTGATAAAAATATCAACTTTAATTAAATGAATAAAAAAAAAAAAATACTAACAAAAATTGAAATATTATATACATATATTTAAAAAATGTGAACTGTAGCATGCATCGATTATTTATACATTTAAATGGGTATATGTATAAGGGATTATAAGATGTTTATTCTTTAAGATAAAAAAAATAAAATTTATTAATTAATAAACTTTTCTTTTTTTCCTATATATCAGCTCTTTTCTTTAAATATAACTACCATAATAATTGAAATGGATAATCCATAGAATAAATATATATTGACATATTACAATATTTTTTGATGTGTATTAAGAAGTGTTAGAATGTCAACTATGTAATATCATGTAGAAGTATATGTGTAATTTAGTATGTTTAATATAAAAATCGCATTTTTGGAAATGGCAAAAATATGAATAATGAGAGGATATCCTTTTTTCATTTTTCATTTTAAATAATTTATAATACTTTTAAATTGCAAAATTATTATTTAATCATAATATGTTATTTGAGTTTATATATTTAAACAAATATCTAAAATAAATTTTACTTGTGTTCATTTTTACCTTTCATTTCAACTTTTATATACATATGTGCGCACACAATCCTCTGTTGTGTGCCATGATACATTTCTCTCTCACCTCTCTCTCTCTCTCTCTCGTCTCTCTCTA
>JAQFVV010000650.1:0-61949 GCA_028023455.1 Epiperipatus broadwayi
TCAAAACCCACCACCACCGCAAGTCAAATCAGATTCAAACTCAGGCGGTTCAAAACTGAATTCAAACCCAACTCAACAGCTCAGATAGCAGAAATCGACGGCACAGTGCCATGCGCCAAGAACTAGTTCAACGGTTGGTGAGGACTAGAGACCCTTGCACTGACACGAATATCTAATAATTAATTACTTTGAATACTTTTTAAATCAAATCATATGTATGTTCTGGTTGCCAACACAGATAGTGGGTATGAACATTTAAATAATTATAAAAAGAATGATGAACTAAGAAACCAAGTATGTTAGAAATATTTAATAATAATAATAATTTGTTTTGTTCAATAAAATATAGATTGCATTAGTTACCTCTAGTCTTTAAAATAATTTAGAAATATAATAAGAGTGGCGGTCCTTATCATATGCCAATAAGTATTACACAACATGGGATTCTATGTCTATGCCCCCAACGAGAAATATAAAGGCAGATAAAGGTATTCATTAAGAACGGAAATGATTGTTCTAATTTTATTACGGTGGAATGTGAGATTTAGTTTTCACATTCGGGAATCTATTCATGAAGAGCAAAACGTATTTTAAGGCATAACTTTAATCTTGATTTGAAAACTGATTTAAACTAAATATATTTGAGAATTGGTTCGACTTTAATTTAAATCACTTCATCACGAATTACGAGCACGGAGCGGGTTTTACCGGAACAAAGATGCAATGGTACTAACGAATTACAAGGCAGAGAGTAAAATTGAAAGATGATCGCTAGTCGATGATCGAAGTCCTATGGCGGCTTGCATTTGGCAAGTCTTACGCCCTTTGACTAATGAATCGGAAAGGAAGTACTTTCTTCCTCGAGAAATTTAAATAAGAGAATATGATCACCGACCAGCCTAACGGAGCGGAAGATGGCCCTACGTCAGCAACATTTGATGATGATGACTTGATAGTCATCGTTGAAAAATAAAACCCATGTAGAATGCTCCACGTGATGACTTGACCAATTAATCAAAATCAAACGAGCTTTTATCGAACTATTTTAAAACATTTATAAACTATATTAGTTATGCCCTAATATCGTGCCCTTCCTGAATATTAATATAAAATAACAAAAGTGGAATTAAAATACATTTAACCCTTTATCGACCCTTTTTGCAATAAAAACATTTAAGGTTATATTCGAATAAATATATATTAGTAGAACAAGAAATCAATATTTTAACATTTTGTGAGTATATAAACACTTGTAACTTAGAAGCTGGGGACATAGGTGAAAACGGAGCAAATAATTTATTATTAGCTAATTATAAAAATAGTAAACGTATAATATTTTCTTTCGACTCGATGATTAATAGAACTTATAAATTTAGTTCTAATGGGCGAGAATAACTATTTAAATTTATATTATATTATTTGCGTGAGGCAAATAGAATCAAAGGGCTCATCGAGTCGAAAGATTATTGGCATATAATTTTTAAATACGACATTAATAAAGCACACTAACATATATATATTAAACGAACCGCCAGGTAAGAAAAGAAAAAGTTTAAAGACTAGAGATCTAAAGAATTATGCTATAGATTTACAGTAGCATTTTATAACTAAAAGGTGTTACAAAGATTTACATTAAAGAATAAAAGAGCTCTTAAAAAAAAAAAAAAAAAAGGAGTATAAAATAAAGTTCGAACTGGCCAGAAAGTTTAACGTTCATATTACCATTCCGTGCTTGTCCTTAAGTTACTCCTCCAAGTTGTTGAAACGTAGGCATCATTGGTTAACTACTGGAATAGTATTTTAGTAGCTTTCATTATTTTAGCAGAATGATCGATCCGGAAAACGGTTCAGCAGCTCCAGTGAAGATTCCTCGGGACTTTAGGAACCGTAGCCAGATCCCTGATGTTCTAGCCCTCTATCATGATGAAATACAATTTTTATACACACAGAGTTCACTGCACTACTCTACAACCAAAACTCGTCCTCTTCTTTACTTTTCAGGGCTATATATCTACTCTTCACTGATGCCTCCGGCTAGCGCTCATTTTCTTATCAATCTGGTTTTTTTTTATAATTAGTTGTTTTCAGAAACATTCCTTCGATAAGGCTTTCCAACTAATTTTTGAATTCCTTTCCTAATTAGAAAATGAATTCTTAAAGTCTGAAATGATTTTAATTAAAAATTGAATTCTTATCTTTTTTTTTATTAATAAAACTTTACTGTTGTTTTTGAGAATTTGAAAGCCCTTGGAAGGAATGTAGCTTTTAATCGCAAAACTTTACAAATTATTTAAAAGTAAAAAAAAAAAAAGTATTCCTGACGCAATGAAACTTTCGAACAATTATATACATTTAATATTTACAAATATATATATATGCACAATCCACGCAATTTAATATATATAAATTCATGAATATTTTATCATGAATTTATTTAGAGAATTGATCAAATTTAAACTAAACTAATTAATTTTACTATGTATTTGAAACAAGTTATTCATTATGGAAATTAGCGTGGATTGAACGTATAAAGCCCCATTGCATCGGAAATTTAAGGTTAGTATTAGGGTAAATAACATGAAGCTAGGATCGAACTCAGATCCGACTGCTTCATTTCTTTTCACTTCAAAAAAAAAACAATGAAAAAAAATGACTTTACTTACGCAGGATATAGTTGCATAAGTGTATAGACTCTGGGAGAACAGCTTGAGCGTGAATAATATAACCTACCCAAGCTACAAAAATTATACCTGTCTCACTACGATCAATACCTGTCTCACGACGATCAATTTTTTGAATATTCCGCTTATAATAAGTTTAAAAAAAATCGGTCCGTTTATCAAGTTTCATTTTCCTAGGGTCATGTCAGTTGATCTTCTGTATATATATCTGTCTCTACAGTTTATCTTACTGTTTCCCTGGATCAGGTGGTACATATTGTTTTAACTGTCTAGCATTGTAATGGTCATAGTCCCGGTCTTCCCTGGTTGTCATCAAGTTCCCATAGTCTATTGCTGTCATTGATTCTATGGCCTTTTCTGCGACCGAATGCACAAACAACAATTCTTTAATATTATCTCAATGAGCGATGGGGTTCTCTCCTGGGTCATCTTTGAAAATTTGAATCTGTATCAAGGATCCAGGCATTGGCATCTGTAACTTCTTCATACTAAGTTGAGGACTCATAATCTGTCCCATTTCCACTTTTAGTTTCATTGGACTAGTGGTCTGAACATCTTTTTCTGTATCTATATCCACTTCTTCCACTGCTTCATAATTGGACTCGTCCTCACCACTGTTGTTTTCCTTGCTGTCCACAACTTCTTTTGGTGTGGCCTGATCATCTTCATTTTCTATTTTTGGGTCTTCAGAGGGATGTATTTCTTGCTGAAGCTTTACATTTTCTAGATTTGAGTTGGCTGGGATGCCATGTGCTTCCTCGAGCCTTACCAGCCTTTCCATCATCATCATCAGTACCTTTTGATCTTCTCTCATTTCTCTGAGGATCGTTTGTAAAGTGTCTTTTCCCATTTTTGAAAATAAGAAAATAATGTAATAAACAATCAATATAATGAACAACGTGAATTCACTTAGAGTACTCTTTGTATGCTTAAAATATTTTTTTCTCTTTAGTAAATTTTAATGAGGTCTCTGACTACAGGTCCATTGTCCTAATCTCCACTAGCTGCTTCATATTATTTCCCCAATCTATGTAATCTGCCTTTTTTTTTAGTTTACCTACGTTTTCTTGGTTAGCTCTTTATTTTAACTGTTTGAGTGAGACATGTATTCAAAAATATAAAAAAAACATTATTCACTTTCCCTTTGTTCAACTGTTCTGTTCTCCCATGTCTGAAAAAAAAACTATACAGTGATATACAAATATTATGTATTAGCAGTTACAACAAATCATTCTGTATTGAACACACTTGGTTTTTTTATTATGGCGATTGACCCACTACTGTGCTGACAATCAAATTTGCTGACAAATTTATTTACATGGGCGCCAGTGAGCAAAATGAGATCAATAGGGCATGTGATATAACCCATTGACCCCCAAACCACATATGATAGACTTAACCTTTAATAAAACAATTGAATTGATGATGAGTAACATTATTTAATAACAGCTAACGCGTTCATGACCTGAGTTTAAATATAGGAGTTTAAATATTACTAAGCATGAGGCTTTAACACCAAAAAAAATGTCAAAATTAATATTACAAGAACTTTTATTGGAGATATTATTCGAAATCTTGCTAGCATGAAAGCGTGCAAACCATTTAAGCATTTTGCCAACTGCATCTGGCTGCTTGGTGTACACAAAGGGTCTTCACCTGCTTTGAGGTTACTAAAAATACGGAGCGAATATTTAATATATATGCTAGCAAGCAATACTTTGAAATTAAGACTTTTATGATATCATATTGGATATTTTTAATTATAACAACTGAGATAAACATAGTTAATTTTGACACAGAAAACATTTCATTTATTTTTACCCCAATGCTTTGATCTATGGACTCTTACAAATTCGCTAACGATATTTTTCCTATTGTCACGAACGCGTATAACACAAACGTATAATATATATACTGATATAGTACACGTATAATTAATATGTATACATATGAATAATTATTTTAACTAACGAATCTTTTACTGAACGAACATTTAAAAATAATCTTGAAAACATTTTTATAAGAAAGAATTAGAAAATGATATTTTAATTTATTAAATCATTTCAGTATATATATAACACTTTTTAAAAAAAAAAAAAAAAAAAATATCACTCTACAGAAACATTTACTTTATTGGGATTTCAATTAACTGAGTAACTAAAATCACAATTCTAATCTCCAGGGCATGTGTGGGGTTTATTAAGACGAGCCACAATGATTGGGCAGCCAAAAACATAACCATGTATCGGTCAAAACCCACCACCACTGCAAGTCAAATCAGATTCAAACTCAGGCGGTTCAAAACTGAATTCAAACCCAACTCAACAGCTCAGATAGCAGAAATCGACGGCACAGTGCCATGCGCCAAGAACTAGTTCAACGGTTGGTGAGGACTAGAGACCCTTGCACTGACACGAATATCTAATAATTAATTACTTTGAATACTTTTTAAATCAAATCATATGTATGTTCGAGTTGCCAACACAGATAGCGGGTATGAACATTTAAATAATTATAAAAAGAATGATGAACTAAGAAACCAAGTATGTTAGAAATATTTAATAATAATAATAATTTGTTTTGTTCAATAAAATATAGATTGCATTAGTTACCTCTAGTCTTTAAAATAATTTATAAATATAATAAGAGTGGCGGTCCTTATCATATGCCAATAAGTATTACACAACATGGGATTCTATGTCTATGCCCCCAACGAGAAATATAAAGGCAGATAAAGGTATTCATTAAGAACGGAAATGATTGTTCTAATTTTATTACGGTGGAATGTGAGATTTAGTTTTCACATTCGGGAATCTATTCATGAAGAGCAAAACGTATTTTAAGGCATAACTTTAATCTTGATTTGAAAACTGATTTAAACTAAATATATTTGAGAATTGGTTCGACTTTAATTTAAATCACTTCATCACGAATTACGAGCACGGAGCGGGTTTTACCGGAACAAAGATGCAATGGTACTGACGAATTACAAGGCAGACAGTAAAATTGAAAGATGATTGCTAGTCGATGATCGAAGTCCTATGGCGGCTTGCATTTGGCAAGTCTTACGCCCTTTGACTAATGAATCGGAAAGGAAGTACTTTCTTCCTCGAGAAATTTAAATAAGAGAATATGATCATGACCAGCCTAACGGAGCGGAAGATGGCCTACGTCAGCAACATTTGATGATGATGACTTGATAGTCATCGTTGAAAAATAAAACCCATGTAGAATGCTCCACGTGATGACTTGACCAATTAATCAAAATCAACGAGCTTTTATCGAACTATTTTAAAACATTTATAAACTATATTAGTTATGCCCTAATATCGTGCCCTTCCTGAATATTAATATAAAATAACAAAAGTGGAATTAAAATACATTTAACCCTTTATCGACCCTTTTTGCAATAAAAACATTTAAGGTTATATTCGAATAAATATATATTAGTAGAACAAGAAATCAATATTTTAACATTTTGTGAGTATATAAACACTTGTAACTTAGAAGCTGGGGACATAGGTGAAAACGGAGCAAATAATTTATTATTAGCTAATTATAAAAATAGTAAACGTATAATATTTTCTTTCGACTCGATGATTAATAGAACTTATAAATTTAGTTCTAATGGGCGAGAATAACTATTTAAATTTATATTATATTATTTGCGTGAGGCAAATAGAATCAAAGGGCTCATCGAGTCGAAAGATTATTGGCATATAATTTTTAAATACGACATTAATAAAGCACACTAACATATATATATTAAACGAACCGCCAGGTAAGAAAAGAAAAAGTTTAAAGACTAGAGATCTAAAGAATTACGCTATAGATTTACAGTAGCATTTTATAACTAAAAGGTGTTACAAAGATTTACATTAAAGAATAAAAGAGCTCTTAAAAAAAAAAAAAAAAGGAGTATAAAATAAAGTTCGAACTGGCCAGAAAGTTTAACGTTCATATTACCATTCCGTGCTTGTCCTTAAGTTACTCCTCCAAGTTGTTGAAACGTAGGCATCATTGGTTAACTACTGGAATAGTATTTTAGTAGCTTTCATTATTTTAGCAGAATGATCGATCCGGAAAACGGTTCAGCAGCTCCAGTGAAGATTCCTCGGGACTTTAGGAACCGTAGCCAGATCCCTGATGTTCTAGCCCTCTATCATGATGAAATACAATTTTTATACACACAGAGTTCACTGCACTACTCTACAAACAAAACTCGTCCTCTTCTTTACTTTTCAGGGCTATATATCTACTCTTCACTGATGCCTCCGGCTAGCGCTCATTTTCTTATCAATCTGGTTTTTTTTTATAATTAGTTGTTTTCAGAAACATTCCTTCGATAAGGCTTTCCAACTAATTTTTGAATTCCTTTCCTAATTAGAAAATGAATTCTTAAAGTCTGAAATGATTTTAATTAAAAATTGAATTCTTATCTTTTTTTTATTAATAAAACTTTACTGTTGTTTTTGAGAATTTGAAAGCCCTTGGAAGGAATGTAGCTTTTAATCGCAAAACTTTACAAATTATTTAAAAGTAAAAAAAAAACAAGTATTCCCGACGCAATGAAACTTTCGAACAATTATATACATTTAATATTTACAAATATATATATACGCACAATCCACGCAATTTAATATATATAAATTCATGAATATTTTATCATGAATTTATTTAGAGAATTGATCAAATTTAAACTAAACTAATTAATTTTACTACGTATTTGAAACAAGTTATTCATTATGGAAATTAGTGTGGATTGAACGTATAAAGCCCCATTGCATCGGAAATTTAAGGTTAGTATTAGGGTAAATAACATGAAGCTAGGATCGAACTCAGATCCGACTGCTTCAATATATATATATATTAATCAGTCTATTACAATATTTTGTTCAACTGTATTTACTACTTCCTTGACTAATCAGTTTAGTAAAACAATTAATTTGAAGTGCAATCAAAGTTGCAGTTACAATATATATATATATATATATATATTGTGACCGTAAATGCTTGATGGCCAGCTAATGGCCACCGAAGGCCATTGCCCTCTCAACTACCTATCGTGCCAAACTCGTTGCGGCACCAAAAATTGTAACCGTAAATTGTATCCCAATTACGTAACATAAGTGCACTAAGAATTGTAACCTTGATCACTGATCAATTCCCACTCAATTATTGTCAGCTATTAAGAGATGTAACCAAAAGCATATCATGCTATCTATTTTATGCACCAAAGACCACAATCAACATCTGGAGCAACTTACCATAGACCAAACTAATGATCTAACATAAACTTTTGTGATTTAATTTGATCGCAGCCAGGGTATACCGTGAAGATCTATCATAGTATTATTATAAAACACATTAAACAAATTATAAGTGCAATGTTATTATTTTCAAACCTTAATTTGCGATTTTTATTGTATGAGACCCGATGGCCGACCATGTACAAGATGGCGTAATTTGTGGAACTACATAAGATTATGAAATTTTAAACCATCTATCTGATTTTTAATACAAATGCTAGTCCAGGTAAAGCTTTGCAATAAATAAACATAAATACTTGGGTTCTGATTTTATAGTTTATCATATTACTGAGACTCTTATTATACTGACAAATGACAATTTAAAAACGTTAAGTAAATATATTTAATCATATCATTATTTGATAAATCTGTTCACAAGTTTAATAATTAATTTGTATTTTATACTAGAATCAACTACGCAAAGCCACAATGATGGAAAAGGTAAATGGGATTTTATTGTAACTTACTCATCATAAACTACCAAAGACGAAAAGCATCCAAATGTTTTCTCAAAAAATATTTATAAACTCTTATATCATGTTGACGATAATATGTAATTCAAGGTATGCTCTTCAATGTATGCTCTATCCAAAATTTATGATTTCTGATGTTATGAATGACACATAGCAATGGCACAGTAAGTTTAATTATAAATCAACGTTTATTTACAAATTTATGAACAATAAGTAATTAATTTCAATATTCTAAATAAAACATAAATAAACAAATCAAATAAAATAAATTATAATTCAATCGACTTTCTTCAATACATCTCATAGGTACAGTATTTAAAATCTAATCATACCTTATTTCAATCTAATATAATGAATATTGAGGAGATTATACGAAATTCAGCATCAAACTCATGAAATATTTAGCGTCATTTCCAGATTCAATAAATCCCTACTGTACACCTATAATAATATAATAAATAATATGATGTCTGTATGATTTAGCTATAATGTAATCATTAATTAAAGTGACCATTTAAACTTACGTTCCGGTAAATAATAATCAACCAACAGTTAATTATTATGAAGTACTTGAATAGAATGTCCTGCTACCATTTAATAATCTAACCGATAAATTATGCTTACAAATGAAGAAGATGATTTAGCAGATTAACTAAAATACTTTGCCCAACTTATATCTATGAAGCAAAACATATTCCTGTGGATGCATTCATCTACACGTAGGAATTAAATAATACTAAACGTTTTGTGAATTTAAACACCATCATAAAGTAATACGTATAATCACACAATTTCGCGGATTAACCACCGGCGCAGGAATGTGTGTAAAATACAAAAATGGCAATTAAAATAATCTGAGGATTAACCACCAGCACAGATTAAAGCCCTTTAACATTCTAAAACAACATTATTATTTACTTCACATTAAAGTGGAAAATCATCCTCCTCAGTTCTTCTGACTATTCAGAATACGCTGACACTTTAGCAAATGTGGGTTCTTGCATAACAAAAGGTTACGCTAATCAGGACAACTAATGTACTACTTATCTTGCTTAAAATAAACATGTGTAATATAATATAAGTAATTTTGGCATAGGAATATAAATCTGGAAAGACTCACAAAACATTTCACAAAGATTGATATATCTCATGAATTCATTAAGTACTGTTTAAGCTTTTTCATGAGTGCTATTCTCTTGAATAAATATTTTATTCAACCCCTATTAATTTAAACTTAATAAATATAACTTTTGAACTTCACATGCAAGTTCATATAACGATAAAATTAAACAATACATTATTCATCAAATACATAAAATTTAATGGTGTGTGTGTGATAAAACTAACTGTATAGCATTTTATAGTTCACTACATGAATTATAGCAGGTGCGTGTATCACAAATTGGATTGTATAGCATTTTATAACTCCTAATGTGATCCGTGGAATCCATGTACGATGTGTAGAACAATGAGTATACGAGGTAATAGCTATAACTGTAGTTAAATTCCATACATGCAATTCTATCCATTTGATTAGTTATTATAAGCAATATTAGATTAACGATTTTGCGTGGCTCCCCAAACATGAAACAATTTTAAAACATGATAAGCAGAACTTAAATGAAAATGTTTTTCATAAAGTTATTAATCTCTACATTTCTCTATCAAAAGTGTTCCAAGTTTATCACATCCATGCAAGTATTTATTTATCCACGCGTTAATCCAGGAATACCAATTATAGCAATTAATTTATTCATTTCAAACCGACGATACAATTATAAAATAGCTTTGATTAATTATTTGAAGAATGTTTATTATCCAAATGTTAAACAAATTAACTAGCAAATATTACTGGCATTGTAAAGTTAAATATCAATCAATATTATATTTTATTAGAATTAAAAAACGGAAATATTAAAATATTTTGATAACTTTAACGTTTTACTTTAACTTAAAATTCTTCTTTTTTAAAAAACAAATTTTCATATTCATAAAACTTCTGTAATTAAAATACTTATTTAATTTTTCCAAATTGTAGAATAATAAATATTTCAAAACATACCAAAATATTGTATTTAATTCTTTCAAACTTAAACTGGGAAGCTCCGACATTTTAAAAATGTAATATTGGAAAATTTATTACCGGTGATTCGATCCACTTGGCCAGCCAACTTGAACAGACTTTTAAATTTAGCAATTCATCTTATAATTGATTACCACTATGTTATATTTACGTTTATAGCAAATTTTGTGGTAATCTGTTTACTTATTAACTATTTTAAAATAAGCTTATCAAATTTACACCATTTGCCTTTACCATTTTCTTTTCTTTCTCCCTCCAAAAAGCAAACTAACAGACGATCTTCCCTTAAATTCGCGCTCTTTTCTTTTTACATTGAGACGCATATGTAATTACTGTATTTATTTTTAATAATTAATTTTAATTGAACAAATGGTTTTTTAATTCAATGGAAATAATAATTTAAGATCATTTTAAACAAATAAAACAAAATATTATTATTAATAATATTTTACCAAATTTTTATGTGTTGTCAAATTTTTAAAAAGTTAAACATTTTGATATGAGTTAGCATATGGGAAGAAGCAAACTTAAATTTATTAAAATAATATAAGAAAGTAATCTGTTCAAAGTGCAACTCAAGCCAATCAAATCACCAAAAGAAGAAAGAGAAATTTTTATACTAGTTACATCAGTTAATATATTTTATACTAAAATATATGGTTACAATATATATATAAATAATTTAAAAAATCATAATTTTAAATATAAGTAACTGAAAGGAATTAGCTGAACCTCCCACTGAGTTATATGTCAACAACTATGAAAACATGATACCAATTTATGATATAGTTCATTACATAAGCTTAGTTGTTTTGATGTAATTTATGTGGAGACTAAATAGTCTGAAATTGCTATTGACATATTCACAGGATCAAGACTAACTGAAAATCTCAATGGTGACTTGAGATTATTTGTTCTGCACATAAATTAAAATAATAGATAAAATTCACCCTATAGGTTAAATATACGACAAAAAATTAAGCTTATATAAAAAAGAAAACTAAATGATTGATTAGTATCATTTTATCTTTTCATTGTTGTTAACTTTGCATGACTCAGTGGGAGGTATAGTTATTTTCATTTTAATTGTCTTATATATAAAGTTATGAATAATTATTATTCCATTTATTAGACTGATTTTTTATTTGATATTTAGAAGTTGTTAAAGATAAGACTCAGACTTGATTTTCTCACATAAATTTAAATATTAGACAGAATTTATTCTATAGTTTAAAATTATGTTAAAAAACAAAGCTTATATAGCAGGAGAACTAAAACATGGACTAATATAATTCTATCTTTTTGTAGTTGTTGGTATTATATAATTCAATGTAGGTATAGTTACTTCCATTCAATGATTATTTATCAATGAATAAATTTAGTTGATGGATGGAAGAGCATAAACCCTTACCATATAATCAGAATATATTTTATTCAGAGAAATAAATAATGAATAATTTATTCATTTGATACTTGATTGAAATATATATTTTATACATAAAAAAGTTATAAAAAAGAAGATAAATATAAGTTATAAATTCATGAATATATGTGAAGAGATTTACAGTTAATAAGAATGATTAAAATATTTTACAAATATCACTATCAATTGGGGAATGCAAAAATTGATGGAAGGAAAATGTAAAATTACAATGAGTATTTAATTTTTTTTTTTAAATTAAAGTTAAGACAGAAAGTTTGGAAATACAAGTAAGGATTCTCTATAATAAACTTGAGAAGAATATATATTGAATTAACTTTCTTTTTTGCTGATGATATAACATTTTCAGAGTATTAATAAAAAAGTGTAGAAGTCTAAAAATTGAATTAAATTTAACACAACTTAATTATTAATGTTTAATTGAAAAGGCAAAAGTGTATGATTGGAAATAGAAACTATTTATCTTGAAAAAAATTAGATATTTTGTTTATTTCAAAAAATAAAAGTTACAGACAATGGGAATTGGAGTTGAAAAAATGCAAAACATAAATTGGAATTAATTAATACATCTGGTATATTTTTTTATTTTCTCATCTAATAAATATAGACATATAAAATAATTTGAAAAGAGGTTATAATATATACTTTAGAATTTGAAAATGGGGTACTTTATATTATTCCAAAGATTCAAAGTTTTTAAATTGAATTTCAAAGAAGTCAGAAGTGATGAATTGTGTCCAGAGAATAAGCCTCTTAAAAACATAAAAGAAACTAAAGCTAGTTCAAAATATTTCTATGAATAGAAATCTATTGGCAAAAATCATGTTGAACTGGTTTGTATGGGAGATCAATAAATAGACTAGCCAAAAATGTTATACATTATGCAAAGTTAATAAATAGAATAATTTTTTTTATGAATTTAAGTAAGAAATTCATTAGATCAGTAAATAATATACATATACATAAGAGAAATGGGAAAACATACAAATAAATTGATTTTACAAAGTAAAATTAGAAAAACTGACTCTAAAAATAGTTTAGATTATATAAAAATAAAAATTATAATAAAGAATACATGATAACATTAAAGAAAATATATTAATACAAGTATAATCAGTTTTTTTTTTACATAACAAAAAAAGAACTCAAAAATGGAACAACAGTTTTTATAGTAAATGTGATTTACATAGACATATACAAGAAAATTTTGAACATAAATTTTTGAAAGGTAAAAAATTCAAAAATATCATAAAAATTAGAAAGAAAGAAGAGAAAAAAGATAAAAGAATTAATTATTTTATGATTTTTTTATTTATATCTTTATAACAAAAAGGGGAATTGAAAGAAGAAAAAAATGAAATTAATGAAGTAGCTTCTATTAAATTGACATAAAGCATGAATCAAGATGAAAAAAAAATTCTGGCTCCCTGTTTCATTCCCTTTTTTCTAGTTTAGGGAATTAAATTTCTCTAAAACTATCCCTACTAAAAACAGGAGTTTCTTAGCTCTCTTTTCATACACAAGCTATATCAACAATGTAATCACAAGTAAGAATAATTTCAACTTTTATAAAAACGCTATGTAAATATATGACAACCACTGAAATTACAAATGATTTCTAGAGAGATTTTATCTTCCAATGAAAATTTTCATTTCACTTCTTTTTGTTGAATGAATGAGAGGGTCCAGATGTTGGGAGGACCCCCAGAGACCTAAAACTTAGTTCTTTTGAGGGAGGGGGCTGGAATGAGGGCACTGTGGTGATAGTTACCAACGTTGGTTTTTTCATTCACAAGATAGAAATAATAACATTATTTATGGCGATTCTTTAATGTTATCGTCATGAATAATTTTATCCATTTATTATTGCAAAATAAGTTGCAGTTTGGCCTCATGATTTTAATTGCAAGTGATTCACCTTATTTAATTTTATTACTTCCAATGTTGTTATTGATAGGGCTGGCCTTTTGCTGTTCATGTGATTTTTATGATGGATTAGAATGGTTTTTAGCAGAGACATTTTGAAGCTTGGATTTTTATTTTCCTTGTTCTTCATAGTTTCTCCATAATTTTTCCAAAATATTCGAGATTGCTCTCTTGTGAAAATATTCAAGGCCATTTGGAAAAACTGAACAGTAGATTGATTTAGTCTGTATTTTATGTTATCGTCAAATGTTTTCCTATTTCTCAACTTATTTATTGCAAATTGGATTTCCCAATATTGTACTTCTAAACCACTATTCATGTTTGATTTCTAGACTTTACAAATAATTCGTTATTGTACCTTTTAATTAAAATTTTCATTACAATCAACTTTGCTGTCTAAATGAGAGAGTCTGGTTATTGGGAGGGGCCCCAGAGACCTAAATCCTGGTTTTTTTAGGGGGAGGGCTAGGATGAGGGTGCTGTGGGGACTGTTGCCAATGTGGATATTCTCATTCACAAGAAGAAAAAACGCTATTCATAGCGGTTTTAGCATTATTGTTATAAAAAATTTTATCCAAGAATTATTGCAAAGTAAACCACAGTTTGACCTAATGATTTTAATTGCAAGTGATTCACCCTATTTAAATTTATTATTTCCTATGTTGTTATCTCCAAGTGTTTTCCTATTCTCAACTTATCCAGCACAAATTGGATTTCTCAATATTGTACTCCTAAAATACTACTCATATTTGAAATCTAGACTTGACAAATAATTCCTAATTTAACATCCATTTGTCTTTAATGTTTAATATACACCCTTTCCACATCCCTTTCCCTTTTCATATGTATCCTTCCCCTTTTATCATGTTGTTCCTGAATTTCATTTTTACAATTCTTTGTAAACCTCTTATTTAACTGTATTTGTATTTTTTTTTGAATAAACTTTCAACCCTATAATAATTTGGTAGTAAGAAAAAAATCATTTGATTGTTATATATAATAGTTTCAAAAGAAAAGAATGTTTACTTTGGATGACAGACTTATGGAGCATATCATCCCTATGCAAGAACTTCCACTTCATCTAAGAAAAAGCCTTTATACATGTTATTATCATATCACATCTACAATTTTTTCCATAAATGTATATGGTGGTTTAATCTAATAAAAACATGTATAAAAAAATTCATAATAATTAATTGACAACAGTTGCAATATCTTTATTCTTCAATAGAAGAATGAAGAAAAAGATTAGTAATCATTTATTATCTTTATGTATGCATGTTTAATTTAAAAATTGTCTCATTAATAAATTTATATTCAGTTATAATTATAGTCTAAATTCATATATTTAAAAACATTTATAAATCTGTTTTAAAGATGCAATTAATATTCAGAACAGTTATTTACAGAATATTTTTGTCATATATAGTAGTATCTTTCTACTTTTATAATATGCTATGTAGACATAAGATTTTAAACTTTTGTTAGTTATTTTTGTTGCTGTCATAATGTTTTATGTAATTTTATAATTAATTTGAGTTATAGATATGAAAAACACTACTGAATGTATATTTCAAGATCAGTCTTACATATTTCTGGTGCCAAAACAGAAGGTCATTATATATATATATATATATATATATATATAATGACCTATATATAGTGACCTATCTGTCACAATATATATATATATATATATATATATTGTGACCTTCTGGTTTGGCACCAGAAATATTATTTGTAATTGTATGGTATTATATCAGTAACATCTGATATTATATTCTTAAAAAAAAATGAAATAACACGAAATTTTTAATTTTTTTTATTTATGATTAAAACTATGACTAGAAGTACTTATAGGTGCAATTTAAAATGTATTAGATGTTTAGTAGCTTACTTTAGGGTATAATTAATGATAGGATAGAGGGGTGGTTTGTTATAAACATAGTCAGTTCAGTTTGAGTTGATGCTAATTTGTTATATTTGTTCATAAATAAATATTAGGCGTTGTTCTGAATGATTTTCTAGTTCATTTGCTTTGCATATTTTAATTATTAGTATAAACAGTGAAATATGTTTCTCTCATCATCATTAAAATAGCCATTTAGTCATATCAGTTTAGTGTCTATAGTGCATTATTAGTAAATATTCATGTATGTCAATATCATTATTCAACTTCATTTTTTATTCATATGCTTCATTAAATCATTAAATATCGCATCTCATATCCAAGTATATTATTTCATAAATAATAGTGTTAAAAACCAGCTTACTTACATTTTAAGTGAATTAATTGAGCATTGGATTAATGAATTATTAAACAATAATTATACTAGAAAATATTTTATTAATTAAAACAATTGTTATTAGTTTTATTCTGTTGTTTTTAAAGTACAGAATATTTAATTCTTAGTTCAATTCAATATTAATATTTTTTTATTTATTTAAAAGACAGAATAATTTATCCTTCCCCCCACTTTTCTTATTTTTTCAAGACAAAGTTTCTTGCATAAATTAAGTCTTATTGTAATGGGAGGAGCAATTAATTGGTCTCTGTCTGTTGATCTTTGAACTTTCAGATATCTTGGCTATTGTAAGAGAAAAAGTGTGAGGTAATATTTTAAAAATCTATAAGAATTATTGCAACTACAACTAACTACTTTTGACTACTAGTACTTCAACTCCAGTCCTTCAACTCCACTCCATGCTGACTCCAACTACAACTACAAACTGCTAAAAGATTTTCCAATACTGTTTCATTTTTAAATAAAGTTTAATATTATATTTTTTTTTCTTCCAATGTTCAAGCTGAAAGTAAAATATATTATTGTTTCAAAGATATGTGTACTTAAACCACACTAAAAGATACATTGGTTCTATCCTTGGCTGACTATTTAAATTATCCAAGCTTAGTCTAAATGTATGTAAGTGCCTATACTATATTATTTAAGTTTAAATTGCAACTATTAAAAGTAAAAATGGGAATGTATAATAGTATTATAAATTTGCCTAATTTAAATTTTAAACTTAATGGGAAAGAAGAAAGAAGAATGTTTGTTTATTTTTCAAAATTATTTTTCTTAAGTTTTAATTATATTTTTAATGGAATAACTGCAGTGGGTGTAATTTACGAACTGTTATTAAATATTTACAGAACTCTTAATAAAAAAAATTATGCTAATTATAAAAGAAGATTTAAAAGGATGCATATGAATCATTTAATTTTATCATCATTATTATTAGAACATTTTCATAATTATTTCTATTTTCACCTATTTAAAAATACAAGACTAAATGTGCAATTGAGTGTACTATTAATATTTACCTGTTTTTCCAGACTAATAGGAGAAACAAATTTATAAAATGGATGAATAATATGACTTTGCTTTATTAAATGCACTTCTCACCCGTTGTGAAACTTTTCTGTCTATAATATCACCAACAAACTTATACAAATAGATATTATTAGCTAAAAAATAACATATATTCTGAATGGCTTTAAAAATGTAAAATAAAATGTTTGAATATCCTAGGAATGAAGTATGAACTACTACTACTTTATTTGCATCATAAAATATATTGCTTAATTAATAAAATTTCTCATATACAATGTCAACAGCAATTCATTAGCTGATACCTGAGAACATTGAATTTGCTCTTATGAATTAAAATAATATTGTTTTGTTTTCTTGCAGGAACATGTTTGTGTTCTATATTCATCAATATTTATATTTGTGTGCAAATAATTATTATTATTATTAAAGAGATGACCAAGGAACATCATTTATAATCTATTAATAAACTTTTTGTGTTCATAACCAAAAAAGAAGAAAGAAAAGAGAACTTTATTTATTTATTATTTAATAGAATTTAGACAGATAGTGATAGTTTAAGTATTTTTATTATATGTATTATTATTCTGCTAGAACATCTCATAAATGTACAATATTAAGAAAAATTAAGGTATTTTTTTTTATTAGTTTAATATAAGTTTTGCCATGTGTTAGATTATAATATATGTGCGTGGTAAGAGATGGATGCATCTATGTAATGTTAATAGAGGTGATAGCTTTTCTTTAAAAGAAGCACATTAGATGGGTTCTTATATTATATCTATGTGTTTTCAATAGATATAAAAAAATAATTATTTTCAATAATTATTTAACCTAAAATATAAAGTTTTATTATTTGTCTAAGCCAAAAATTTTTGCTTTAGATGTCTCTAATATAAATGCACTATAAAAAGATTACTTGGTCTTGGCTTTCCAATAGAAATTATTGCCTTATTTTCCAACCATTATTAGTATGATACCAAGTTCTAAATAGTATATTATCAGATATGAAATATTCTTTATTGCTTTTACAAATAATAATTGATATTTTGACAGTAGTTCTTTGCTACTGAGATTTGAATTGTCTGTGTATTATTATGCTTGTATATGTGTGTCCATTATTAAACTTAGCTAAAATTATATGTTAATTGCAAGTACAAATGTTATATAATCAATCAGTTTTGGAGAAAGAGGATGGTCAATTGTTGTGGAAGGATTAGAGATTTATTTAAGTGAATTATTGTTCTTTATTATGCTTGAATGGAAAAGTATTTTTGTGGCTATATGTAGTACAGTTAGCAATGTTTTATAGTATTATATGGGATCAAGTAATCTCCCCCCTTTGTTATTTGAATATTTAAACATGGGTCGATTGCCTAGTGTAGTGTATGGGATTATGTAATCCCTTCTTTTCTGTGTATTGAAGTGTTTTTGATAGGAGTAGATGGATTCCTCCAGTTTTGATATTTGGTATTATGAATTAAAGTATATGAAGTTAAGTATATTATCTCCCTAATCATTTGGTGAAGAGATTTATTCCCACCAGGTTAGTTAGTCTCAGAAGTAGACTTGGGAGTTGTTATGTTGATATTTATCTGATTTGAATTGTAGAAATCTTTTATCCCCAAGTGTTATTGAATGTTTTTTTCCAGCGTATACTATAGCCAAGTTCCACATAATTTATTGATAAAAAGAAGAATTAAAGCAGAATAGATTTTTTTACAAAACAGCTGTAATAAAGTTAGTAATTAAAGCTCGATTGACCATTGCCTTCGTCCTATTATGATCATATTATAACTACACAAGCAAACTGATTAGATTTATTAGAATTAATTATTTATTCCTTGACACACAGCATAATACAGACTCATGCATAAAGTGTTAATTTGAAAGATATAGAAAAATCCATTATTAATGTATAACTTTAATTATCATTTTAAAACATTTTGTAGTGATCATTTAGATTTCATATCATTAATTTTTATCATTCAATCATCATTTGATTAAGTAAGCAAGCAAAGATAAAACATAGTTAATGAATAGAACTGTTTATTTCTATTTTGGCAAAATAAAAATATAGTTATTTAATAGAATACTTTACTTCAAGGTTGCAAAGGCAAATATATTTAATTAGTGTAATTATTTATTTCATTTTGCAAGATATAGTTTTATAAAAATATATTTAATTACTGGAATTATTTATTTTATTTTGCAAGATATAATTTGGTAAGAATATATTTAGTTAATGTAGCTACTAATTTCACTTTGCAAAACATAGTTTGATATTATTCTTAGCCTTCAAACCCCTTTACTTTAGTTATAGTTAATGTGCATTTGAAGTAAAATGCACAATTCTAATTTTATTTTATAGTGTAATTAGAATATTTAATCCATGTTGTTTGTCATAGATTTATTAAGTTAATTGATAACTGAGTGTTGTAAAACAAAATGTTGAACACAAGGTAAATTTTGTAGTTGATTACTAGAAGTATAAGGTTATATTTCTTCAATTCTATAGGTTTATCAGAAGTAGCTGATAACTAAAAAACCATTTTCTTTATAGTAAAATATATGGATTTAATTTTGGTTCATTATTTAATGTTACAAATATAAGGTGTTTCACAAATCTATCAAGATGTTTTGATAGTTAAAATGTGTTAATTTTGAAATTTAAGAGATAATACTATGTTATTTATTCTTATAAAAATTGTAACTAGTGATGCTAAATACATCCAAAATTTGTACTGATACCAATGAGAAATAGATTAAATGTTTGCTTAGCTATTTTTCTTATTTTTGTTAATAAATATTTTATTACTCAAAATTTGTATTTAGAATTATTTTATAACATTCATTTGTTGCTTCATATTTCCACACATGCTCACACATTTATTTTATTTAATGTGACATAACTGTATTTTCATTTAATTATAAGAAACCTCCAAATATGATGATATTGATTTCCTTGATCCAAACACTATATGAGATGCCAGTTATCTACTGAGTTTCTAAAAAGGTTTTATTATTTAGTAATTATTTAGATGATGAATTGAAATCAAAATGTACCCGATTTCTTTCATTATCTAACTGCCATTATTTAATTAGGGTATTGCTTAGTTTATATTATTATGTTCATAATATTAAACAATAGTTATTGAGAGATAGAGATTTTAGATTAAGCCATGCCATAAAACAGATTCCCTGAGATCTTCAATTTTAATTCAGATTAGATAATAAATTCAGTTAATTAGATTAAATTAGTGTGTAATTAATAATTTAGTAATGATAGGTTTAGTTTAAGTTCAGATCCAACTAATTATACAGTATAATTTCTAAATATTATATTTTAGTTATTAGTGTAATTTTCTAATATGGTAGAGGTTGTTCAATGCATGTGGATGATGGAAGGCGGTGGAATATAGATTATAATTGGTTAATTTTAGTTGGTAGAATTTTACCAATTTAATTTTTGTTTAGCATAGAATATAATAGATGTTTTATTTCCTATTCATTACAATATTTTCTCCCACATCTAATGTACATTGTACACCTCATACACCTCTGTATTCCTCAGCTGAGTTAGTTTAAGGTGAAACTTTAATTAAGAGCCTCATAAGTAAATTTAGGATAAAGTTAGTTCAATAATTTAGAATTGGCGCCCCCGGGTATTTGTTAGCGATGGTGATCGGTTGTGAGGGGTTACAATATATATATATATGTGTGTGCATGCGTGAAAGAGAATAAAACTATCTACTGATTTACATGATCCACAGAGAATCTTGAATTCAAATACTTCAAATATAATGGTATCATTATGAACTAAATGTGACAAATTTTTAAAGATTCTAAAAAAGTTAAATATCTAACAAAATGTTTTCTAATTCAGATCCTTTTAACTCTAATAAAAAAATTCCAAATTTTCAGTAAAAAAATAGAAAATGTATATGTATAAAAAAAAAAAAAAAAAAAAAAAATTCTATCGTGCAAATTTCAGAAAGTTACATTTTGAAGTGATTCAGAATTAAATATAATATTAATAAAAAATTTAAATGTTATTGTAATTTCTTCTACTTTTATTTATATTTTTTTCCAGTATAAAACCAATAATTTGTTTTTAAGTGTTGCATTATATTATGCATCTTCTTTAACATTAATTTGCACGTGACAGATTGCACCAATATTTTGGAAAAATAAATATTAAAATATTATTTTTTGTCATTATTTTTTTAAAGATCATTAAAATAATCGCTTGAAAAAAATATTCGTATTGTAAGAAAAAAGGAACAAAAAACAAGATGGGAGGGGAATAAACTATTTCAACTATTTTTTGGGGTAATTATCTAAATAACAAAAATAATTCAAATATATTCTCAAATCATTTAAATATGAGTTATTAATAGACAATAGATCATAATTCAAAAGATAAATCTCTAATTATTGACTAATGATGAAGAATATTAGCTTATATATATATTCTTCAAATAAATTTAACTTTTTTTATACTATTCAAATTAATTAAAATTAGCTCAAATTCAAAATTAAATAAGATTTAGCCAAAGAAAACTCTATAACACAACCATTGGTCCCCTGTCAAAACTAAACTAGTCAAGTGCAACGGACTAAAAACATATCAACAAATATAGATTATTAAGCACAATGTTCAATTATATCTCACATATCCTTATGTTTAAAAGATCTCTTAAACAATTTAAGATTCACAAATTTTTAATAATAAAGTTTCTTTAATTCTGAAGCAATTAACTTGTTTAAGAGAACTTTTAATATTAGAGGTGTGTAAGATATAAGTGGAAACTGTAATATTATGTATTTGTTGATTTGTTTTTAGTCGTTTACTTTCCAGAAGTGTTAATCTTTTTTAGTTTTGAATTGGGATCATTTTAAACTATTTTATTGACTAGTTTAGCTTTAGGCTTTTAATATTTATTCAAGTTAAATACTTTAAAGTTGCAACACATTATTTTTTTTAACTCAAGTCACATTACTTATGCAATTACACTGATTTGAGATTAGATTAACAGCTATATACTTTAGCCACTTCAGATATATAAAACAATAGACATTTTAATTTTTAACTAAAAATGATGTAAGTCAAATTACATATCCCAAGCTGCAGTCAAGCATTGGTGGTCGAGAGATCAGTGACAGCTGCTTTACAAGCAGTTGTCCTGGGTTAGCGGGTTCACTTCCTGGCTGATGCTATGACACATATGTGTATTAACAGTAATGATCTATGTATCAATCCACTGTAGAGCTATATATGTAAGCATGAGTTATTAATGAACAATAGATCTAAAATTCTATAAAAATCTATAGATTCATTCCTACTATAATATGTTCTGGTCAAGAAGAAATGTTGGATTATTAATGTCTATTTATCAAACATCTGTCATCTATATTTGATATGCAACATATTTATTTATCATTCATTTGCCAGCATAAAAAATTATGTAATATTTCAATATCTTAATTGCATAAAGTGCATAAATAGTAATAATTGTAATAGTAATATCAGGAAAATCTTTTTATAGATTAAAAAATATTTGTAGGGTGAACTTGAAAATTAATTTTGGTTGATATTAACAAATTTAGATCTTTTAAATACTAGTTTTTAGATAAACAGAGCATGTGATGCTTAATAGTTATTAGCTGTTTAATTGGTTAAAAAAAAATGTGGAAGAGATAATAGAAAAATATTTTTTTGAAAATATTGAGATAAGCCAAATTATAAACAATCCAATATTTATTTTCAATAAAATTAAAATAGTGGAAACTTAGTATATACAAAATGCAATGTATTGCTGATGTGAGATTAATTGTCTGAGAAATAATAAAAATAAAATTTTATATGAATGCATAAGAAATCAGAAAATACTAAATAGAATTAACCAGAAATTGCTACAATTGGTATCACATAGCACTATAAATTTTTAATATCGTAATTTCATACTTTTTTAATGAAATAGCTGTCCATCTCACTAACTTCTTGCTTAGTTCAAAGTTTATACACATCCCTTTCTATTTTGACAATATATCATAGTAACCATAATTTAAATCTTTGGTAAAAAAAGATGCCACTTTTTTTTCTACTTTTTAAGCTTATTGTAACTAATGGCAACAGTAATATGACAATTTTATTTCATTATAACAAGTAATTACAATAAACAATCAATTGATTGCAAAAAAAAATTGCCAACTGATTTTAAATAAATGAAAGTCATTTTGTTCTTTATTTTTTGTGATTTTATGGTAATATTTTTTAAATTTTTTTATATAAATAATATAATATCTATTATAAATAATATTTATAAAAAATCAAATTTGAAATAATATATGTAAAACAAATATATATTTTAAGAATGTAATTGAATACCAGTTGTAGTGGATGTGTTATAAAACCTCACTGTAGCCATTGCAGATTAATAATGTTTTATAAACAAAAGGTATAAAGAATATATTATTATAGACAATTTAATACTTTGCAATATCTTAATAAAAAAATATATAGCTACATTTTAAAATTTAATGTTTTTGCATTGTTTAAGCATGACTTCAAAATATTAAGAAAATTCAATTCTTATGCACTTGAATTCAATTGTTTTATTATCTTTTATTTTTTAACAATGCCCACTGATCTACAGCCTTTATCAGAGTTAAGCAACTTTATAGATCAGTTGCAATTTTAAGAAAATAAAAGATAATAAAAACATTAAATGCATGTGCATAAGTATTTTTTTTTAGGATTCAATTTTTAAGAATTTGGAAAAAATATATAAAAAATTTACGTAATGGATTTAATGAGAGGTGTACTATTTTCTTGATGAAAAATTATGAAAATTATAATATATATATATATATATATTAAACACAGACCTTCAAACTCTTTATAGTCATCCACTCCATCTTATAAAACTGATACATATGACCACATGTATGCAAAAAAGATAAATGATCTCCAATATACATATTTTATACTGAACCAGCACTCATTAGTTGGTCCAGGTCATCATCCTCCATATATATATATAATCAGTGCTCTGTTTATATTAAGATAGCAAATCTTCAAACTTTAATGGACAGACTTCAATCTTCTTCAAAACAAAAAATATATTATTGGAGATTGTTTATCTTTTTCACTTATATGTGGTCATATGTACCAGTTGCATAAGATGAAATGGATGACTATAGGAAGATGGAAAGTCTGAATTCAAACCCTCTCTAATTACTTCAAGCTTAAAATGTATATACTATATATGTATTTAAACATTATTTATATATTAGCATAAACAGATAAATAGATTTTAAGTGAGTTAGTCAATATAAGCTATGACATATTTTTAAACACTAAATGTTCAAAAATTTGTAGAAAGATATATGAAGTTTTAAAAATTATCAAATATGAAGAATAATTACTAAGTCATCTATATAAAATATGTTTTTGATGATAAGATGAATACAGATAATATGCAACTGATTTTCATTATATTTAGTATTCTCTTTCTTCATAATTCACGATTGTTTGCCATCCAAGATTAAATTTTTTTATTATCAATAAACATTCTTTTTTTAAATCTTTCTACATAAGTTCATATGCATCTCAATAATATAATTTGTTTTATATTTTAGTCACTAAAATATTGTTCATTCAATATTGGACACACATTTAACTTATATATGAAATTTGAAAATTATAGATTCTAAACTATAGATTCAATTTATTTAATCATTAATAAATTTCTATTAATAGTCATTAACTATTTTTAACTATTAGTAAGTGGTACTATCTAATAATTTTAAAATTAATAAATCTTTTCAATAAAAAATGCTTACACTTCTTTAAGCTTAAAAAGACAAATTATTAAATTGTACTTATTTACAATTGAAAACTAGGGAAATTTAAACATTTCTCTTTTATAGCTACTTTATAATGTTTGTTTATAATTGATTACTTTGTCATCATACCAAATATATATTTGGTTCTTTTAATATTAGTTTGAGATATATATTTGGCTAAAATACAAAATAGGTAAAAAAGACTATACAATGTTAATTCTTGACTAGTCTGGATGAGTAAAGTTGATAAATAAATAATTAAATAACTTTATTACACCGGATCAATAAGAAATTCAAGCACCGGAAATAATAGAATTAAGTATGGTCCAAGGGTTTTAAGCTCAACAATCTGCTATTTAACCAGGACCAAACCATGCAAGACAATAAAAATGTATTTCTTATAGATTTAGCACTTATAAGTTGTCTTAGAAAGGCTAATAGTAATTTTTCCTAAGGCTAAACTTTTTATAACCACTTTACATACAGCCCACATTCTTACAAATATAGATAATTTTCCAAAGACAAAATTTCCAAAAGAATTGACTCTTGAAATTTATTCCGATTGAGAGCGCCATAATTTAAATATATCTCAAATCTTGAAAAATAACATTACCTGATTACTAATAATAAATATTTAAAGTCGTTTTTCTTTTTAAATAATAATAATAATAATATACTTTTTTAAATACCTTAATCTAACAAATTTCTTTTAAAATATCTGTTTTATTACAATTCAATTAATCAAATCGTTAATTAAATGATTGATTCGTTTAGTCTCCTAATTAATATTCAAATTACAAAAAAAAAAAAAAAACGGAATTGTAAGAATAATAGACAATAATAAATCACGTACTCTAATCAAGTAGCTTATGTGACATAATTATTTTTATCTTTTCATAAATTATTAACTGCTTAAACAAATATTAAACATTAGGAGGGGAAAAAAAATTAAAACAAATAAATCTTTTATTTTAAAGTTTATTTACCATATCCTATATTTTTCATTGACAATTCTATATGATCTATTGTCATATGATTTCATATTTCGCTCTAAGCAGAATTTGATAAATGATTCTCATTATAAATTTAATTATTTAAACAGTAACTGCCACTCAAAATGTCTAGTCTGTTATTTGCAGCGTGACTCCTAATTCAAAATAACTGATAGATGACAAATAATTATGATTAATAATGAGTTTATTTAAAGAAAATGAGCAAAACCAATTTAATAACTAAATTGTATTTTTTTCCACATTAATCTTTAAATGATCAACCAAGCTGCCATTAGATGTATATATGAATAACAACCTAACGAAGAACACAATTTTCTTCCTTATTTTTATTTTCTTATATCATAATAATTCATAAACTTTTATCCATTCTCCCATCTCCCCCCCTCCTTCTTTTCCTCGTTGTTTTTTTTTCAACTTTTGGATTCAGTCAAAAGTGCCAAAATTAAAAATAGTGGCCAATTCAAAGATGTTAATGTGAAATTATCTTTTCTTTTTCCAATGCATTTTATTTTCTTAGTTATTTCTTTAATTTTTAAAACAACACTGCCAATTTCAGTTTCAGTTCCAATTCACTTTTTTTTATCCTTTTGTCAGCTTTGTAATTTTTCCAAAAATTTTTCCATATCCTCTCATACCTGCAATCTGACATTTGCAAAAATATTTTCTTTTTTTTTTTTTTTTTACATAACTGTATATTAAAAATAAAGTAATACATTCTTTTTTTTTTCCAAACAAAAAATATATTATGACTAATTAATTTCTTCTTTTTGAAAAAAGTCCGTTAACCAGTAATATTTCATTGCAGAGTGTGATTCGCATTATCATAAAGTATTAACTACTTAAATTAGTAATTATTAGCAATATATATAATTATTTTTCTTAAAATATGTTTATTAAATAAAATTTTAAGATATTTTAATTTAGCTTATTATTTTTTCATAATAATGAAAAAACACGTAACATCTATTTAGGTTTGACCATTAATCCATTAATAAATAATCGATGAATCTTTATTTGGTCATGTGACATTTAATCATTAGATATAACGCAGCTAATTTTATATCTTTATTTCTTAAACCTGTCCTTCTACCACTGCGTTAAATTACATAGATGATTTTTTATCTGCTAAGATAAAAATCAATTCTAGCACATTTAGAGTATTAGTTCATTATTGATAATTTCATCCCTGCACTTAACAATATAAGCTTCATATCTATTAACTTTACTGAGACTACAATCTAAATAAACATATATAATGTTAGATTTTTATTAGTCTTAATGACTTAAGGCTTAATTATAATGAAATATATCTAACATCATCTATAATCATCTTTATACTTAGCAAACTGATTGAATTAATTTTATTAATTTTGCACAACTTTAATATAATTCACTAGGATTGTCCGTTATTGTTTTTGGATAATTCTAAATAAAAAGTTCTATAATATAGTAAGAAGTTGTCCATTTAATTACTGTACAAAGTTAATAAATATGGCATCCAGGAGGTCATTCAGTCGATATTTAAAATAGATTTGGTTAATTTCACATGACAATATTTATTCAATATTAAAATATTATTTATCATTAAAATTATATAACATGTATTTATTTATTTTAGTGTTTTAGACATGAGTAAAATATATTTACTCTATAAGCTTCATATTGTTTTGTTTTTTTTTGTTTTTTTTTAAAAATCAGTTTACATTAAAATATATAGATTGATTTAAGTTTGTACTCTGACTTTTATTGTTCTGGATTACTCTAAATAAAAAAAAGATCTAAAATACAGTAAGACATAATCCATTTACTTACTGTAAAAAGTCACTAAATCTAATAGCTAGAGAATAGCTCAATTATTATTTAAAATAGATTTGGTATATATATATTGTACCAAGATTGTAGTTGGTACATAATAATTTTATCTAAAAAATTAGTAAAACAAGAATCTTTCATTAAAAGATAAATAATAGGTAAAAGTTTAAGAGTTTTATTGAAGTTTGTTTTCGTAAAAATAAGATTTAAAAGTCAAAGAGTTTTAAAATAAAGATTGCAATTCATTAATTAGAAACGTCAAACTAAAAGTTTTGAGTTTAAAGAGTTTGTCATATTATTATTATTAGTTGAAATGTAATTCAAAATATAAATCTCTTTTATTTATTTAAAGTTAAAGAAAAAAAAAAGTCATCTTAAAACTAAATAGTAAATTGGATTAAAATATACATGTGCGTAAATAACGAATGCTTGTTAGTAAAATCTATATGGGCGATTGTAAATAATGTATGTGTAGTAAATATTAAAGAAATGAATACAGAAGATTATCATTAAAGAACACAGTGATGGCTACTAAGTTAAAATCTACAAAAACAACAAGTTGCAATGATTATTAAGTTAAACAAAGGCAAAACAACATGTTTGCATGGCTACTACTAATTAAATGATCTTCAAAAACATGTAATCAAAAGATTATCAAAGGAATTTTGACAACAGATATTGCTGGATGATATTAAAATGACAATAAGTCATATATATATAAATAGCCAAATGTTTATTGGACAATCAGTTCAGTTTGAGTCAGTTCAGAGATAATAATTGAGTTCAGTTCAGAGAGTTAAGAGTGTAATCTAGATCATGCAGTTTATTATGAATCAGTCAAGAATGCAGTGTTAAAACCATGGAAAACATGCAGCTGTTCTCCAGCCTGAAGTCCAGTAAAACAGCAAGACCCACCCATAAAATAATGTATGTGTAACAGCTTGAAGAATCTCTGTCACTATCTAATTGTCTCCAGGAATAATACCAACTAATAATCATCAAATCTCCGCAGGAAAACTTCAAATCTAACCGGTTAGATATACTTTATTAGAAGCAGCAAACAGCAAGATGTATCCACATTCAAAATCCTAGGTAAAAACATTTTTTTATATTCATTTCTAAAGTAGCCACCACATTCATAAAACCAAAAGCCAAGTTTAAGAACTCTATTGTATACATATACAAACTATTAATATGTGTGTTTAAAATATTGTGTGTATCCATGTGTTAGTATATTAATTTCATTGTGTTTAAATTTCAAATATTATTTAATGCTTTCTCATAAGATATTATAGTGTGTGAATTATATATATGCATGTGTTATATTAATAAATAAGATTTATAAAATATTTAAATTTAGTTTAATAAATATTAATTAAAATAAATTGTCTTTAAACTTAAAGCTTTATTTGTTGGTCAATTCTTTTCACCACTAATTGAAACTATAATTTGTTATTGATTACAAGTAGCTGAGCTAGTCTTGCGTGTAACTTGGGCATTGAGTTAATGGCCATTGTTCAAAGTGCATTATTTATCTTCTGGATGAATAGCTGGTGCACGTGTTTATACAAAACAAAAAAGGGCTTTGAACTTGGTGTTGAATTCAACAATCGAGAAGAAGTTATGTCCTGGAAATGTAACGCTACTTATATATTTTATAACTATCGTTTGGACATACATACTCTCCGAGTATGTTTTCTCTGCCTAAGAGACCGGTGTTTTGAACATCTCATATATATATATATATATTGTGAGGAGTCCATGTTTTGCACCAGAAGAGAGGGAATGCATCTAACTACAGTCAGACCTAGAATCTTCAGATAAGATGCCAAAAATGACATGATGAAGTAACTAACCAATGGTCAAACCTACTTCCAATAAGCTAGTTCCAGATTTACACATTAAATTCAGATACAATTTAGGCTAGTTCATCCATACCTCACCCCTCTTTCAGATTCCACACATGCCTCAGAACTCAAACCCAGGGAGAATATTGCACTCAGCTCTCTCAAGTGATACATTTATCTTAGTTAGAAATTACAGTCCATTTATATAGGTTCTTGTCTAGTAGAATACTCATTTAATCATATTATTGTATTTTAATGTACAATAAGATGTATGTGTGGGTGCACATATGTATGGTGGTGAACTGATGAACGGGTGGATAAATAAGTTTGATAAATTAGAGACCATTTAATGAGGATCAAATTGGCAATGTTTATTTACAAACAAAATAAAAATTGTAAAACTCTTTTAACAAAAAAATAATTATATACATGTGTGTACTGTCAAGTATGTATCCCTATCATATTAACAATTAAATATACTCATTACACCAACCTTTACCATGATAGGCATACATGAATAGATACTCATTACATGCAAAGTAGGTAAACATAACGAGAAACAAAAAAACCATCATTAATTCAATGTTACAATGATTATGAAGCTAACTAACTATTTAACAAAAATATATGAAGATGTATTCAGTAGCCTCTTGGTTTGATTCCAACTGTAGTTATTTTCTGTCCTTGGAAAGCGTTCCTTTAATTATGTACAATTTTAATAAAAAAGACCATTCACACAAGATGTTAATCATTCATACTGAATAAACAAATATGAACAATGATATGTCAACAACAAAAAAATAAACAACAGAAACTTTGTCCTGTGGCAAGTGTATGTTTTTAATATAAAACAGTAATAAATAAAGTCTTACCTTCATTCCATATCGCAATAAGGTTTCTGTTGATTATCATCCCCAATGTCATGTCACTACAGAGGGAGAGTTATCTATTTTTTTTATTTAATAAAATAGAAAAAAAATTGTTTAGCTTAACAACCTTCTTCCCCATATTTTCCTGCCATTCACTACAATGGACTCTTCCAGGTTACAGAAATGTTGGTTTCCAAATACAGAAGTGAAATAAAATAAAATACAGAATTCTACAAACATACACATAATTAAAAAAAAGAATATCTCACAACAAATTAGTACTTTCTTCTAGATACAGAAGATTTGAACTCAGACATTCAAGCAATCTTCAACTGTCCACACTATCTCATACTAATGATACACATGACCATACATATGTAGAAAAGATAATCACCAATATACATATTTCATGCTAAATGACACTCATCAGTTGGTCCAGATTATCATCTCACACACACACACATATATAATCTGCTCAGTTTATATTAAGACAGCAAATCTTTATATTTTAAAGGACAGGCTTCAAACTACTCCAACATCCACCCTTCAGCCATCCATATCATTGAAAATCTGATGATACAATGCCCAAATATAATGCTGATGCCAATATTGTTGCTATGGCCATGTTGACTTCAAGTCACTCTGAATCCTCATGTATAGGGCAGTACCCATTTAAATACATCAAAGAGGGATTATGTATTCAAATGGATACTGTCCTATACCTGAGGGTTCAGAGTAACTTGAGGTCAACATAGGCATAACAACAATATTGACATTAGGAGGGGATTTGGGCATTCTATCATCAGATTTTCAATGGTATGGATGGTTGAAGAGTGGGAGGTTAGAGTAGATTAAAGCATATCTGTTAAAATATAAAGATTTACTATCTTAATATAAACTGAGCACTGATTATATATGTGGGTGTGAGATGATTATCTGGACCAACTGACGAGTGCTGGTTTAGTATGAAATATATATATATATATATATATATATATATATATATATATATATATATATATATATTGGTGATTATTTATCTTTTCTACATGTGTGTGGTCATGTGTATCAGTAGTATGAGATAGTATGGATAGTTGAAGGTTGTTTGAAAGTCTGAGTTCCAAATCCCCTATATTTTTCAATTAAGTTTCAGGTATAAGAATGCCTGTATTTCCAATCTTACTTTCTTTTAGATAACTAGCATAAGGTTTGTGAATTAGGCAACTAATATCTCTGATAGATACAATCCATCATTGTTCTGGTGAAGCTCCTACTGCAAACCATACATTTCTGATGGGGACTCCTCAGCAGCATATTAAGAATGATGTTATTTTTATCTCCTGTTGTTTTTCTACTTTCTGTACCCATCTGGATGTTTTAGATGAGGTATTTGATATTTTGGTAGGCGTTACACACTTGAGTAGTAAACCATCACATTTTCTATGGTCAGGGCTGACAACAGTTAGCCCTACAACACTATTAAATTAGCCAGAAAATACATTTTACAGCACATAAACAGTCAAAATCTTTTAAATTCTTTGTTTGTAATTAAGTGATTCTTATAATAGCAGAATTATTTCATCATTTATAGATAATTATTCTGATGGTATTCTAATTCGTTCTTTTATTCACATTTGGGCCTTTACCTTATTTTAAAATAGTAAAAAGACGATGGAAAAGAATTAGGTTTGTTTTTATACTGCCCTTGGCTTCCATTGTCCAGTATACTTGTATTTTATTTCCTTTTCTATTGCTGTGCGAATCCTATTGTTGTGTGTATTACATTAATTATAAGCAAAATAAAATTACATATTAGAATTATGCTTTCATCTTTCATATTTGGTTACCTAGTGACTAGTTTGACATTAGGTCATTACCATGCTTATTTACTTCAAGTCTTAAAATGATAAACAATACACTAGTCAAGTGTTGGTGGCCGAGTTCTTAGCACAGCAGCCTTACAAGCAGTTGTCCAGGGGTTCGCTTTCCGGCCGAAGCTTTGACACATTAAAAAAAAAAACACTCATATTAACATCATTGTTTACATACATATATATATTAGTACGATTTTTTTTTTAATTGGGGTCTTCATTTTTCTAATAGATAAGTAGAATTGATTTATCTTGATACTTCCTCAATATAGTTTAAAATACATGTTTGTTGCATATAGGTGTGGGTTTAGTTACTTTATAAGTGAAAACACATGTTTCGTTGGCTATTAACTAAAGTTATATTAAAAATGAGCTGTATTTGGTGGTGACAGTGACAAAGATTTCAAGATTAACTGTGTTTATTAGAATAAAATAAATTTCTTATCAACGTTTAAATAGGATAATACTTTCACCCGTGAAAAAATTTGGTTTCAACATATATATAATTGAAATTGAAATAAAGGTGTCTTTTTATTTAGAGATGTGCTTTATTTTTATCTCATTTTCTTACTACTCATCTCCATTGTTTTACTGCTATATCTCCCTTAAATTATGAAAGAATCCAATTATCATAGTATTTTATGCATTATCTATGACAGTGAGTTTGTGTGATTATATAAATGCACTTCTTTTTATTTGCATGCATAGTAATTCCGACTACAATCTTTTTTTTCCTTTTCTTTTTCTCAAGACTGTTTTTCTATTCTTAATTTTTTTCTCTTCTGGAATTAGAATGATTATGTACATATATTTACCGTATATATTAAAATAATCTAATACCTATATACACTTGGGAAAACGTTCAGTATAATTTAATAAGTATCACTTCGTAATCTAATTTTAAATATACTTTCAGCAGGCGATAGTAATCATAGTTTATAGATTATAGCTAATGTTTTATAAACTCTAAACTGTAATTCCAGTTCATGACATTGACAGTACAGTTAGTTAATCTAAATTACAAAATAGTATATGTTAAATTCTGCTAAATATATATATATATATGTATAAAGATCAAAAATCCGATTTTACTTGATGATATAATAATAATAATAATAATAATAATAATAATAATTACAACAACAATAATAACAACAACAATAATAATAATAATAATAATAATAATAATAATAATAATAATAATAATAATAATAATTATTATTATTATTATTATTATTATTATTATTATTATTATTATTATTATTATTATTATTATTCAGCTTTATAACTTTTTCTACAGCAGTTGTCTTTTATAGAAAGTATGCTTATACATTATTTATATTATATTTCGTTACCTAATATAATACATTTTTATATTCTTGTTAATAACTAATTTGTATTATTAATCATACAGTGTATTATTAAACATAACTTCATAAAAAAAGGAATGTTGCAGAATTACCGATTTAAATTTATTTCCAATCAATGTTCTTTTTACTCTCACATTATAACTGTCCAATTATCCAGCATTGAAAAATAATATTTAATATAACTAATTTTTTTCTATAATTTAGTGAACATATTCTACACTTTATTCTATCTATTGTATTATTTTTGATTAATATCTTGATAGAAATTATCTATATGAGCATTTATCCATTTTTTTAATATATTTTATATATCCTTTGCAGTTTACAAATATTTATTTTAGTGCATGGATTACATATAACTGAACCATATTTTAAATCAACATTATTATAGATTTGAATAAATATACTCTTGTATTATTGGAAAATAATTTAGCATAGTATAATGTGGAACTCATTATTTTTAGACCTTTATTCATAATATTATTTATGTGATTACAAAAAAATCAAATCAGATATCACATGACCTAATTTAATAAGCTTGTATTTACAAATGTTATATATAGAGCTCACAAAATAAACTCTTAACAAGCTTTTCAGAATATCCCCAACCCCAGACCAGTTTCTGCTACTGGATCATCAGTGAGGTGCTAGGATATTCAAGGAATAAAATAAAAAATGCCAAGATAAGCCCAGGACTTTATCCAATGTATAACTAACTATTAATTAGAAAATCTGATATTTTCAGATATCCATATGTCTTCCAATCCAACTATCTAACTTAAATAGCCATATGGCATTGAACTAAATTATACATAGTTATACATTAGATAAAGTGTTTGGATTACCTTGGTATTTTTAATTGAAGGGTTGAATATCCTATCACCTCAGTGATGATGCCAGTAGCAGAAACTGGTCTGGAATTGAGATATTCTGCAAAGCTTGTTAAAAGCTTATTTTGAGAGCTCTATATGTAACATAATTTATGTTAATATTAAATAATAATATTTATAACACAAACTGACAACACAGTTTAGTAATGATGCAATGCTTCAGGTAATATTATTCTCCACTCTTCTTCAGGTATTTCTGGATAGACCAATGAGAATATTAGCATAGGAGTTGAACTCACACCCCTAGATTATTGAATAATAAATTTAAAATAAACTCTCTAACCAACTGAGTTTAGAGCATTTTCCTTAAATTCAATATTCAAGAATCTAAAGATGCAAGTTTAACTCCTATTCTAATACTATCATTGATCAGGCCAGCAATACCTTAAGAAGAGTAAAGAAAATGGTGTGTCATTACTAACCTATGTTGTCTATTTGTGTGTTATTACTAATAAGTTGTTTATATTTAAAAAATTTAAATAAAGTATAAAATTTTATATACATTCAAAATTTACTGATAAATGATGGAAATAGTCCAACATGTTATCACAAATATAATATCTAATTTTTTTTGTAATTCATTATGCATAAAAAACTAAACATTAACAAATAATTAATGATATTGATTTGCTTTCTTTTCATTTGCTTATTTATATTTATAAATTTGTGTTTGGTAAATGCATTAGTTTTTATGATCTAAAACTAATTATATCACATTATCTTAAATTTCGTACTTGTAAAATTTAATATAATATACCTAAAAATATTTATATAAACATAAACCCATATCTAGTTAAACAATGAGCATTGCCAATTGCTCAACAAGCTTTGTGATAAATGCTTAGCCAGAGAAAGCATTTAAAATATCTCTGTCAGGAACCCACCCCCCAAATCTCTGACCATGATTTCATGCTTTGGCACTCCTTAGAGAAAGGCTAGGATAGGTCAGTGTCTAAGGAGTGCCAAAGCATGAACCCATGGTCAGAGGTTTGGGGGGGGGGGGTTTCCTGACAAAGATATTTTAAATGTTTTCTTTGTCTAAGCATTTATCACAAAGTTTTTTGAGCAATTGACAATGCTCCTTGTTTAAGAGAATTACATCATGTGATCTATGACTCTTATTTTGACCATATCTAGTTGATTATTATTTTTGTTTCTTCATATGCAATTCTAAAAATAAATAAAAAGTTATCAGTTTTCAAATATCAGTTAATGTTGTTTGGTAAATGTTAAAAGTAGAAATCAATCATCAAATGTAATCTCATTGCAAACAAGATTTGTAGTTTAATACTATTATTAATGTTTTAATGGTGTACCTGGAACTTAAATTGTTGCTTCACTAGAAAAAAAAATCATTAAGATCAATTTATGACAATATCATTCTCCATATTCTCATCTGAAATGGTTCATCTCTAAATTTTAAACTAAAAATTAAACATCATTATGCAAAAAAAAAATATCACCTATTCTTTGGATAAACCCAGACGTATAATTCACTATCATGTATACAATTATATCTAATGATCTGAAAAAAAAATAAATTAAATTAACTACAGCAAAAAAAATCAAAAAGTCAAATTAAAGTCAAGACTTGAAGCCTGGATTGACAATACAATTTAGATATATTTATATAATATTAATACATTTATAAATAATTTGTTTTGACATATTTAGAAACTCATTATGTAAAAATCCAAATAAGGTAAAAGCTCTTCATTTTATATTATTTAATTATAGTTGTCATAATTATTGTTTACATAAATACGTATTTATCACAACAATAAAATTATATTAGCATATTTTTATATAAGTAAGGTGATTCAATTTAGCCAATTATGGAAGCTTAAATGAGAATCTATCATTTAAACTAATAATTCTAGTGTTAGTATTTGGGCTGCATTTAGACACTACATTGTTGCTCTTATAATAATCTTTATTTTTAATTAATATTTGTATATAATTTCTTAAAATTAATTAACAAACTAAGCTGCAAACAAATACCTTTTATATCCATTATTGTTAACTTATTAGTTGATTAATTAAATATTATTTTTTATTAATCTCATACTGTTTATATTATTTTCTGCCCTCCATAATCTTGATTATACTGATACGTACTTTAACGTCATATTTCTTTGTGAATTTAGTAACCAGAATTTGTAATATATATATATATATAAGTGTTAATTAGTTGATTGATGTATTTATCAGTTAACTTTATGTAGATGTCATGACCTAATGAAACAGTCCATATTCTTATGTAAAAATAAACACAATTGATGATAGTAATTATAAAATTATATCTAGTTATTAGTCCAAACCCAATATATCAAAAGCAATGAATTGAATTTTAATAATAATAGTAATAAATTTATATGAGTATATAAGTGATCTTCATAAAGCCAGACTCAGCATGTTTTAAATGCTATATGTATATTAGATGTACATTAAATGTATTTGCTAAACAAACAACAACTAAAAATTGTTAAATAATATCTAATGTAATATTGTGTTATCATGATAATTAAAATTAAAATAAAATATGTGCACTTTAATAAAAAAATAATCAGATTGATTACCATTTAGTTTCTTTTTTTTTTAATATACTTTCTTTTAAAAATCAACAATTGTCTGAAGCATCAATATTCATCCTTGCATAAATTTTATTTACATGTCAGATGACTTCCAATGGTAAATGTGTGAATTTAAAACCATTCAAAGTTGATTTTCTTGAAGTATCTTATTATCCTAGTTAAGCTAAGATGAATCAGCAGAAGATGACGCAATTATTTCAGATGTTTTTAGATAACTTTTAAATTGATTTCCAGGATAGGAATAGCTACACATTTTCATAGTGATTTCATTTCAAATGCATGTATATTGATGATTTCCCTTTCTTTCTATAGATGGTAATTATTGCAGAAGACTAAGTAGGAGGAATTAAACTCTCCAGATAGCAACTTTTTTCTCTACTTAGTCGTTATTTAATAGAATCCAATCCAGACAAAGCTTTGCAATTATGTCAACAAAGTGAAAGACTTGACAATAACAATGTTTGTTATTCTTGTTCTAAAGGTGATTCTCAATAATATTTCTCTTTTATCATGACATTTAGCCTACACTTTCAAGGAAAACTGACATAAATTCTATCGTCAGTACACTATTGATCTTCAAAAAAAAAAACATATTTTACAGTGGATATATATATATATGAAAAACAAAAAACACAAGTTATATATATATATATTAGTAAAAATCAGTCATATATATCATGACCTATATAGCTTGTATTACAAATATGTAATATATAAAGAGCCTGCTACTAGCTCTAAACAAGCTTAATTTTTTTTTTTATGATAAATGCTACAAAAGAAAATACATGAAGCTTTTATCTATGATGGTACCCATCCACAGACCGGTTTCAAGCTATGGCTCTCATCAGTGAGGAGCTAGGACATAAGATTCAAAATATTAACTCAAGCCAAGCATTTATCTAATTCTTAAATATTAAGAAAAAGATCCAAATCTTCAGACACCTACATGTCTTCAAACTCAGCTCTTTAACCAAAGAAACTATATGAGCCTGAACTAAATTCAGAGATCCCATATATTGGTAGGATTAGCAGTTTAATATAGCCAAAGCCCTAATAGCAAAATTATAATAGTAAAAATCAGTCATATATCACATGACCTATATAGCTTGTATTACCAATATGTAATATATAAAGAGCATGCTACTAGCTCTAACCAAGCTTAATTTTTTTTTTATGATAAATGCTACAAGATAAAATACATGAAGCTTTTATCTATGATGGTGTGGGGATGGGGACCATCATAGATAAAAGCTTCATGTATTTTCTCTTGTAGCATTTATCATAAAAAAAATTAAGCTTGTTTAGAGCTAGTAGCAGGCTCTTATATATATATATATATATATATATATATATATATATATATATATATATATATATATATATATATATATATATATATAAAATTCTACAGTTCCAAAAACCCATCAGAATTTTTAATAAACGTCAGAGTAGTTAGTATTCACTATCTCTAACTATAATTCCTTTCAGATCTGATTTCAAGTATTTGTATCGTCAGTGAAAACAGGAATAAAAAACTAGATCTAAATACAAACTCTGAGCGTTTATGAAACAATTTCTATTCAGTTGAGCGTGAATTTTTAGACAATGTCTTCAAACTCAGATAAAACCAGATAGCTATATGGGTCTGATCTCAGTTCAGCATCACCATATAGTAGAAGCCTCTGCAATCTATATCATTGAAAAAGACTCAAAGGTACATTTATGATAAACAAAAATGCAAGTTAAAAAATTGTACTTGTTTATGTCCACAGTGTTAAAACACCTATCAAGGTATATTTCGTTTACATAAAGTCAGAGTAGTTAGTATTCACTATCTCTAACTATAATTCCACTTTCAGATCATGATTTCAAGTTTTGTATTGTCAGTGAAAGACAGGAATAAAGAAACTAGATCTAAATAAAACTTGGTTTTGAAAAATTTCTATTCGCTTGAAGCGTGAATTTTAGACATAATTCTTCAAACTCAGATAAAACAGATAGTATATGTTGATCTCAGTTCAGATCACATATAGTAGAAGCTCTGCAATTATATATTGAAGAAAGTCAAAGGTACATTTATGATAAAAAAAATAAGTTAAAAAACTTGTAACACTTGTATTTATGTCCATAGATGCCCTACCAAATACCTATCAAATATATTTCGTTTACATAAATGTCAGAGTAGTTAGTATTCACTATCTCTAACTATAATTCCACTTTCAGATCATGATTTCAAGCTATTTGCTATCGTAGTGAAAGAAGGAATAAAGAAACTAATCTAAATAAAACTCTGGGTTTATGAAAAATTTCTATTCAGTTGAAGGTGAATTTTAGACATAATGTCTTCAAACTCAGATAGAAAAGATAGTATATGGTCTGATCTCAGTTCAGCATCACCATATAGTAGAAGCTCTGAATCTATATCATTGAAAAAGCTCAAATAATTTATGATAAAAAAAATGAAGTAAAAAACTAGATTTATGTAGTGAACAAAACACTATCAGTATATTCTTACATAAATCAGAGTAGTTAGTATTCACTATTCTACTATATCCACTTCAGATCATGATTCAAGTATTTGATCGTAGTGAAAGAAAATAAAAAAGATCTAAATAATCTGTTATGAAACAATTTCTATTCAGTTGATGTTTTAGACAATTCTAAACTCATAAAACAATATATGTTGTTTTAGTATATAGTAATTGAATCTATATCATTGAAAAATAAAGGTATTGTAAAAAAATGTTAAAAAACTTGAAATTTTATGTCAAGTGTATTCAAGTATAGTGTAGGTGTTGGTATCTGTGTAATAAAGTATTTTATTGTTTATCATAAATTATATTTTTTGATGAGTTGGTTATATATGGTGTGTGTGGTATTATCTGTTATGTGGTGGTTAAAAATTAATGAAAATTGTTGTTTTTTGAAGAAATATATATATATATATATATATATATAATGTCTGATAATTAAAACAAAATTGTAATTATAATAAATTAAACTAAAAGTTACTTCCCTCAATGTTTTCTGATTAATTTAAACATTTTCATACTAAATAATAATTTAAAATTTTGTAATAAAATTTTACATTATTGGTCCTTGTATTACATAATAAATATAGTTGTATAATGTTAAAACAATAAATAAATATAAACATAAAAATAAAATATGAATTTATAAACAAAAAATATTAGCTCATTAACAATTATTAAAATAATAGCTCACAACAAGGCAAATATCTCTTCTCAATTAATCTTTTCATAGTTTAAAATACCTATCAGCTGAGTGAATTAAAATTCTAAACTTTTAATTGGTCAATTAGAAAATCAGCAGTAAAAATATATTCACTGTTTAATATTAGATTCATTTTAGTTTCATTTGCAAAAAGAAAATTAATAATTTGTCAGATTATGAAAGTGAACAATTTTTTTCCAAAAATGAAATTCTATTTATAATTATAAAAATATTCTCTAGCAGTATTTATAACTTATTAGAAAATACTCTGTACATCATTGATTTCTTTTTCAATTTATGTTTGTGTAAAAGTAAAGAATTTTTACTAAAATCTTAACTATTTTTCTAAAATAATTATATTATCAGCATATCTTGTCAAAATAATTTATAATATATAAAAAAAATACTTAAAAAGTACTGTAAAATGTTCATTTTCATTTAAAAAATCAAAACAAAGAACTTGGAGTGGTGAAAATTGTTGATAAGTGTTCCCTTTTCTTCAAAATGAAAAACAACCAATCAGTATTTTCAAAAGTCCACCTTCTCTCATTGTTAAAACTTTAAATTTAAATATTATTGATTTTATTTGTAAAATAATTCTAGAGAGGGCAGCATCCAATGGCACATTTTCATCTTTAAAATGCATGTTAATTTGCTATGATAATGTAAAAATTACCATTTTTTAGCTGATTCTTTAGCCGATTTGATTCAAATTGAACCTGACAATAAAAAGATCAAAGTGAAATAAATGAATATGTAATGCTTACCATACTCTCCACTTGCTAAGTAATGATTGTTTGAATGTTTTTTCTTCTTTGTCTTTCATTCTAGATAAGAAGTACTACTATATACACATTTATCTATAAGAATGGATGGTTAGTTGAGTTATCTATACATTTTATCTATGAAAGAGAGAGTCTCTAATTCTGAAAGATTCAAATCAAGGGGCATAGGCATGGCAGACTGATGTGCTATTATTGTCCAAGAATAGTAAACACAGAAACATAGTTAAAGGTCTACCAATTTTTAAGCAACAATTATATACTAAGATAAATTAATAGTTAATTGACAATTAATAATTTCATTTATTATTTTCAAATCTTTGCATTACCTTAAATGATCTTAATAGTAATGAACATTAACAGAATAATCATAGGTAAGTTTGCAATAAGCTAAAATTTCAAATTAATATGTCATACATATAATCATTATATTAGAATTAACCAAAAGTCTGTTTCTTACGAAGCTCCTCGTAGACATCTGATGTCACTCTAACTCTGCCAGTTCTTATGCTAAAAAATTCGTTTGATAGGTTTTGAATAGGTTTTTAAAAGTTCTGTAAGATGGTGACCTCTTCCGATTTATTTTACAAGTAAAAAATAAAAAAAAAACGCATTTAAACCTAAACAAAGAAAGAACATGAGTTTTGATTGGTTCTTAGCATGCTCTCAGCTGAAAAAGACATTCTGATTGGCTGGAAAGAACAAAGAAACTGCCTGATCAAAGAAAATAAAGAAAAATGCTGAGATTTTCATTTCGAATGCAATTTTAAGTATTAAAAAAATATAATTTCAGAAATTAAACTAGTTTTTTAAAAAAAAAACTAAAAAAACAAAATTATTTTTGAAAAATATTGAAGATTTTAGTAATAATATTAAAGAAATATTTAAAAGAAATATTTACTTTTCTATAACGTAAAAGTCGACCTTTTTGTTTATATTATAGCTTTTATGTTGCCGAAATTGAATATTTTAGAATAAATAAATAGCAATTTATTTTTGAAAGAACTTTCGTTCTCTTCATAACCTGAAAAATTAGTAATATACTTTTTATAAATGTATCTGAGTTGAATTTAATATTATAGGCGAATATGTTTTAACAATAGGCTTTGTCTTCAGTTTGTGAATTGGCCAATTAAAATATTTGATTTTTACCTCATACAACCAATAATATAATTAGCAGTTAAAAGGTTAAGATAAACATAAATAAGCTGTAAGCAAATTTACTTATAAATTCTATCTGATCCATCAAGTCATTTGATTCAGTGTTGTTTCTTGTGAATGTCATCTTTATTTTTTAAAAAAATTATAATATAAATATATAATTTTTTAAATTTCACATAATGTGGAAGTAACTTTTATCTTAAAATATAAATTCATTTAAATCTTTTAGCAACTAATGTGAAGTATCTTTAGCATCTTTTTCCTTAGCATAATAATTTATTTAAGCTTATAATTTCATTTTCGTTTAGAAAATGACCACTTTTTAAATACGAAATTTATGAAAGAAAAATATCTAATATTATTTTAAGATTTTGTATTATCTGTCTTATATAACAATATATTTGATTGTATTTTTATAAGTTGTATATTGTTAATAAGAGCTATATCAAAGTTAAATTGTGAAGTATTATAGTTTGTATATTCAGAATATTTTTAATTTCGTATTTTTTTTTTTTTGTATTGCTTGATTTACATTATTTATTTATAGAATTATCTATATAAGTCAATATACTCTGATTTAAAAAGACTTCTTTATGTGTTTGTTACAGCATTTTACCATAATTTTACTTTGTAACAATTTTTTGGATCTACTAATAGCAATATAGAAAATTCCAATGTTTACTAGCCCAATTTATGCTTAGTCAAATGAAAAAAAAATTCCAATGGGAAAATTGTCGTTTCTCATCAGTTTTTCATCACAATATTATATACAATTTTCACTATTATAAAATAAAATAAATAATAAAATGGCTTATTACTTGAATGTTCATAAAAAATATTTAAACAGCAGAAGTCTCAAAACTACATTTGATCTAAGAACCTTATATTCCGTAAACTGACTGACATTCCATAAATATACTAAACCGTATGTAGCCTTCCCCATAATTCATTAATACCAGCTACTACATTTTAATTAATGTACTTGGTATTTTAAAAATATAAGTTCTTTTTTTTTCCTTAGAATGAAATTAATGCAGCAACTCTTTATAAGAATATTTAAATTTTTAATTCCTTTTTCTTGGGAAGGGGGGGTTCTCTTTGTAATCATCAATTTTCAAACTATTTTTTTTATTATTTTAATTTACAACTTAAAAAAATTATAATAATAGAGTGAACTGAATTTTTATTACATTTACCAATTGTTGTTATGTATGCTTATTGTACTAATCTAATTGTGTTAGAACACATTTTTCTTTTAATATATACAATCCTGATAGGTATTTTAACCAGCTAATAAAACAAACATAAATAAAGTTTTAAACATCCATGACTTAGCAGTTTGCAAACCAGATAAGCAATGTCTTATTCATTGATAATTTATATATTGATAAATAAAAACATAATTAAATAAACATAAAGTATTTAAAATTTGAAAATGTGTTTTTATATTTCTAATAAATCAATATTGACTAATGTGTTGCAATTACTTCACAACATTAAGTTCATTAAAATATTTAATAATTTAAACAAATTCTATGTCCTAAAGATAATATAAAGTATGCATATTTATATATAGTGTTCAATTTTCATAGTTATTGCAAATATATTTTTATATTTCGTGTTTAATTTGCATAATTAATGAAATTATATATATATACAAAAAACTTACAAACACTATGTCACTTTAAAACATGCAGATAAAGACTTAAAAAATCATATGATTTTCAAGACACATTTTTGGCAAAACCGGTCACCATCCCCTTGTCCAAATCCTTGATTAATTATTTCAGTCAATTGTTTTAAGTTTAAAATTAATTGCTTCACTTACTGCTTGAGATTCAGACATTTATATTTACTCAAAGGCGGTATGGATGAGATAAATTAATATTAGAAAGGGAGATTTTGACATTTAATATTTAATTTTTAGCTAAAAGTATATACTGAAATTATTTCTTATATATTTACATTGGGGGGGGGGGGTTGTTGCAAAGATTAATATTATTGCAGCAAAAAGTTCAAGCGATATTTTTTTTGGATGGGCTGCTTAAGATTTAGACATTTATATTTATTATGGAGACATAGCTTGGAAAGATAATTTGATATTTTATATTTAATTTTCAGCTAGTGGTATACACTGAAATAATTTTTATATACTTATGTTGGGAGTTTGCAAAGATTAAAAGAACTAATGTTTAGTCCGTCTTTGTATGCAGATACTAAAGATGTTTGCTTATGAACAATTTAGGATCTTTGCTAATTTAAATTTTACACACTTTATTTGAATTAGTCCATATTTCACTATTTCAAAAGATATCTTTTAGATCGTCAGCTTGATATTTGGATTTTTATATTTATCCACAAACAGTGTAGCTGAGAAAGTTTAACATTTAAGCGGGTGATTCGATATTTTACATTTAATTATATATATAATTAAATGTAATATATATATATAATAATAAACTAAGTTTGATGTCTGTAGTATTTTCAAAATATATATAATATTCAAATTTATATATATATTAAATACAATGATATTAATATAATTTAACTTATTTTATTAGAAGTACTTTAGATTATATTCTTTTAGTTTTTTAACTATATAATCTTGAATATTCAAAACGAGCCATCATTTCATAACACCCATAATTCAATTCAGTTTTTCCACAATTCTGTTATTTTAATGTTTGATGTTTAACGATACATTAACATCTGAGGACTTCTTAAAATTATTATAGCCTTTTTTATTTTATGTTTATTTGGGAAATAATGAAATATTTACTTCATTAGCATGTCATCGATAACATATATAAGTACTTTGCACACTGATAATGAAGTTTGTAAAAGCAAATAACACTCTGTAATTTAATGAGCTGAGAACTTTCAGAAGGCTTTATGTTTCCATAATATTAGCTACTAAAGTGTTGAGAACTATACAAATGTAGTATGCAAATGTATGCAAATTAATACAAAGTGTTTAAAAGATCATTTCCAAGAGAGAGAAAGAAGTATGTACTGCATCTATTGATTGATGTAGGATCACTTTCTATATAACATACTTCCTTTCCCTTATGTTTGGTGTCATTTCTTTCAGAACAGACAACAATTGCAGTAATTAGTTGAAAAACATGGTCAGTGGCCCTTTCATAATTGCAAAGATTGAATTACCTTCTAGCTTAGTTATAGTCTTATTATAAAGATATTTATGTTGTGCAATTCTGGTTGTGATATTAGTCCTGATTTCACCATAATATGATGCTTGGCAATTATTCTGAGGGCATGTGATCTTATAAAGGACTTGAGGAGTGAGTTCAGGTGTGATTCTATCTTTGGTAATGTTGATGAGTCTATTGGAATTGAGTGTTGAATGGAAAAATACTTTAATGTCATGGGAGAGAGTGTTGATGAGATGTTTGGCTAGTGGATATACAGGATGAGGATGCATGGTTTGCTTTCTTTCATGTGATTGTGATTTATTTTATAAAAGAATTTGTTGATTCTCCTGTTGATAAAAAATTGGGTGTGCCCAATTTTTACTAAAGCTGCAATGTACTGATTGAGATTGTTTCTTTTGTTTGCTTTATATTTACACAAGTTATGTTTCCTGCAGAGAAATGACAAAAGGTCTACAAGTTTCTCTGAATAGAGTGTATAAGAACAAGGGTGAGTTAAACCATGCACTTCAATGAATTTTATCATCATGCAATAATCCATATTACCTGCCTTTCTGCGGACATGTATGTCAATGTATTTAAGCTGGTGTGGTTGTTTTCCCATATTGAAGTGAAAGTGAGCTTGGTGTTATTCTGGAGATGTTTGTGCAGCTCAGCTATGATGTTGTCTGGAGCTGCTATAAACATGTCATTGACGTATCTTGTGTATATCATTTGTAAAATGGACATGAAGGATTCAGGTAGTATTTGATTTCCATAATAGTTTAGCACAACATTAGATATTATAAAAAGCAAATACTACCTGGATTCTTCACATCCACTTTACAAATGATATACACAAAATATGTTGATGACATTTTATAGCAGCTCCAGACAACATCATAGCAACCTGCACAAACATCTCCAGAATAATACCAAACACACTTTCACATCATCATGGGAAAAACAACCTCACCAGATTAAATACCTCAACATATGTGTCAGCAAAGAGGCTGGATTATTGCATGATAATGCATGACTTAACTTATCCTAGTTCTTATGCACCTTATTCATGTAAACTTGCAGCTTTTTCATTGTTTCTCTTCAGGAACTATAACTCATGTAAATATGAAGAAAACAAAAGAAACAATCTCAACTGGTACATTGCAGATTTAGTGATAATAGTGTACACTCAATCTTTTATCAACAGGACAATCAAAAAATTCTTCTATAAAATAAATCACAATTACATGAAAGAAAGTAAACTATGCATTATCATCACATTTATCCACTCAATAGCCAAACCTCCCATCAACAAACTCTCCCATGACTTTGAAATAAAATCCTTGTTTTTTACTTCACCTTTGAGTGGTAAATTTTAAATTGCATCTTACACGAAAAAGTGAAGCTTATTATTAGAAAAAAATTATATGGCTGAGTCCATTCAGAGAACTTAAGTCTCCATATTCATAGCCTACTTTAAGTGAAGTTTAGTGGTAATTTATACAAAATTTATGCAAAGTTTTCTTTCATAGAGACCATTTTCTGGAGATTGCAAAGCATGATTCTTTTCGGTTTATTGCATAGGTGTCATTTGCAATAAAACATGCCTCCTTAATCTTTTGTTTCATATCATTATGTTCAGTGCATAGTGCCCTTACCATAGTGGGTTCAAACACATGGCCTGTTGTTTTTTGGTGCTCAAAAATATGGATTTGGTTTTCAGTATTATTTAATACATTCTGATCAAATAGCCCAAGCAGATTATAAAATTTCATGCCCAATCTATGGATGTAGAGCAGCATATTATGGAGAGACCTGTGCAAACATTATCACCAGAACATCTCAACATCATTATTTATACAGAAGAGCTCTCAATAAAATTGAAAACAAATCCATATTCTTTGAGCACCAAAAACAACAGGCCATGTGTTTAACCCACTATGGAAAAGGCATTGTGAACTGAACATAATGATATGAAATAAAAGATTAAGGAGGCATGCTTTATTGCAAATGACAACTATGCAATAAACTGAAAAAAATCATGCTTTGCAATCTCGAGAAAATGGTCTTTATGAAAGAAAACTTTGCATAAATTACTTCTAAACTTCACTTAAAGTAAGCTATGAATGTGGAGACTTAAGTTCTCTGAAAGTGCTCAGTCATATAATTTTTTTCTAACAATAATAAGCTTCACTTTTTTGTGTAATGCACAATTTATGACTTTGAAGTAACTTTTCATTCACCACCCAATATCAATAAACTCATCAACAATACCAAAAAAATAATCACATCTGAACTCACCCCACAAGTTGTTATCACATGATCACATTTCCTATACTAGCACATTAATTGTCGATAAACAGAGAAAAACTCTCCATACAGTATTGCCACCTGTGCTAAACAGAGTAATCAATGGATGCCAGAAGGCTTGTGCATAAAATCCCTATCTAATGCCTACTCATCCAATATCCCCAGACTAGTTTCTGGCTTACGGCCTTCATCAGTGAGGAGCTTTGGATCTGAGAGCACTGCATCTAGATCTTAGGATCTAATGCAACCCTCTAGCAACCACCTTTTATCTCTACTTAACTAAAAAACTATGAGAATGAAAATTGAAAACAAAAAATATTTTCAATCTAAGCTCAATAGCATTGATTACTCTGTTTAGCACAGGTGGCAATATTGTATGGAGAGTTTTGCTCTGTTTATCAACAATTAATGTGCTAGTATAGGGAATGTGATCATGTGATGCTTAATGGTTTAACACCAATCCTGCCTAATAGGATAGTGGTGGCTATGGTTATAAAAGAGCCAAAGACACCAAAATGTATGGGTGCTGAACTGAGTTTAGACCCATATGACTATATAACCTATTGAGCTTAGATTGAAAATATTTTTGTGTTTTCAATTTCATTCTCATAGTTTTGTAGTTAAGTAGAGATAAAAGGTGTTTGCTAGAGGGTTGCATTAGATCCTAAGACCTAGATGCAGTGCTCTCAGATCCAAAGCTCCTCACTGACGAAGGCCACAAGCCAGAAACTAATCTGCAGATATTGGATGAGTAGGAATTAGATAGGGATTTTGTGCACAAGACTTCTGGCATCCATTGATTACTCTGTTTAGCACAGGTGGCAATACTGTATGGAGAGTTTTGCTCTGTTTACCCACAAGTTGTTTATAATATCACATGCCTCAAAACAATTTCCAAACATCATATTATGTTGTAATCAGAACTAACATCACAACCAGAATTGCACAGCATAAATAAAACCATAACGAAGTTAGAAAATAATTCAATCTTTTCTGAACAGGAAAGAGCCTGTGGCCATGTTTTCCAACCAACTACTGCAATTGTTGTCTGTTCTGAAAGAAATGACACCAAACATAAGGTAAAGGAACCATGCTATACTGCAAGTGATCCTACATCAATAAATATATGTGATGCATGTTTTTCCTCTCTCGAAAATGGTCTCTTTAATTACTTTGCATTCATTTGCATACTACATTTCTATAGTTCTCAACACTTTAGTAGCTATAATTATTGAAGCATAAAGCCTTTTAAAAGTGCTCAGGTCATTAAATTGCAGAGTATTATTTGATTTTACAAACTTCATTATCCTTGTGCAAAGCACATATATATGTTATTTATGTTTATTGCAAATACAGATTTAAATTTGATTATAAAAAACATAAAAAATATACATAAATCTAAAATAAAAAAAGCTATATTAATTTCAAAACATTGTTAAATGTTAATAAATTGTCAATCATCAAACATTAAAATAACAAAATTGTGGAAGAACTGAATTGAATTATGGGAGTTACGAAATATATAGTTGACAAAGACTAAATGAAATATAGTTGAAAGTACTTCTGATAAAATAAGTTAAATTATATGAATATTATTGTATTTAATATATATATATTTGAATATTATATGCATATATAAAAGTTTATATCTAATATATTTTAAATTTTACCTTTAGAAACTTGTTAAATATGATATATATATATATATATATATGTGTGTGTGTGTGTGTATATATATATTGCTTATACCTAATGTAATTATAAAGGACTTGAACTCAAAATTTCAAGCTTCCTAAAGCTATGCAATCTGTCTTACACATCTGATAGACATGACCACATATATGTGAAACAGATAAATTTTCTCCAATATAGGTACTTCAAGTTAAAGCAGAACTCATCAGTTGGTCCAGATCATCATCCCTCACACATACATACAATCACTGCTCACTTTATATTAAGATAACAATTCTTCAAACATTAATGAACAGACTTCAATGTTCACCGTGCTCCAATTCTTCAGCCATCCATGTCAATGAAGATCTGAGGATGGAATGTGCAAAGCTCTTGTTGATGCCAGTATTATTGCCAAACCTATATTGATCTTGAGTAAATCTGACCGCTCACACATAGGACTTTAATATGTCCATTTATTTAAACAGAAGAGGGAGGGTCGGAATACAGGCCAAATATATAATATTATAATTATATTGAGTATAAACAATATATATATATATATATATATATATATATATATATATATATTGTTTATACTCAATATAATTATAAACGAGTTGAACTCAGACTTTCAAGCTATCTATACCTATCCAACCCACTTTATTTAACTGATACACATGACCACATACATGTGAAAAACATAAATGATCTCCAATGTACACATTTTGTGCTAAACTAGTACTCATCAGTTGTGAGGGAGCACCCTGATCTAAGTTCAACATGGGTATGACAACAATATTGGTATCAACAAGAGCTTTGAGCATTACATCCTGATTTTGATTGATATGTTATGGCTGAAGAATTGAAAAGTGGTGAAAATTGAAGCTTGTCCATTAAAGTTTGAACATTTGCTAAAATAATATAGAGTGAGCACTGATTGTATGTATGTGTGAGAAATGGTGATCTGGACCAACTGATTAATGCTGGTTCAGCGTAAAATAAGTATTTTGGAAATCATTTACCTTTTTCACATGTATGTGATCAGATTATGTTATGTAAGATGGATTGGATAGTTGTAAGAAGCTTGAAAGTCTGAATTTTAAGTCTCTCTCTCTCTCTCTCTCTCTCTCTCTCTCTCTCTCTATTATATATATATATATATATATCTCTATTAGAGATATGTATATATATTCAAATATATATATATATATATATATATATATATATATTTGAACATTTATACATACAGTAATCAGATATATTTTTAAAATGTTATCAACTTAGGAGAGCCTTCAACTATCCTTGCAGTCTTATCAACTAACACTTTGAAAGGCTAAACTTTCCACAAGTCTGTGATCTTAACTTTTTCTTCCTGCTTGTTGATTAAGTCATGTTTGTATTTGTATATTAGCATAGCTTCTTTTATATTTCTTTTGCTATGTTTTTCAATTTGCAATATTTTAACATTATTGTAATTGAAGTTAAAAACATAACTACATGAATTATTATGGTCGTAAAAAATGGATACTGAAACATTATTATCTACTTTGCAATTTTGATTCGATTTCTGAACTCTTTTTAATATCAGCAAGTGTGCTTTAGTTTTTTTTTTCCAATGTATGTCTTGATTCACCTATATATCTAAAATTGAAAACTAGATAATAATGTTTCAGCATCCGTTTTTCATGACCATAATAATTCCTGTATTTATGGTTTTAACTTCCATTTACAATTTGTTATCATATTGCAAAGTGAAAAAAGTAACAACAAAAAAAAAATTAAATGAAGCTATGCTAACATACAAATAAAACATAACTTAATTAAATGGCAGGCAGCAAACGTTAAGATCACAGAATTGTGGGAAGGTTAGCCTTTCAAAATGTTAGTTGACAAAGACTACAGGATAGTAGAAAGCACTCCTAAGTGGATAAAATTTTTAAAATATATCTCATTACTCTATTTATAAATATTCAATTATATAATTACATATATATTACTTTGAAGAAATACAGACATCAAATTATATGAAACTGTAAATTCAAATGTCATTTTGCATTAGCATAGCAAATGTCTAAGAACAGAGACGTTAAAAGTTTGTAAACAGTAACAGCATTTACTTAATTAGTAAATAAAGTGGAAATTATATATATATATATATATTGTGTGTGTGGTTGTAAAATAAATTTATGCATTAATCATTCTTTAATATTCTAATTTATTAATATTTGACTATTGATTAAGTAAAAACCTGATTGTTACATATTGACATAATGAGTAATCCTGAAGTTGCAACTGTTATATATTATATAAAAATTTCATATTTTTATATAATATTAATAAGAAATTGAATGAAAATCTCTAACAATAAACCACTAATAAAAAATGAACTAATAAAATCCTTGCTAAAAATAACTAATACAAAAATTTAAAAACTCATAACATACAATTAAAATGTCCCCACTCCATCTATAATTGATTAATTAATTGTTTAAATATGAAACTATTCCATATATGTAAGGAAGTTGACTTAATAACAGATTAAGATTGTTGATTGTTATTGATATTGGGATTATCTAAGTATTGATTGATTTTAATGATTATAGATATATGTAATTTAAAATTATAATAGCTATAGACTTATTTACCATAATAGTTGTAATTTAAAACTATTTTAAACCCAGCCAATTTTCAACAACTTCAGAATTATTCTAGAACTTTTATTACTTACTATATTTCACTCAAACTATCCTATTATGGATTGATATCATATAACAATAATATGCATAGAAACTAATCCACTTACTGTATATTATAAAAAGATGTCTACATACAGAATCAAAAAACGTCTTTATAGCAAAATTGAAATTATTACATTATGTTACTTAAAACATTAACTGTTTATTTAATCTTGTTGTAAACTTAACCGATTCACAATTTAAATTAAAGCACTGTTTCCATTAGTGAGGTATAGATTTAATCTAATATTAAAAGTATTCTCAAACTATATAGCCGCAAGATTTTTTATTATTGCATATGTATTTTTATCTTCTTGGAATTCCAAATCAAATATTTGGAAAAATATTTTTTTAATTTATTTTTATATAACAGGTTATTTTCTAAATCAAATATATATATATATGGATGTGTGGTTTGATGGAATTGTAGATTCACTTGCTTGATATACAATTCAAAACAAAACAACACTCTCCATATAGTAGTGCCATCTTGTGCTAACAAGAGCAATCAATGGATGCCAGAAGGCTTGTGCATAAAATCCCTATCTAGTGCCTACTCATCCAATATCCCCAGACTAGTTTCTGGCTTGTGGCCTTCATCAGTGAGGAGCCTTGGTCTGAGAGCACTGCACCTAGATCTTAGGATCTAATGCAACCCTCCAGCACCCACCTTTTAACTCTATTTAACTACAAAACTATGAGAATGAAATTGAAAACACTATAAATATTTTCAATCCAAGCTCAATAGCTTATATAGTCATATGGGTCTGAACTCAATTCAGTACCCTTACATTTTGGTGTCTTTGGCTCTTTAACAACCATAGCCACCACTATCCTATTAGGCAGGATTGGTGTTAAACCACTAAACATCACATGACCACTATCTCATACTAGCACAATAATTGTTATTAAACAATTCAAAACAAAACAACACTCTCCATATAGTAGTGCCATCTTGTGCTAACAAGAGCAATCAATGGATGCCAGAAGGCTTGTGCATAAAATCCCTATCTAGTGCCTACTCATCCAATATCCCCAGACTAGTTTCTGGCTTGTGGCCTTCATCAGTGAGGGGCCTTGGATCTGAGAGCACTGCACCTAGATCTTAGGATCTAATGCAACCCTCCAGCACCCACCTTTTAACTCTATTTAACTACAAAACTATGAGAATGAAATTGAAAACACTATTAATATTTTCAATCCAAGCTCAATAGCTTATATAGTCATATGGGTCTGAACTCAATTCAGTACCCTTACATTTTGGTGTCTTTGGCTCTTTAACAACCATAGCCACCACTATCCTATTAGGCAGGATTGGTGTTAAACCACTAAACATCACATGATCACTATCTCATACTAGCACAATAATTGTTATTAAACAATTCAAAACAAAACAACACTCTCCATATAGTAGTGCCATCTTGTGCTAACAAGAGCAATCAATGGATGCCAGAAGGCTTGTGCATAAAATCCCTATCTAGTGCCTACTCATCCAATATCCCCAGACTAGTTTCTGGCTTGTGGCCTTCATCAGTGAGGAGCCTTGGTCTGAGAGCACTGCACCTAGATCTTAGGATCTAATGCAACCCTCCAGCACCCACCTTTTAACTCTATTTAACTACAAAACTATGAGAATGAAATTGAAAACACTATAAATATTTTCAATCCAAGCTCAATAGCTTATATAGTCATATGGGTCTGAACTCAATTCAGTACCCTTACATTTTGGTGTCTTTGGCTCTTTAACAACCATAGCCACCACTATCCTATTAGGCAGGATTGGTGTTAAACCACTAAACATCACATGACCACTATCTCATACTAGCACAATAATTGTTATTAAACAATTCAAAACAAAACAACACTCTCCATATAGTAGTGCCATCTTGTGCTAACAAGAGCAATCAATGGATGCCAGAAGGCTTGTGCATAAAATCCCTATCTAGTGCCTACTCATCCAATATCCCCAGACTAGTTTCTGGCTTGTGGCCTTCATCAGTGAGGAGCCTTGGTCTGAGAGCACTGCACCTAGATCTTAGGATCTAATGCAACCCTCCAGCACCCACCTTTTAACTCTATTTAACTACAAAACTATGAGAATGAAATTGAAAACACTATAAATATTTTCAATCCAAGCTCAATAGCTTATATAGTCATATGGGTCTGAACTCAATTCAGTACCCTTACATTTTGGTGTCTTTGGCTCTTTAACAACCATAGCCACCACTATCCTATTAGGCAGGATTGGTGTTAAACCACTAAACATCACATGACCACTATCTCATACTAGCACAATAATTGTTATTAAACAATTCAAAACAAAACAACACTCTCCATATAGTAGTGCCATCTTGTGCTAACAAGAGCAATCAATGGATGCCAGAAGGCTTGTGCATAAAATCCCTATCTAGTGCCTACTCATCCAATATCCCCAGACTAGTTTCTGGTTGTGGCCTTCATCAGTGAGGAGCCTTGGATCTGAGAGCACTGCACCTAGATCTTAGGATCTAATGCAACCCTCCAGCACCCACCTTTTAACTCTATTTAACTACAAAACTATGAGAATGAAATTGAAAACACTATAAATATTTTCAATCCAAGCTCAATAGCTTATATAGTCATATGGGTCTGAACTCAATTCAGTACCCATACATTTTGGTGTCTTTGGCTCTTTAACAACCATAGCCACCACTATCCTATTAGGCAGGATTGGTGTTAAACCACTATACATTACATGATCACTATCTCATACTAGCCAATAATTGTTATTAAACAATTCAAAACAAAACAACACTCTCCATATAGTAGTGCCATCTTGTGCTAACAAGAGCAATCAATGGATGCCAGAAGGCTTGTGCATAAAATCCCTATCTAGTGCCTACTCATCCAATATCCCCAGACTAGTTTCTGGCTTGTGGCCTTCATCAGTGAGGAGCCTTGGTCTGAGAGCACTGCACCTAGATCTTAGTATCTAATGCAACCCTCCAGCACCCACCTTGGTCATGCTAAAGCCTAGCAGTTCTGGTAATCAAACTTATTATAAATTCCCAACCAATAAAGACATTTGTCTATTTTTTTCTATTTTTAATTCTTGTCATTTTTTAATTCACTTTTTTTTTCTAAATTTTATTTTATTTTTGTCAACTTCATATATATATTATTTTATTTTTTTTTACTTTAAATTATTGTTATACAGCATTATCAAGGTAACTTATAGATTTTCTCTTTCTTTTAACTTTGATTCAGTGGAAATAATATATGACTTAAAAATTAAAAAGTGGATTTAAAAGTTTTATATATCATTTATAAATACTGTTTTACATTTGGAAAGAGAAGTGAATTTTGGATTTTAATGTTTTATATATAAATGTATTATTTCTACGGAAAATATATTTTTTGTGTTCTTTTAATAATTTGCTTCTATTTTAATTTTTACTCATTAAAGCAAGGTATTATAACCTGTTCGGTAGTTTACATTTAAAATATGTTTTAAAAATTGTAATTTATTATAATATCTCTATTTTAGAACCATCTAAGTCAGTATGAGGAATTACTAGCTTATATCCCTAAAATCTTTTTGGTTATATTTGGCCAAAACGCACCTTATACTATTTGAGTTAATGACTTACAGATTTCGTTACTCTTAAGATTTGACTTGAGTCAATCAATTTCTCTGCCTATATATGACTTATGTATATAATCTGTAACTTATCTTAATAATTTCTGTTGTATATTAAATGTAATTCAAAAAATCTAGTAGAAACTACCATATGTTTTTCAATTATTAAATGGTAATAAAATAGTATAGAATAAAATGGCATTCTTAATGCAGGATTTATAGGAAATTGGAATAATCATATATATATATATATATATATTAAATTTTAATCATTACCTTGAAGGTATAATTCAATGGGTTTTTTTTAAATTTATTAAGATCAGTAATCAAAAATAAATGTGAAGATATGGTTGACCTTAACAGATTCAGTGATTACTTGTAATTGCATGAAGAACTGTAGAGTAGTTATTATATAAAGTTTTTAAATTTTTGTTTCACTTAGTATTGTTCAATGCTAATTAAATACATATTTTAATTAATTATTTTATTTTAATACATTTTTTTTACACTTTTATGAGAATTTTGTCATAAATTTCATTTTTATTTTATTTTAACTTTTTCATTAGAATATTTTTTAAATAAATCAAAATTTATATTCAACTCTATTTTTTTGAGGGTGGGGGTTACTATTGTAAAGGTATAATTCAGAATAAATTACATGAAACAAGCTTATTATCATTTTTTCATATCTTTGCAGAGTTATTTATATTTGTTTTGTTTTTTGATAATGATCACAAACAAAAAACTGATCCTATGTTTTTTTATTATCTATTATTGTGCTGACTAATGTTTTAATATTTCTGGATATAATTTTAAATATATGTGTACTGACTGAATAGATTTAACCAATGGTAATGAATTCACAATAACGGTTGAAACTCCACAATCTTGTTAGCAAACAGTAAATAAAAAGATCTCTCTTTTTGTACATGTATTTCTCGGAACAACTTCTGTTATCAGGTGAGCTAGAAATTAAATACTTAAATCATTCCACCAAAAGTGATAATAAAGATTTCTACTTAAATGTAATTTCAAATTTGTTAGTATTAAATCATGACTACATTCACAGGTGTTTAGAGCTCTAATTCATATCATCAGAAGTTCTCTCAGGTAACTCTGTATAAAGATTGAAATCACTCTGATATCATTTTAATTGCTCAATAGCTTACAAGAGTGTGGAGATCATATTGGAAATGTAAAGCTAATTTGATTGTTTACACATGTCACTGCATAGTACTTTCATTATTATAAATATATCAACAAAAACAAAAAAAAAACTGGTTTCAAATATTTCTGTTGGCAACTATATGATAAATTTATGGACATTCATTAAACATAGTCATAGATTTAAATTATAATAAATATTCATAATACTGCATTAAACATATTGCAAATCCTGGAACTCAGTTTTTGAATTAATTCATTATACAAAATATTTAAATTTGTAACAGCAATGTTTAGTAAATATGGTTAAATATTTGCAGAATAAAACATTAAATTCTAACATTATATCAGCAGTCTCACTGGTGTCCATAGCATCGCATGGAAGGGGAAAAACATGTAATGGTTTAAAACATTATAACATGCATTCATAAATCTTTAAATGCAGAAGTTATTTAAATTTATTAAATATAATGTCATTATGAAGGTTTCTATATTTTCTGATTGTATGAAGTGAAAAACATTCTAATTCTACACATAATACTTATTAACAGTTCATTCTAATTTATTTTTCATTATTACCATCACTTGTAAAAAATGATTTTTCTTTCTCTTTCAAGGGAAAGCAAATGGAAATAGTCACAATAATAAATTCTTTTATTTGTGCTATCAAAAATGAACAAGAAAATAACTTTTGTTTACATTAGAACAAATACATTTTTTATTCAAGTATAAACTGTTTTAGTTTAAATTTTTTGTAGATTTAAATCATTATTAAACATGTAGAATACACATATTCACTATGTCAACAAAACGTTTTTTTAATTTTGAATTACAGTGTATTTACACAGGTAAATAAATTTAAGACAATTCGACAAAAGAAAATATGAAGAAATGATTAATATTTTATGTAATGTTCTTGCCAATAGGATAATGAACAATTAAGTGACAATTTTAATTATGACACAGACTTATGTTGGACTAGAAAATTGGCAATAGTTTTGAAATGATGAAAATTGTAAAAAATAATATTTTTTGAAGTTTTCAATGCAGTAAACTTTAAAAATATTTTAAACATTGTAACAATGAAATATATCACCATTAAACCAGCAGATATAGAAACCTTAGTTCCTTTGGTGTTTTCAATTCAGAAAAGTGTGTCAAGTTAATTTTAAATTATCCTATGATACTCAACTAGAAAAATAATTAGTTTAAATAAAATTACACTTTTAAATGTCAGGAAAGTTTTAAAATTCAACTGCCACAAACAAAAATTAAATTAAAATTGATTGCAGACCAAGATCAGGTGATAATCTTGCCTATTTATATTATTTGTCATGTGACCATTTTACTAACTTTTTAACCTACAACCACTGTCCTGATTAGTTTGAATCTTTGACCTATTTATCACTAAGGAAGGTTGTTAAAAAATAATCTAATTAATGTTTAATTTTGCAATAAATCAATGTTTTAATGCTTTTTAGTCAACTGAATTAATTACAAACATTTTATGATCAAAATAATTAATTAAAAATTACAAATGTCAGGATAAAATAAAAATATTTGTAATAAATAAATGTATTAAATTGTATTAATATTGTTTTTGTTACTGTTTTTTTTTTAAAACAATTTTCAGAATAGATTTTAAAATTATTTATAAGAATATTTTAAAATATATAATATTAAATTAGTAGAATATTTGTTCATTCATTCAATATTCATTTATTCATTACTTTAAAATTCTAATTTATTAAACTCCTTTTTTAATTATAGTTAATTAAATATTACATTTTAACATTAAAATGAATTAAAATATTATAGCTTTAGTTTTAAACAGGAGCAAACCAAAAATATAGGATTTGAATCTGGTTTCTGAATCTTAAAATTAATATAAGCTTTTGACAATCAAACTAAATTAGCATTATTAACTTAAAATTGCACTGTTTATTATTGGCATTACTAGCTATTTTAATATTTAAAGATGTTTAACATCTTAAAAATTATTAAAACGTTTATTATTTAAGCTGAAGTAAATTTATTTTATAGCTATATAACAGATAACACTGATATAGCAGTTCTCATATATAAAATTATGGCATTATAAAGTATAGCAATAGTTTATTCACACCAAAATTAAGTTATATATATATATAGAGAGAGAGAGAGAAAGATTATAGTTATATATATATATAGAGAGAGAGAGAGAAAGATAGAATATATAAATGCAGTATCATCGATGTGTATTTGTTTTTTTATTATTATAACACTAATCTTTTCCCCAATTTTATCTGTAACATCAAAGCAATATTATGGCTCATTTTATAATTACCAGTATCTTTTTCTAGAAACAGTTACTAAACAGTTATAATATAAACATGACAGGAAAAAAAGTCCAGATATAAGGAACAATACATTGAATGAATCTCAAAACTTTATTACTTAAGTAGGGACACTTGTTCTCAGTGTGCACACACACAATCTAATAAATAAATAGAATATATACATATATAAAATTAGTTAAGTGGTTATGAGATATTCGAAAACTCAAATAGCACATTAAGCGCAACAGCTCCATTACACGACCAAATTGAGAATTTTATTTTAATTAGCTGGAAAAAAATAAATATTTCTAGGACAACTTTTCAAAATTTTTATAAAAAATACAAATACTAAAATACAATTGTCATTATAAGCTAAACATTATTTAAACTATAATTGAAAAACAGTTTCTGACTAATATTATATTTACATTTAAATGAATGATCAAAGTGCGTTATCCAGAAAGAAATTTCATTGCGAACTAAACAGCTTAAAAATCCAATTATAGACTTATTGAATAGAAAGATTTAATTCCTAGTGTAATTAGTAAAACCAAAAGATTTTCTCTTTCAAAAGCTTAATCAAAATAATACTACAGATAAGCCTTTCCAATAGCCTTGATGTTTCTAATAGAAAATCACGGATGTGGAAGAAGAAAAAAGTTGATTTAAAGCTACAGTAATATACTTTTTTAGTACATCATATAGTATTTTAATATATTAAACATATTTAAAACCATTGTTTTATTACAAACATTTCTGACACATAAATAAATATACTTTTGAATGTTTATTAACGCGCTAAAAGTGTGTGTGTTTGTGTTATAATAAATATGCATGTATATCTAAAGGTATTAACGTTGGGAGATAAAAAAAATGGAGTTGCATTAATTTTATGTCATTATTTTCAATGAAAATAAATTAATATTGTTATATTCATTATTTTCAATGAAAATAAATTAATATAGTTATATTTAATGAAAATAGATATATTATTATTAAATTAAGTTTAAAGTTTATATCTGGACAAATATATATTACGATAATCTTTAGCCTAATAAATGATTATGACTAATCATAAATATATTTATCTAAAGAGAGTGTGATAAAAAATTATAAGCGTAAGAACCTTGCTACTTATAAATTAAACTGTAATATTTTAATATACATGAATTCAATAAATTTTATTTCTTTGACTGTATATATTATCAACTTAATTTGTTATTTGTTTAATATATTATTTTTTTCCCTACAATACAGGTTTTTCATACCTGCACTCCAATATGTAATATATAGAAGGTTTGAACTCAGACTTTCACACGACCCTCAACTATCCACGCTATCTCATACTGCTGACACATTTGATCACACACAAATCGAAAAGATAAATAATCGCCAATGTACATAATTCGTGCGAAAGCAGCATTCTTCATTGTATGAGTTAACATTATTTATTTCAGTTTATTGTTATAATATTTCTTAAAAATTGGAATAGGCAAGGGATATTTTTATAAGTGATATAAAAAGGTTTTGTTTCCCGTTTTTATAACTATAGATTACAACATGCCTTTTCTAGATTTAATATTACTGTTTCCACTTTTTTTAAAAATAATGAGTTCTCCTAAGACTTATACATATAACATATTTATGTGTAAAATCCGACTTTTTAAAAAATTATATAATGATATTATAATACCTGTATGTAATTATAATAATAAACAATATTAGCAGTCATTATTTTGAAGAAAAAAAAAGAAAACAAATCACTTGGGATTTTACTAATTTTAAATGTGCTTTAGCAATAAAAAAATAGGAAAAAATATCAACTTATAATATAATACACCCTTTATTGTTTGAAAATAGGAATAAATTTAAATATATATGCATAAAAGATAAAACATATTTTTCAATAACTACTACTGAAAACAGACTTTCCAATAGGCTCTCATAGAGCAACAGTGCAGAAAAAGAGAATATTCATCAAACATTCCAATCATTTTAATAATGAGAGTTTGAGTGATTTCTATTCTTGTTTTGCTCACAAGTTAAAAATATCAGGATACTCTTTATTAACACAAATTGGATGGTTAGCTAAGTTGAGCATGGATCAGCTTTTTAAAAAACAAACCTCTTGAAAACAATTTTACTTGACATGAGTTTGAATCCCATATTAATAGCAAAATAAGCATGATAATTCTGCATTGTGAAATTCTTCAATGTAAATATTGTACCGGTCAAAAACGTTTATCCATCTAACATGAGCTGGAACTCACAAAATGTACTTCAAACCCAGTCAAGCCCAAGATTTAGGTCAGGGACCAGCCTGAATTCGAACCCACTTTCTAAGCCCCAGATCAAACACCTAATGAATAACATAATAGTGATGGTGCATGAGAATTAATTTTAATCTGGCCAACTAGCAAAGCTGAGCAAAACAATGA
>JAQFVV010000650.1:62449-298760 GCA_028023455.1 Epiperipatus broadwayi
ACATCTATTAACTATGATTAAACTAAAATCTTTGGAAGTGGAGAAAAGAGGATTCGAACTACTCAAATAAGTTAGACAATAAAAATATAGTTTAATATACTGACAAATTATTATACATTTATAAATTAATTATATACATTAGTGTGTGTGTGAATGAGCAAGTGGTCTACTAAGTGATAGAGGATTACATAGTGTCATTCACACTATTATTTCTCATATGCTCTTTATTAGAAAACAAAAAATATATTATAAATAAGGACACATCTTTGGTGGGTCTAATATTAAGATGCCAATCAGTTATTAGAATTTATTTACATAGAATTGCTATTAACGCTTTTATATATGGTTCTGAAAGAGGGTGACTAACATATTACTACGGGAGCATTCTGGGATTCATTACAGATATAATATAAACTATTTTCATGCCATTACAGTCGTGAAAATAAATAAAATACATTTGAAAACATATTTGACCATATGATTACAATACTTAATAAAAATTCTTTTAATTAGTGCTGGTACAAAGAATGCTTTATTTTTCCCCAAGGCATATAGATACTTTTAAATACAGAAATAAGTTATGATGGTGGGATTGTATAAGACTGAAATAAATTTAATTAATAAAATAGAAGTAGTTGGCATTTATATATATTTTAAGCAGAGTGCGATTTTAATATTAGAGCATTAAAACTGGAACATGAAGCAAAATAAATAAATATACGAAGAAGTTTGCAGTGCTAACATTATAACCAAGAAATAACAGGAAAAGTCATGCTTCTGGATGAAAGACAAAATGGATGGGCATAGCATATACCAGACTTAGGGATCACTGCCAGTAGCCTTTTTATATGAAGAAAGAATATGCATAGTGTGTGCCAGACTTAGGGATCACCACCAGATGCATTTTTATATGAAGGCATGAAAAGGAATCTATGGGTTCGAACTTGTTGCAACCCCCAGATTAAGACTAGAAGCATGTAATATATCTATATATGAAGATAGGCTAAATGTCAGTAAAGCAGTAATGATACATGTCACTAATGACATTGAATAAATTTTACTGCTTTAAAATAAATGACCCTTGTTTGAGTACTATAATTTAGACAAATAATATGCTATGCAGTTATAATATATATAGAGAGAGATTTACATTTCATTTACTTAAAATATACTTGAAGATTTTATTTAGCAAAAGTAACATTAAGATTTACCCCCTTTCCTTTCTGTTATTTAAAATAAATCAATCCCACCTTCGTTGATTTTACAATAAATGGAATATATAAGTACTTTATTTGATATTTTAAGAGTATGTAAAAAATAAGAAGACTGTCAGTTATAAAAAGTAACTATTGGGTCACTCTTTCAGAATAAAAAAAAACATTTAAAAAGATTTCAAAGTGTTAATTAGCTTGAGTTCTGGATTCACCCGGGTAGAAAATCCAGAGTTAAACAATTATATTTTATACTAAAACATAAATAAAATGTTGGCTTGTAAAACAATCTGGTGAGTGTATTAATTAATAATGTGTTGTTTTAAATGGACATTAAATACCTTAATTTATGAAGGTTTACGTAAAAAAAAGAAAAGATTTTACAAAATTCAACTTGTCAGATTGTTAGAAAATGGCATAATAATAATAAAAGCATATATATATATATATATATATATATATATATATATATATATATATATATATATATATATATATATATATATATATATATATATATATATATATATATATATAATCAAGTAATAAATAACTATAAATAATTGACTGCATGAAAGTTAAAGAAAATTAGAGCATATGAGAGAAAATTAGATTTATAAAATCTTTTATAAGCAAATTACATTTACATATTAATTTAAAAGATAGAAAATTGAACACTATGTTAGAAATCTTGATAACAGGATTTGAGATTAGTGAGGCTAGATTCATTTTCAAATAGTAGCATAAAAGTTACCTTGTGCAAATTTAATAAGTCTATTTTCAAATTACAGCTCATGCATGGCAAATTGAGGATCCAAATGAATTCTTCTTGGTGACAGCAAGCTTCTACTTAGCATACTAAAGTTTTAAGTCAGGCCTTCACTTCAGTAACAGGAGCATGATATTATGGCAGCGGCAGATGAACCCAACAGGGCTAAGAAGGGTGGTGGATTTATTACTACATCATTTTAAGTTTCAAGCGATGTGTAATATGTTTACAATCAGTTCTCTCAATAGTATCTAATCTAATCTGTCTAAAAATACAGCCATTTTATATTTTTTCTTTATCAGTTGTTTTTGAAGAAGCAACAGTAAGATAACGTCCAAAAATAAATTCAAATCTATTTCCAGATTAGAAATAGATTTGACATGTTTATAACAAAATTATCTTTAATCTTAATCCCATTTTATTTTAAGTAAAACTTTAATTAAAATAACTACCCCAGATTAAAACAATAGTCCTTCCAACCCTTGAATTATTTTTAGATAATTAACTGTAGCATTTTCCATATTGGATTTTACAAAATATACATTTTAAAAGAAAAAAAAATACTTTAAAAAGAAAAAGTTTAAAAATGACGTATAATAAAATATTTACAAAAAATCAATTTTTTTTTTTTAGTATTTTTCTCATATATATATATATATATGAGCCACACCTATGTATTTTAATAAAAAGAATTAATAATCATAAAATTAATAATAATAAAAATGTTAATTTAAAAGTTAAAATTTTATAATTTAGGTGTGCATCTCAAATGTATACATAAAATATACATACATGAGAAAAGGAGTGGGATGGGATATAGGTTTTAAACACATGTTAGTAGATGGAACTATGAAGCTCAATTGTAAGCTAAGATTGACTGCTTCAATATGTTGATGGTTTTTTAGATATAAATGCAGCCTTAAAGAGAATACAGACTCCAAAACACTTCTTCATATAACAAGTTTAATTACAATCCTTCTACATTACTTTTTTTCTTTATTTTTTACATATAATTCAGAGAAAATAGAATTAATTAAAATGTTCTTTCAATAATCATTTTCAAAAATAATGACAGAATATTTCTACCACTAGTAGTTTCAGTCTTTATATTCTTAGATATGCATATATAAAATACAGGTATTCTTATTATACCTGGAGATTAATTGTAAATATAGAAAACTTGAATACAGACTTTCAAGCACCCTTTAACTATCCATACTGCCTCACACGACTGATATACATGACAACACACACATGTAGAAAAAAAAAATAAGCATCAATAAAAATAATTTGTGCTGAACCAGCACTCATTACTTGATCCAGATTATCATCTCCCCCCACACACACATACACACACTCACACAGTGTTCAGTGTATATTAAGAATGTAAACCTTCATACTTTAATTCAGCCACCCATATCATTGAAATCTGATTATTGAAAGCTCAAATCCCATACTGATGCCAATATTGTTACCATGTTCACAATGACCTAAGTCATTCTTGACCCCTGAGCACTGATTATATATATATATATATTAATGAAACTTAAATATATTCCAAACAACGGTAAACAATTTATAATATTTTATAAATAAAATCTCATAAAGAAATATTTTCGATTATATTCATAATCATTTTCAACTCAACTTTCAAAATGGAATCATCAATTACCAACCGTATAGTAGGTATAAAAATACGATAATAAACAGACAGTCAGCAAATGTTAGGATTAATGAATTGTGGGATATTTAAATCGACATGTGTTTACAGTTGGTAATTGATGATTCCATTTTGAAAGTTGAGTTAAAAATGATTATGAATATAATCAAAAATATTTCTTTATGAGTTTTTATTTATATAATATTATAAATTGTTTACCGTTGTTTGGAATATATTTAAGTTTCGTTATTGTATTATTAATATTAGCAGAAATTTAGTTTGTTATATATATATATATATGGTGAGATGATAATCTGGACCAACTGATGAGTACTGGTTCAGCACAAAATACAATATTGGCGATTATTTTTCTTTTCTGCATGTGTGTGGCCATGTGTAGTAGTTGTATGAGATAGTGTGGAAAGTTAAAGGGTGCTTGTAGGTCTGAGATCAAATCCCCTATATTTACATGAAGAATATGTAATAAAAATTGAAAAAAACATTTACTACTTGCTGATGAAGGTAATTGGAGATTTTGGAATGTCTTTCTCTATAAATTGTGCTATTTCACATTGTAAATATAAATATTTATTAATTATATAAAAATATTCAAGATTTCTTTTTATTTCCAGTATGTTGATAAGTTGGGATCTGATATTTCTTATAATTATTTTAAAAATAAACAATTAGCATCAGAAATAATTCAATTTATTAATTTTCTTGACGCTGCTTGCTTGCACCTGACAACAAATATTTTTTCCTCGACTTTCAAATAAAAGATTTTATTTATTTTTTGTTAAAAAAAATTATAGGAATCTAATTACTAATTAATAATTTTACTAAAAAAATATGTTAATATTATCATATATATATTGTGCCCTTTTATATGGGTCACCATTTAAGTTTTGTGCTAATCTAGTGGAAAATTTTAAATTTAAGAAGTATTTTAAAAGTGTGATGTTGACTTTGCTTGTGGTAATGTTACCATAAGTTTAATTAAAGCAATCTATGAGTATTTGATATGTGAATTGTGTTGATCTTGAGAAGATATTAAAATGATGATGATTATGATGTAATACTGCATTAATAAATTTAATAACAAATGTTTAAAGCTAAAGTATTTAAAAGACAAGTTAAAATTAGACAAAAATATTTATTTAATTTGAAATATATGTTAAAAGTGAATAAAAATATTTTAAATTATAAGTACTTAAATTGAGATTAATATTTGATTTTAATCATATCAAATAATTATTTTAAAATCTATTATAATATCTTATTTATTTTTAAAAATAAATATTTATTTTAAAAAAGCAATTGTTAAGTTTATTTTTAGACAAGCGTTCTTGTATTATAAAGAACAGATGTTATACACACGCGTGGAAGTTGTCTAATAAAGTTGCAATTATTATTTTACAAAATCATGTTATAAAATTTATAAATAATACGTGAGTTATCACGAGATAAAAATAAAGATATTAATGTAAAATATTAAATTTGATTTTAAAAATATTGTCTTAAAAATGTAACGTATTTAAAAAGATTTAATTTATTTTAAATGATCTTATAAAAGTTAAGATTTAAATTAAGTGAGAAATAATATTTCAAAAGAATGTTTAATAGATTTAAATAAACGATAAATATTGTTTTGAAAGAATTTGATAAAATATCAAATATTAAATAAGTCATTATTTTATTTTTAATAGTGAGTTGATAAATATGTAAATAAGCAAAGTTTGATTGTTTAATCGAACCAATCAGATAAGGAGTTTCTGGCAGTATATAAGCTGGATTCAATTGTTGAGGGGGTCTCTCTACAATAAAACTTCTAAGTCGTTTGTGCTATTAAAAAATAGCTGAGTAAATTTATAAACGCTCTTAAAAATCAGTTGTAAAATCATAAGAGTGTTATTGATATAATTTATAATATTTTTAAAGTAATGAATATGCAGTAGAAACTTAATTTTCCCTATCATCTTCTCAATATCGAAACTCAATTTACGTACAAATAATCATGGAAACCTCACACATCGGAGAAATATATCAGAAACTTTATGTTAGAAAAGTAACAGACGCTGGATTAGAACATAAAACTACAAGATGGAGAAAAGTAGTATTTTGGACTATAAATAGTTTTCAAAAGTTAAATTACTATTGTCTATTACTAATAGATATTTTAAAGAAATATAAATATTTCTGTAAAAGAAAGTATTTTGACAAATTATAGAAGTAAAATATGTATCTTAAGGAAAGATATAAGAAGCAGTAGTAATTTTAAATAAATACTTGCCTTGTTAAGTCTTTATGCTTAAAAGACTAAATATTGACGATTTGAAAAGGCAAATAGACTATAAATATGATTATTTTAAAAATCGCAATATAATAAAATTGCTATATCGAAAGTAATCTAAACGCTGGACGTTATAGATGGAAAAATTAATTCTTACCGGAATATGGTATTTACAAATGCGCAAGTAATACATGGATATCCAAATCAAGTTAAACTAAGCCAAGCCAAACTAAGTTAATTTAAAATAATTGAAGGATAATTTTATAAATTATAACTTAGTTTTGAAATAATAACTTTTGAATAATATTCTATGAAGAACTGGATCCAGAGAACTTATAAACTATTTTTTTAATTTTATTTTGTTTTCTTGTGGAACTTATTTTTATTTTTTTAAAAAAAAGAACGTTATCATTTTTATTATAAACTTTCAAGAAACACGTGATACAACGGAACAGGAAATAGTGTTTTATTGACTTTATACGGAGGATATTTGTTAGAACTTTTATGGTAGGAAAAAATCAACGATGGAATATGTAATATAAATTTATTTTATTTATTTAACATAAAATTTAAATATTATTAAACTCTTAAAAAGTAGGTTAGGTACATTTATTAAATAGTAACTTTAAAATAATATAATAATTAATTACATAAACTTATTTTTATAATTAATATAACACGGAATATTCTAATGAATGTTTATGAGTGAAAATGTGAATGATTTTTTATTTTATGAAGCTGCAAATTCCGAAGAATACTGGATAGCAGAATGGACAATATTATTATTATGGTAAAAAAATATTGTATAATGATTTTTAATGAATTTAATATGTTTTTCTTTAGATCAACTGAATATTATGTTGTTGTAGAATGAATGGATAAATATATTATGAAAACACATACATTATATTGACAACAAACTTTATTAAAATATGCATAATTTTTAATTTATAATATAAACATGACATAACATTACGTAAAAAGTTTGAGAAATAATTATATGATTCTTTCGTAAATAATTTTGATATTTTTATTTATGCTTAGTATTAAAATGATGTTTATTACTTATCTAAGTAATTATTTTATTTTTTGCAATTTAGAAAAGGATTTTAAAAGTCTATATTTTTGTGTATTTTGTTTATTGAATAAGCTAAGTTACGTTATGAGTAGAAGCCTATATTTAGATTGAAAAGTTTACTAAGTATAGACAATATAGTATGAGTAATTTGGATAATGAATATTTTATTTGAAGTTGATATTTGTTTTCCGGAAAATGTTTTAAATAAGTTTAGAATATGTTTTATAGATAGAAATTTATTAGAAAGGTTAGTAAAGCACATAGGGTAAAATAATGATTTTACACAGAAAGGAATCATAAAATTTATCTAATGTAATGTTTTTATGAATTTAAAATTGATAAATGATTTAAATATTAATGTTTGAATAATACAAATATAGAATGCATATTTTATAAAACATATAACAGGAATTACATTAAGTAAAGTATAAGTACAGTCAATTATTTGTTTACATTACAAAGACATCTTAATTTTATATAAAGTTATTAGGCAATGCTAATAACAAAGTGAATACATGATAATACATTATAAATGATATTTAATTAATGTAGTTATTTAATAGGTAGAGTTACATTATCTACACATACTACATAGATAATCTTGACATGTATTATTATTTGTAATAATTAAAGATTACTACTATTTATTTTTCAAATCTAAGTTTTAAGAAAAACACACTGTAATAATATTAATATAGCATTTGAAGCAATGTGTAATTGCTTATTAAGTACATAAGTTAATAACAGTGTAAGCCTCTTATATTTGTATTTCTTATTTTTATTTATTTGTTGTTATAAATTTTAAATTGTAAATAGTGTAAATAAATTTTATTTGAAGTTATTGTAAATAAATTTGTTAATTTGTTTTAAAAGTGTGTCAAGTTTCATTATTTTTCACCTCAGCATTTTGACATCAGATGATTTGAAATAAACATAATATTTGCACAAAATTGAATTTGTTATTATTACTTAGAATTGAATACCATATTTGCTTAACATTATTTTATAAGAATTGATTGACATGAACATAAATATTACAATGGTCATAAGATGATTATAATGCACATTATAAGAATACAATATTGTTTATTGCCACAGATTATTAAGTATAAGATTTTGATCTATTTTAAAATGAAGATACCATATGAAATAAAAGATATACATATAATTGTTTATTTATTTAATGATTGATTATATCATAGAAATAGATGAGATTAAATTACACTATAAGATTAGTATTATTATTATTATTAAAATAAGTTAGGTGTATTTAAGTTTGATATAAAATCCCACATCATACTTATTTACATGAGTTATTATTATTTTAAAACAGCTTAGAAGAACCTGAGATTATTTAATTATATTTTAAGTTAAAAGTTAGGAATTATTTTAGTATTATTAAAGATAATTTATTTCATTTAAAAGCCATAAGAATGCTATAGATGTAGTGGTAAAGTGATAGGGTAGTGATAGTATTCTTATGCCATTGAGACAGTATCTTGGGAGATATTGACTCAGTGTAAATCTGCTTATTACTTTGTAACTTTACTTCGCAGTCTCATAATTTTATAAATACTTATTTAATTAGTATAATCTAGAACTATATTGATTTTGATGATTGATAATAAATTTAATTAAGATATGATAATATAAAAATATATTAAAGATAGATATGCAAATTTTAATTAAGCATAATAATGTAACTGAGCTAGTTGTATTTTAAACTATTTTATATATCAAGAAGTAAGGGTACAAAGGGTAGGAAGATTTTGGCGCCAACAACATAATGGGCACAATGGGTAAAAAGTTGATTTTGGCGCCCAACGTAATGGGGCCATTGATATGTTAGAGTTACAATTTTATCGGCCCGATAGATGGAAAAGAAAGATTTTAGTAACTAATCATTTTAGGCTTAGATATTCAATTAAGAATTAGGATACATAATTTTAGGAATAATATGTATGTTAGTAGAGTAAAATGATAGGTATAATTATTTAATATAATAATATTTATAATTGATTAGATGTTGATTATAAAATTAAAATAAAATTAAAATAAAAATTTTATTAGTAGAGTATTATATTTTCATGTGGTATCTGTAATATGATTATTCTTTGAAGTTAAATACTATGTTGATTTTAAGTTAATAAAACAATAAATTATAGAAATGTGGCAAATAATTATATTATAATGTGACCATATCAATTCTTGAAATATTTTAAATGGATATTTAATATTATATATTATGTGCAAATTGTCTGTGGGTCATAGGTGTAAAAATAAATGATATGACACAATTTTGTTATTGAAATTTATATAATTATTTAATAGTAAGTAATGTAGAGTTTTTGAGGATACTATTATATGATTAGTTGTAAAAGTGAGTTGAGTGGAGATGGGAAGGTTGATGGGGAATTGTATTTTAAAAAAAGTATAAAATAATAAGTACTGCATATTGTTAGGATTGAATTTTAAAAGATATAAAAATGGATAATTGGGATAAAGATTTAGAAGTTGAAATGTCAAATTTTGTTGTAGAAGATAATAGTTGTGGGGAGAGCAGAGAAATAGAAAAATCAGCGAATTCAGAAATAGTATTAGAAAATACTCAAAATATGGATAGTGAAATAGAGGAGGAGGAGATAATTTTTAAAACTGTAGGAGAAGAAGTAGTGAAAGCTAAAAAAGATGTAGAGCATTCTGTAACGCCTGATGTTGAGAAATATTTTAAAATGATAATGCAAAGTATGAATTCAATGAAAGAGGATAATAATACTAAATTAGATTCTTTAAAAGAAGAAATGAAAGAAATGAAAGAGGATAGTAAATCTTTAAAAGAAGATATGAAAGAAATGAAAGAGGATAATAATACTAAATTAGATTCTTTAAAAGAAGAAATGAAAGGAATGAAAGAGGAGAGTTATAAAAATAGTTTTAAATTAGATTCTTTAAAAGAAGATAATAATTCTATTAGGAACGAGATAAAAAATATAAATATAAAAATGGATAATATAGATATAAGATTTGATAAGAATGAAGAAGTAATTGAGTCTTTAAAATTAGAAATACTAAAAGTTGATGATAGAAATCAAGAAAGGCTAGAAAGTAAATTTCATGAGTTTTCAGAAAACACAATTAAAGGACTAAGAGATCAAATAGCTGAATCTATTGATCAATGTAAAATCAATAATAACAATTTAACTTGTAAAATTGATGATTATAAATACAAAGTTGATGTTGAAATTGGTGATGTTAAAAACCAAGTGAGTAATCTTAATAAAGATATCAAAGATGTTAAGAGTGCTATAATTCAGACAAAAAGGGACATAAAAAATGAAGTAGAGCAGGAATTAGTAGAGAAATTTAAGAGTATAGATGTTAAAAAGGTCGATGAAAATAAATATCGATCGAAAGTTGGAGAAAATATCAAACGTATTCAGAAGGATATAAAGGATCATGCAGGAATGATAGAACAAAGTAATAACAGTTATAAAGAAATTTTAGACAAGAATCTAGATGAGTTCAGAAAAGAGCAAAAAGGGTATGTGAAGCAAGTGCTGGAACAGATGGACTTAGAAGGAAAATTTCAGCAAGTGTATGATCAAATGGAAATGAAAAGTATATGTAATGCCAAGGCAGAAATGTTTACCGGAAAAATAAGTAGTAAAGCATATGTTGACTATGTTGATTCTTCACAAATGAATAATATAGAGTTAATTAAGCCAAGTAGTAATAATAATAATCAGTCAGACAATACTCTTGTGAAGGAAATTGACAATAGACCAACTAGAGAAGTAATTAGTCATGAGGGTAGTTCAAATAATTCTATGGCCTTAAGGTTTATGAAAGTTAAACCATTTAAAGGGGAATACATGGAAAACCCCTCGGAGTTTCTAAACAATCTAGATGAATTGTTTTCGATATGTTCTTTGTCTGAAAAGGAGAAAGTAGCCGTGTGTAGCAATCATTTATACGGAGTAGCTAAAGATTGGTGGCAATCTCTGTTCGAGAAACCCATGACGTATGGTGATTTCAAATGTTTTATTGTCGGAGTTCTGGAACTCCGACAAACAGGATTGCATTCGGTATCAAATTACCCAAGATAAGTACCAAGTTAGCAAAGGCAGCTACACCAGTTTTTTCCGAAGTCAAGCCGTTCGTTTGAAGACTTTGACTGCTTGTCCATTGTCGGAAGGACAAATTGTCAGAATAGTTAGACACAACTTACCAAAGCATGTGGAACAGTTGTTAATAGCTGCTGACCGTGGGACAATTGAGGAAGTCTCCGAAATATTAGATGCTCTGGAAGTAGCAGAGTTATCTATTGATAATAAGTTTAGGGTAAATAGGGATAAAAATAATTACCCATTAGCAAGTCTTAGTATTAATACTGGATTAAAATCTCCTGGAGGCTTTAAGAGAAATTTTAGTTATAAAGGTAGAAATAGAATGTCTCCATATGTTAAGAGAACTGTACAGTATAATACAAATAGAGATAGAAGTGATGATTTGCAAAATCAGCCTTCTACAAGTGGTGTAACTACCATTTTGAAGAGACCAGATAATAAAACTGGTAGTAAAAAGTTGAATTAAAAAAGAGAATTAAAGTTTAGATTTAAAAAGAAGATATATAATAATTAAGACAGGTAATTCTTAAAGAAGATATGTGTGTTTGATAATGTGTTATGGCATTATATTATTATTATTTTTTTTTTTGGGCTTTGTAAAACAAACATAAGATATTTCCATGTTAGCAACCTACAAAGAAATCAATTTAAAAAATTTCTTAGTCTATATGAAGGTCCATATAGAATATCCTGCAAAGTAGGAGAGAATGCGTTTATGTTAACCACACCAGATGGGGAAAAGGGAACTTATAATGCAAGGAGCCTGATTCCATTTCCATCTGAGATGTGAGTTACAATTGTAAAAATGTTGTGAATAAATATTTTAATGTAATATTTAAATACTTGCTTTATTCACATAAGGAAATAATTTATTATGTAATAAATTAGCATGATGAATAAAGTTTAGTTGAAGAAATTTACAAAATATGTAAATGATATTTTAAGAAGAAATAAGTTTTGTCATAATGACTAAGTAGAAATGGAATTAGCTATTGAAGTAAATATATTTTAAACAAGAAGTTAAATAATAGAGTTAAAGAGTATAAAACTCATATGTTTAAAGTATATATAATTAAATCTTATAAAAGATTAATTTGTATTAAGGTAGTGATCATGAAAGTGATTAATCTTAAAAGATGAAGTTAATCATTTTAAAAGAGAAATATATAGATTTGCTGAATAATAATCTATAAGATTGCTAATGAAATTAGCAATAAGTTATAAATAAAATACATAGAGTAATTTAAAATATAGTATTAACTATAATAATATGTATTTTTAGTAGCTTATGTAAAGGTGTATTTAAGAGAATTTAAATACTTGATATTTGTAGAAATATTAGGGAAATGAAAGTAACCTAATTAAGAGATAAGTAAAGAGAAGTGAAACTTAATTTATGAAGTAAAGAAGTCATTGTAGTTTATTTAAAAGTGTTTCCTTAGTGAAATTTGAGATGATATTTCAATGCTTTATGAAACTTTGTGATAAAGTAATGTGTTATGATATTTAAATGATAAGAAAGATAAAATTGATAAATGTGGAGTAAAGATGTTAAAGATGAAGGTTAAATTTAAAATTTTATCCGAAGGAGGGGAATATGTGCCCTTTTATATGGGTCACCATTTAAGTTTTGTGCTAATCTAGTAGAAAATTTTAAATTTAAGAAGTATTTTAAAAGTGTGATGTTGACTTTGCTTGTGGTAATGTTACCATAAGTTTAATTAAAGCAATCTATGAGTATTTGATATGTGAATTGTGTTGATCTTGAGAAGATATTTAAATGATGATGATTATGATGTAATACTGCATTAATAAATTTAATAACAAATGTTTAAAGCTAAAGTATTTAAAAGACAAGTTAAAATTAGACAAAAATATTTATTTAATTTGAAATATATGTTAAAAGTGAATAAAAATATTTTAAATTATAAGTACTTAAATTGAGATTAATATTTGATTTTAATCATATCAAATAATTATTTTAAAATCTATTATAATATCTTATTTATTTTTAAAAATAAATATTTATTTTAAAAAATCAATTGTTAAGTTTATTTTTAGACAAGCGTTCTTGTATTATAAAGAACAGATGTTATACACACGCGTGGAAGTTGTCTAATAAAGTTGCATAATTATTTTAAAAAATCATGTTATAAAATTTATAAATAATACGTGAGTTATCACGAGATAAAAATAAAGATATTAATGTAAAATATTAAATTTGATTTTAAAAATATTGTCTTAAAAATGTAACGTATTTAAAAAGATTTAATTTATTTTAAATGATCTTATAAAAGTTAAGATTTAAATTAAGTGAGAAATAATATTTCAAAAGAATGTTTAATAGATTTAAATAAACGATAAATATTGTTTTGAAAGAATTTGATAAAATATCAAATATTAAATAAGTCATTATTTTATTTTTAATAGTGAGTTGATAAATATGTAAATAAGCAAAGTTTGATTGTTTAATCGAACCAATCAGATAAGGAGTCTCTTCCACTATAAAAGCTGGATTCAATTGTTGAGGGGGTCTCTCTACAATAAAACTTCTAAGTCGTTTGTGCTATTAAAAAATAGCTGAGTAAATTTATAAACGCTCTTAAAAATCAGTTGTAAAATCATAAGAGTGTTATTGAATAATTTATAATATTTTAAAGTAATGAATATGCAGTAGAAACTTAATAATTCCCTATCATCTTCTCAATATCGAAACTCAATTTACGTACAAATAATCAATGGAAACCTCACACATCGGAGAAATATATCAGAAACTTTATGTTAGAAAAGTAACAGACGCTGGATTAGAACATAAAACTACAAGATGGAGAAAAGTAGTATTTTGGACTATAAATAGTTTTCAAAAGTTAAATTACTATTGTCTATTACTAATAGATATTTTAAAGAAATATAAATATTTCTGTAAAAGAAAATATTTTGACAAATTATAGAAGTAAAATATATATCTTGAGGAAAGATATAAGAAGCAGTAGTAATTTTAAATAAATACTTGCCTTGTTAAGTCTTTATGCTAAAAGACTAAATATTGACGTTTTAAAAAGGCAAATAGACTATAAATATGATTATTTAAAAACTGCAATATAATAAAATTGCTATATCGAAGTAATCTAAACGCTGGACGTTATAGATGAAAAAATTAATTCTTACCGGAATATGGTATTTACAAATGCGCAAGTAATACATGGATATCCAAATCAAGTTAAACTAAGCCAAGCCAAACTAAGTTAATGGAAAAATAATTAAAGGAGAATATTTATCAATTATAACTTAGTTTTGAAATAATAACTTTTGAATAATATTCTATGAAGAACTGGATCCAGAATTTATAAACCATTTTTTTTTAATTTTATTTGTTTTCTTGGGGAACTTATTTTATTTTTTTTTGAAAAAGAACGTTATCATTTTTATTATAAACTTTCAAGAAACACGTGATACAACGGAACAGGAAATAGTGTTTTATTGACTTTATACGGAGGATATTTGTTAGAACTTTTATGGTAGGAAAAAATCAACGATGGAATATGTAATATAAATTTATTTTATTTATTTAACATAAAATTTAAATATTATTAAACTCTTAAAAAGTAGGTTAGGTACATTTATTAAATAGTAACTTAAAAATAATATAATAATTAATTACATAAACTTATTTTTATAATTAATATAACACGGAATATTCTAATGAATGTTTATGAGTGAAAATGTGAATGATTTTTATTTTATGAAGCTGCAAATTCCGAAGAATACTGGATAGCAGAATGGACAATATTATTATTATGGTAAAAAATATTGTATAATGATTTTTAATGAATTTAATATGTTTTTCTTTAGATCAACTGAATATTATGTTGTTGTAGAATGAATGGATAAATATATTATGAAAACACATACATTATATTGACATCAAACTTTATTAAAATATGCATAATTTTTAATTTATAATATAAACATGACATAACATTACGTAAAAAGTTTGAGAAATAATTATATGATTCTTTCGTAAATAATTTTGATATTTTTATTTATGCTTAGTATTAAAATGATGTTTATGATTTATCTAAGTAATTATTTTATTTTTGCAATTTAGAAAAGGATTTTAAAAGTCTATATTTTTGTGTATTTTGTTTATTGAATAAGTTAAGTTACGTTATGAGTAGAAGCCTATATTTAGATTGAAAAGTTTACTAAGTATAGACAATATAGTATGAGTAATTTGGATAATGAATATTTTATTTGAAGTTGATATTTGTTTTCCGGAAAATGTTTTAAATAAGTTTAGAATATGTTTTATAGATAGAAATTTATTAGAAAGGTTAGTAAAGCACATAGGGTAAAATAATGATTTTACACAGAAAGGAATCATAAAATTTATCTAATGTAATGTTTTTATGAATTTAAAATTGATAAATGATTTAAATATTAATGTTTGAATAATACAAATATAGAATGCATATTTTATAAAATATATAACAGGAATTACATTAAGTAAAGTATAAGTACAGTCAATTATTTGTTTACATTACAAAGACATCTTAATTTTATATAAAGTTATTAGGCAATGCTAATAACAAAGTGAATACATGATAATACATTATAAATGATATTTAATTAATGTAGTTATTTAATAGGTAGAGTTACATTATCTACACATACTACATAGATAATCTTGACATGTATTATTATTTGTAATAATTAAAGATTACTACTATTTATTTTTCAAATCTAAGTTTTAAGAAAAACACACTGTAATAATATTAATATAGCATTTGAAGCAATGTGTAATTGCTTATTAAGTACATAAGTTAATAACAGTGTAAGCCTCTTATATTTGTATTTCTTATTTTTATTTTATTTGTTGTTATAAATTTTAAATTGTAAATAGTGTAAATAAATTTTATTTGAAGTTATTGTAAATAAATTTGTTAATTTGTTTTAAAAGTGTGTCAAGTTTCATTATTTTTCACCTCAGCATTTTGACATCAGATGATTTGAAATAAACATAATATTTGCACAAAATTGAATTTGTTATTATTACTTAGAATTGAATACCATATTTGCTTAACATTATTTTATAAGAATTGATTGACATGAACATAAATATTACAATGGTCATAAGATGATTATAATGCACATTATAAGAATACAATATTGTTTATTGCCACAGATTATTAAGTATAAGATTTTGATCTATTTTAAAATGAAGATACCATATGAAATAAAAGATATACATATAATTGTTTATTTATTTAATGATTGATTATATCATAGAAATAGATGAGATTAAATTACACTCTAAGATTAGTATTATTATTATTATTTAAATAAGTTAGGTGTATTTAAGTTTGATATAAAATCCCACATCATACTTATTTACATGAGTTATTATTATTTTAAAACAGCTTAGAAGAACCTGAGATTATTTAATTATATTTTAAGTTAAAAGTTAGGAATTATTTTAGTATTATTAAAGATAATTTATTTCATTTAAAAGCCATAAGAATGCTATAGATGTAGTGGTAAAGTGATAGGGTAGTGATAGTATTCTTATGCCATTGAGACAGTATCTTGGGAGATATTGACTCAGTGTAAATCTGCTTATTACTTTGTAACTTTACTTCACAGTCTCATAATTTTATAAATACTTATTTAATTAATATAATCTAGAACTATATTGATTTTGATGATTGATAATAAATTTAATTAAGATATGATAATATAAAAATATATTAAAGATAGATATGCAAATTTTAATTAAGCATAATAATGTAACTGAGCTAGTTGTATTTTAAACTATTTTATATATCCAGAAGTAAGGGTACAATATATATATATATATATATATATATATATATATATAATATATATATATATATATATATTGTGCCCTTTTCTATAGGTCAATGATAGTTATAAATGGTCAATTACTAAAAAATTTTAAAATTAATATTATATAGTATGTAATATTATAGATTATATTAAGCAGTAAAAGATTAATATGATATATTTAATAATAAATATTGTGATGGTGAGAATTGTATCTAATTCTATATTTTCTAAATTGTTTTTCAAAATTTTATATAATTATGTTATATAATATAAGTAGCAAATTTATTAAGACAGATAAAAATAGACTAAACACCGGAAATGACTACGTGACTGTCTGGAATATTCTATGTATAAGCACCAGTTTAAATTAATATTAATAATTAAAATATTTAAATAGTATATTATAGAAGTGGATGGAATTGTCACACATCATAATAAAAATAAGTAGTATACACCTTTATTAATTATTGTTTCAAAATTGTTTTAAAGGTAGTTAAATTGTAATAGATAATAATTGATTTAAAAATAATAATGAGTTAACATTTAAGTCTATTATGTCATGATTTTAAAACTTTAGAAATTGTTTATAAATCCAAGTAGGGATTGACCAATAAAGAAATAGATCTTGGCAGACAACCAAAATCGCGCCAACTAATTGTATAAACAGGGGAGAACAAAAATGTGTTGACACCAGAGCAGAGGTAAAATTTTAAGCTCTCTAATTTTTTTTTCTTCAATTTATTAGTCAATTTTATTATAATTTTAATAATATCTTTGAAAGAAACCAACTGACAATTTAAAAAATCATCCGAAGAGAATCTTAGAATAAAATGAAGGTCTCTCCAAGTTCAATCTATTTTCTCCGACCTTTAGCTTCTCTTCACATCACCACTGCACACTTTCCATCTAACATGTTGTCTTTTTCTGGGTCTTTTACAATCACTTGGAATCCAGTTTAAGATTTTAATTGTTCATCTATTATCATATCTTCTAGCAATATGTCCAGCCCAACTCCATTGCATTCTTTTAATTTTTTCAATGAGGTCAGTAGCACCCATTTTTTTCTCTTACCCATATATTGCATTTTCAGTCTCTTCTTGTTACCTCTAACATGCATCTCTCCATACTTCTTTGAGTGGTCTGAAGTCTCTATATTGCTCTTCTGTCATGTGTTCAAGTCTCAGATCAATAGGTAATAACTGGTAAAACACATTTATTAAAAACCTTCATTTTCAAACACATAGGTATATTTCCTTTAGTATCAGTATTTCTAACAAAAGTCTTCCAACATAATTTAATTCTATGATTAATATCATCAATTATGTTTCCATCTGTATTAATAATCTGTCCAAAGTATTTGTAGCTGTTAACTTCTTCTAACTCATCATAATCAATCTTTATTTTCATATTTTGAGAAAATCTATTGAACATTACTTTAAACTTTTTAACATTTATCTTTAGTCCTACTTTCTTACTTTCATCTGATAACTCCTGCAGCATTTTCTGCAGCTCTAAAACATTATTTTCAAAACAACTACATCATTTACAAAATCTAAATGACTTAAATAATCTACACTTACTTTCACTCCTTTAGCTTCTGATTTTAATTCACAAATTACTTCTTGCAGCACTGCTGTAAAAAGTTTGGAGATATGGAGTCATCCTGTCTTAGACCCTTCTCATTGTTGACTTTCCTAGTATCATTATATAATCTAGCTGTTGCTGTTCCATTTTTATAAATATTCTTCAATATATGACAATATCCTGGATCTATACCTTGATGATCCAATGCTTTAATCACTGAAGAAATGTTTATAAAATCAAAAGCCTTTTCATAATCTAAAAATCCAAAGCATAATGACAACACATCTTTATTTGTCCTTTCTACAATTTTTTTCAATATCTGAATATTATCTACTAAACTAAAACTACTTTTAAATCCAGCTTGTTTGCTTGGTTGGCAGAAATTCAATGTTCTCTGAAGATGAGTTGTAATTATCTTGGGAAAAAATTTGTATAAAACTGATAAAGGGCTGATAGGTCTGTAATTTCTAATATCTTCTTTCTCACCCTTTTTTAAATATTAATATCAATACTGTATTCTTCCAATCATCTGGTACATCTTTATCATTTAGACATTTGGTATATAACTTTGTTAAAAAAATTATATTTGTTCACCTGCCTCTTTTACTATATCAATTATAATTCCATCATTACCTGAAGCTTTTCCTTTTTTCATAAATTTAATTTCATGTCTCATTTCTTCATTTAAAATTCTGGGCAATTCAGAAGATATAATAGATATAGGAAGTACTTGTTCTTTATTACTATATAATTCTTGGTAGAAGTCTTCTATTCATTTCATGATGTCATTTCTCTTTTTAGTAATAATTCCATCTTTTTTTTAATATTGCAGATATAAATTTCCTACCAATATCAAAATGTTACTTTACACTCTATAGCTTTATTTGCTTGTTCACAGTTATATTTTCTTATATCATTTTCAACTCTTGTCAGCCCCCATTTTATAAAATTTGAGGTCTTCAATCCTCTCTAATGATTCATTATTGTATATTTTCATATTCCTTTCTTTCTTCATAAATTCTCTAGTCTCTGTAGAAATTTTATTGGGAAATTGCTGCTTATTTCTAGCAGCTATTTTGTTGCAGTTTTTAAAAGTGTATCAGTTATTTTTTTATTAATTTCATTCAAATCTGAATCATGTTCAAAATCTACTAATAATTAAAACTAATTTGTAAGTTCTAATTTAAATTCATTGGAATGTTTCTTAAGATTAGAAATATCAACTGTAAATATTGTTTTTCTTAATAATTTTTATCTCTCTGGTTTTGTAGTAATATGTATCTTTACATCTTACTAATTGATGATCACTTCCTGTGTTAAATTTATTAAGAACATTACAATCTTGAAATATGCATTTTCTGTTAATTTTACATTCTATCGTGTCATATATTGAAATTTTGAAAACTATTATGTAAATAATGATTAATAAATATTATTGGAAAATTTAGGTTTTATATCTATCATTTCATGACACATCAAAGTGCTTTAAATATTTTGAATAATATCCCATCTCACCAGAAACCTATTTGCGGATACTTTGCCTAGCTAGTTTGTAACAAATTTATATAATTAAAATAAAACATATAATTGTCTAAGTAAACCTAAAATTAATATAAAATACTACTAAGTTGGTGATAAAAGTTTCATGGATTAATTAGTGAGATAAAAAAATATCCTCCTTTTAATTAAAAAAAAAACAGAAACAGACTCTTTCATATAATACATTTTAAATCAAGTTAATTTCAGAAAACAGAAATGATATAAATAACGGTCGTAAACTGAAGGAAGTGCACATAGACGTTTATAGTCATGTTGTTGTGAAGGCTGGTGATGATATAGGTTTTTTTTTTATATATATTTGAAAAACAATCTAATATTACCTCGCTAAAGAAAATATATAAGCCATCTTTTGAAATGAATAGAAATTGAAAGAAAAATTTTATCTTTCTTTTCTTTTACATATAATCTACTTTTTCCTCAGGTTTTATCTCTTCTTTGACAAACAAAGGAGATTTTTAAAAACAAGTTACAGATATGTTTTCTGTTTATTTTGCCAAAAATATTTTTTCTGTAATTGTATACACATTTATCCATCAAACAATTCTTCAATAAAATTAAAATTCATAACCACACACACATAAAAGAATAATTAGAAACAGATTTAAATAAACAAAGTATTAGCCGAATATCTTTCCTTTTTGTTTATAGAAATTAAAAAAAAAAAACTAATTTGGCGATGAGACTTCTCAGTTTTTCATTTTATTTTTTTTTCCTAAAAATAACTAGATACAGAAACATAAATATTATATAATAATCTTGAGACACGTAAATTATATATATATAAGATGGTTTTTACAAGAAATGTTTTATTGATTACGTTATGTTACTATTTATGCAAACGCACACTTTTACAAATAAGATTCTGATGGTTTTTGATGCAATTCTATAATGGGCTTATGGAATAGTACCATTTCATATTTCAAAAATAAAGATTTGGAAGAAAAGAAAATCGCTTTTGCGAATGAAAGAGAAATATGGTTGCATTTTACATGACAAAATACAATCTAGTTGATAAAAATCGAAAGAAAGGAAGATAAACTACAAGTTTGCAGATTATTTTTTTCTTTAGAGTATTATAGAATTCTATCTCTTCTCATAAAAAACTATAACAAATTCAATTGCTTATTTTTTGCATGGCCATAAGGTATTTAACAAATATTATAATTCAAAGATTATAGCAATAATATTTTTTTCATTTTTGGAATTCCAGAACTAATTTTTCAAGAAGTAAGATAAATTGATGAATAAACTTCTAATTTTTTAGTAAATAATATATTGTTTAGATCATTATAATCTACAATAATGTATGACAAATCTTGGATTACAAGAAATTATTCTTATATGGAATAAGAACTTTAATAATACTTATCATTCAAAGCCTCAAATACATTTTCACTGCAGAGCAAACTTTTAAAAATGTAAATGTTATACTTATAAAAAATGGAATATAGAAAACAATGTATTAATCACTATATCCAGAATATCTCTATGTTTATTTTAGAGAATAAGGGATAATATCAATACAGAAATAAATCAGCATTTGCATCTCTATAAGAGGCCAAGTTTGGGATAAAAAGAAAAATGAAAAGTTTTTAATGAAGCACATTTTGGATTTTCCATGATTAAATTAATATTTAGAATATTATTTTCTATGCATATTTAACAGTATAACATTTGCATTCACTGCTATTAATGCAGTGTTTTTTTACAGTTTAATTATGGGGTGTTATTTGTATTATATCTTAATAATTTATATAATAACTACAATACACATGAAATTAATAAATATTTTGGTAAGTTCTCAGTGATTTGAGAGAATATATTTTTCAGAATGGTACTTCTTGTTTAGACCACACAAGCTGCCTGGTGGCTCTTTTTATGTGCAAAAATACATAAAAATGCTATTTATGTGGCCAAACTTATGGCCTATAATTCTGTTCATATTAGCAGATGCAGGTCTAGATGTCATTGCACTCCAATCTTACAGCTCACTGATGTGCTTTATGAAATTTTGCTAATGCACACACTTCACACATCACCACAGTATCATGTGAGGATGTATAGAAATCAAGTGGTTATAACTCTTGAAATGTACATTACAAGTAATGATCTTACACCTTATCTGATGTAGTATTACATAGTAATAATTTTAAGTCTGTTGCCATGCTTCCATACGCAACTTGCAAGATTTTTAACAATTGAAAAAGTGTAGGTACAAGCACCATTGCACAGAGCTCATGCAAAAACTCACCTTCGCATGAGAACACATATAAGACAAATAAAATGGCTGACATTGTGGCTGGTTTTGGAAATTATACGATTGGTTTGCTTAGTCTAGTGCATCTTTTGGATGATCATTCAGATTGACAGAACCATTGGTTCTCCCCTGCACATTCCAGTGCTATGTGCTGATATATTACCCCTCACTGATCCTTAAATTGGACAATAAAGACAAAGTCCAGCACAGTAAGGTTATTAAAATAAAATCATGTTTTTAAAAACAAAAAGCAACTTGTTCATTTACAATAAAAAATAAATAGAAAATTAATTTATACTTTGTTTTCAATCCAAAAGTAGTACAGCCATTAATTTATACATATATTTTTTTATTAATCTCAAAATAATCCCTGAAATCAGATATTAAATGCAAAAAAGGCTGGCATGGTGATGTTATTAAAATAAATGTGTGTTTTTAAAAGCAAAAACAAAAACCAAATTGTTCGTTTCCAATAAAAAATAAGTAGATCCATTAAATTAGACTTTTTATAAATATAATATCATACATCGGACAATAAACAAATTGGACAATAATTATATTAGCCTCTTTTTTATTGATTTTGACTTTTTTGTTGATATAAATATGGCACCAGAATTTATGTGTATTTAGGAGTGTAAAGTGCCATCAGGTGGCTTGTATCATCTAAACAATAACTACCATAAGAACTAAATAGAGCAGATTATGATTAGTTTTAATGAATTCTCATTTATTGGTACTTTTTATTTGTTATTAATATTTTGGATAATCTCTGATAATAAAAGTTTAAAACAAATTTTTAAATTATATACAACAGTTTTTTTTTTAATTTATTAAAAATATTAGAAAAAGAACTTAATAAAAGTTATATAATATAGGAATGGAATGTGTAGTTTCATTTGGTTTTAAACTATCATCATAAGAAAAACATCGTAATATTTTCTGAATTTGCTGATATTTTAATATTATCAAAATTAGGTGAAAGGGTCTTAATTTAGAAAATGTGATATAAAGCAGATGTAAGCTTTTAATGAAAATCATATATGTGTTTTTGCTCTTTCAGTTATGTGCTTGTTTGATTATTTCACACAATTTCAATGGCAAAAAAAGTATTGAAGTTCATAGATTATTTACAAATCTAAATAGTTTGATCTTTATACTTTAGGAAAAAATTACTGAGTTTCTTGACTATGAAGTAAGATGAATTAATATTTAAGTAAAAAAAAGATATTGTTTTATACAGAAAATAAATAATAAAGCCATCATTACTATATAAATATTTATTAATAATCTATGCTGTGTAATTATTACAAGCCAAATATATTTAGATAGTAAACTTCTTGCCATTTGTTTACACCATTTATTTAGTAACACATAGAATTATTATCATGATTTATTTTATTTTCCCCAATAAAAGATAAAACTCAATTTTCATGATTTATTGACAAATTTTGATATCATATCTTTATTTAATAGGCCGCCTGGTGTAGAGGCTTTAATTGTTACCTCACAATAAAAAATTTCTTTAATTTTATTGTTTCCTTATAAAACTAAAAAAAACTTTAAAATATATTTTTATTTATGTTTCTCATACCATAAATTATTAGAGGCCTTTGTATAAGTTCATTATTACTTCATGTAATTTCTAAACTTTATAAGTATATTTAAAAAAAAAAAATCATTAAATTTATTCAGTAAAAGACTATCTACTTAGCTTAGATATGTAAATAATATACTTGTTGTAACCTGCATAAAATTAATATTTTGCATTACTTTCAATATTTTTAATAACTTGCATTATATTATGAAATGTGAAATGAAAATTAAAATTAAACACAACATATTATTTTTTTGAAATTTTGAATACTAATAAACTTGATATACAATGATACATTTTCTTATTAGAAAGATTATGTATAAAAAGATACATTTCTTCAATTCCCATAATTGTTCTGTTCATTTATTTTCTCTAGCTCAAAACTTTTTAATAAGATTTAATTAAATATCTCTCTATTTCGTTTGCAAAACATTAGAATATAATTAAAACCACCATAATTACAGTCTCAAAATTCATACATGAACTTAGCCACAATGAAAAAATAAATAAAAAATAGACAATTAATAACTTCCATACAATGGTTCTCTGATAATCATTCATCTATAATCGGAATCAATTTATTTAACAAAATTCTTAAAAGTACATTTGCAATAGTAGATAATAGTGATATTCCATATAAAAATTGAAACAAGAAAAACATATTTAATATTAGGTAAAACCATTTCAGGGATTATATATTCCTAAAAATACCAATATTTTGAACCAAACATATCACCTCTATATTTTAAAACATCTCTATCTAATTCATCAGGATCTGCAGATTTCCCATTTTTAATATTACAAGGAGTTGTTTTGATTTCCTTAAACTGGATATCTTTGTCCAAATTGAAATGAGTTGATAAGATCAATGAGTCCTTAAATTCATTATCACTTGTATGATTTTCCAGAAAGTATAGTTTTCCACCTGATCAAATTTTTCATCAAATAAGATAATGTCATTGTTAAATGTAATTTGATTGTTACAATAATTTCTGTGGTCTGTATGTTGTTTTTAATGCATCAAAAATATCTTGTAATCTACTAATCATTTTTTATGATTTCAGGTCACGCATTGAACTTATGCTATCAGATCTTTATATTTATTATAATTTTTCACATTTAATATGTTATTCTTTCAAGCATAAAATATATATTTCCTTTTATTCAAATCATTTATAATAAGATCATTTAAAATTAGTTATGAATTTTCATTTTAATAAAGCCATAAATAGATTACTTGTATATATTACACCCCTTAGGATAATTCATTATTTTAGTAGTATGACAATCCAGAAGATCCAAATTAGAAATTTTAATGTTTTGTAGTTGCTGAAATTTAGTACATAAGAGATTTTTCTAAAGAGTCGTCATACAATGTTCTTGCAAATATGTTATATTTTTTTATGCAACTAACATTTTCATCTTAGAGTTTACTAATACGTGTCCAACAATGTGCACCTGTAAATGTTGATGTTATGTAAACTTTTCTTGTATTAAAACTTCTATAACTATAATGTAATCTACACTGAGGCTAAACTCTTTATACAGTTGTACCACCAGTGCAAGCCAGAGTAATCAATGGATGCAAGACTATTTATGCATAAAATCCCTATCTAATGCCTACTCATCTAATAATCCCAGACTAGTGTCCTACTGGCACTACTGTATGAAGAGTTTACACTCTGTGTAAACAGTTTGTGTAAGCATAAGTAATGGTGATCATGCTGATGTTATAATATAATCTATTAAAGCTCTTTAGTTTGAAAGAGACTACATAAGTACTTTTATAATGTTTTAGTCTGCCTAAACAAAGTGTTTGTGATAGTCAATCCATGTCCATGAAAAAATTCAATTATTTTTTGTTGGCATCTTAAGTCAAAAATCACACCTAATGAGGTGAATGAAATAAAGTTAGTTTAAGTTCTTCGGTTCGTAGAATTTGTAATAAATGTGTAATAATAAACATACTGTATGAATAATAACTTCATGCATGTCCCTTAATTCCTATGACATCAGTTATTAATTAAATTAATCATGGAACTGAATATTGTGGTATAAGTGCTTATAAAATATTTATGATGAAATTCTATAACTGAAATATCAGAGTAAATTGAGTTAAAATGCAGTAAATAATGTCAAATTAGTTCTGATGACGATTAATTAATATTGTTTTGTTGAATTTATTTGTTGCGTACTTATGAAATGTGTCTTCTGGAAAAGAAATTAATGACAATCTACATAAATAAAATATGCATTACATATATATATATCACTTTCGTAAAAGGAAAAATAATAATTTAGTTATATAAGCGAATATGAAAATAAGTGCTATTTTGTTATATTATTATTGCGCTTTTGTTTATTTTGCGAATTAAACAAAAACATAAAAATAAAAAAAATTAATTTAAAATAAAAATATTATTTTTGTGAATTGTTTATTTTTATTTTCTACAGATACTATTCAACAATTCAGTACAAAATAAAATAAAAACCTAAACCACAACATATTAATTCATTATAATATATGTGTAATATGTTCGATTACTTCTTTATTAATCTAAAAATGGCTACTTTGGTCTACTAAAATTAAAAACACTATACGTTCTGATTACATGTTTTTGAATTTATCTTAATAAACTTCTCTAAATAATGATTAATATATTACCTGGTAATCGTGATTAATCATACTTAGAATAGATAATAAAGAATTAAGTGATATGTTAATCTTTTTTTTTAATATGTCAAAGCATTGACCGGGAAACGAACCCGGGATGGCTGCTTGGAAGGCAGCTATGCTAACCGATAGGCCAACAACGCTTGACTAGGTTAATCTTTGTAACATTATTTTATTAAATGTTCAAATTTCAAGCCTAAAAATAGTTTTTGATAGATAACTTTTAAAAATACATACATATATTTTCATTTAAATTATTTTGAACGATATCACTATATTCTAATTTAATTTTCTAATTACTTTTATTCTCTATATTTTGATATATACTAATAATTAGATTAAAATATTTATTATTGCTATTTTTTTACTTCATTACTACGAATATTTTTGTTCTCTTGGCCGTAATTTTAATCATTAAATGACTTATTTTTACTAGCTGTATTTTTATATTGGACTATTTCCATCATCTAATATGTGTGTTAAATGTCTTTAGAAGAGTTTAATTTTTAGTTAAATATTCCAAATGCATTCAACTGTTAGTAATATCACAGCAAACAGGTTAGTATATGCACCAACTGTTAGTAATATCACAGCAAACAAATGTTAATAATATCACAGCAAACAGGTTAGCATATGCACTAACTGTTAGTAATATCACAGCAAACAGGTTAGTATATGCACAACATTTCGAGAGGTATTTTTCTCCCCTCTTCTTCAGGTGGTGCTGGCCTGACCAGTGACAGTACTAGCATGGGATTCGAACCTGGGTCCTTAGATTCTTGATTATTGAAATTTAAGGTAACGCTCTAACCAACTGAGCTCAGTTGGTTAGGGCGTTACCTTAAATTTCAATAATCAAGAATCTAAGGACCCAGGTTCGAATCCCATGCTAGTACTGTCACTGGTCAGGCCAGCACCACCTGAAGAAGAGGGGAGAAAAATACCTCTCGAAATGTTGTGCATATACTAACCTGTTTGCTGTGATATTACTAACAGTTAGTGCATATGCTAACCTGTTTGCTGTGATATTATTAACATTTGTTTGCTGTGATATTACTAACAGTTGGTGCATATACTAACCTGTTTGCTGTGATATTACTAACAGTTGAATGCATTTGGAATATTTAACTAAAAATTCAACTCTTCTAAAGACATTTAACACACATATTAGATGATGGAAATAGTCCAATATAAAAATACAGCTAGAACACCATCTTCACAAACCTTCAGAAAAACACTTATTTTTACTAGTTTATTCCTGCTTTTATCTGATCACTTTTATAACAATTTTCGTAATTCTAAAACAATATTTACAAAAATATTCACAATACTTGGAAAAAATGAAATGGTTTTGGTAAAATCCATTTAATTTATTATTTTTCCTTTTCATTTTTGTTTAGAAAGTATATCTCTCAAAACTATTATAAAGTTATGGACAAACTAGAATTTTTGTATTGTGTAACCTTACCACTATTAATATTCTTTGTATCACAAGAAAGTTTAATCATTAATTAACATGATAATAAATATTCTTCAGAAGTTACATTATTCTGGATGCACATAATCATGTCTTATAGCTTTAACTAAGGCATATAAAGCCAAACATATGTGCAGGTCCAAATTCAATGCAAAATGGTAGCTAATAATATACAGAACAATTGTTGGTAGCCAAATAAAACGCTATCATTAATTTCAGCCTAAGTTTAAACTTCAGTTTCCAGAAGATAAGCATATGCGCATACACACTCACACACCTTGACCCTCCTTCAAATAAATTTACATGTACCTGCTAGGTATTTTTGAGTATCAACATTAGAAAATCATGACATTTTCTTGGTCATATATTTAAAAATAAAATCAATAGACTTATCATGATAACAGATTAGTGACAGCTTAATTTAAAAAAAAAAAAAAAAAAATGTTTTTTCGAATTTGAAAGAATTGTTCACGTTTTTAATTACCACACAGTAATTTTGAAAACTTTTTTTTTCTATTTTATTTTTCTATAAAAAGCATTTTCCAGCAAGCATTTTTTTTAAATATTATCATTAGTTAAAGCTTGAATAAACAAGAAGTTAGCTTTGGAAAAAAAGTATGATATTTATGGATTGGTGGAAAAATAAGACTCGGAATGTTTGAAGTAATGTATGATTCGAGATAATGTATTTGTTAATTAATAGGCTATGATGATGAAAAAGGTAGATTATGATAGACTTCAAATCTATCCAACTCAATAAAAAAAAGAATACGCTGTGAATAACGTTATCATCTGTTCTGGAAGACATTACTAGAAATAGCTGGAACTGTAATTATGTAAATACAAAATGTTCAATGGCAGATTATAGCTTATAATTGTACATAAGCAAAATCATTTTTAATGAAATTGATGAGAATATACTTGAAATACACTAAATCATGTAGAAGATGCTAAATGTGTTAATGAAATTTATTATGCCTTCTGTCATTCATTGATTTCTCTGGCTGTCATTGAGTGGCATTACTGTATGGAGAGTTTTGCCTGTTTTGATATTTATTATGATTGTGTAAAATTAATTTTTGTAGGTCATGCTTTAATTTTTTAGATGATTATGAAAATATAAATATATAACTGTTATAATTCTCCAGTATAAAGTTTATTTATAAAGAAAACATATTTGTAAGATAAAGATAAAATTGGGGCATATAAAATTTGTGTTTAATGTAGTAATCAATCTAAATAAGATATATGTATATGTTTATAACACCACTGTTGACAGCCAACTTTTATGCTGAATATTTGACTATTGTATGTATCAAAATCTGTGTTATTTATTGAACTGTACTGCATATGATAGAGATAAATTTTCTTTCAAAACAATTCAAATTTTAACACTTATTTACATCACGGTTTTTTTTTATTAATTCGTTAATTTTTTTATAGTCAAACAACCCTGTAATTGTGAATTTATTTTAACAATTAATGTATTATTACTTATGAAACTAATGTACATTGCTTAGCTTTTCACAAAGTCATATGGAAAATTAACAAGAAGTGGCATACAGGTTGAATTCAAGAACTTTTAATTCTTAGATATATCATTCTACAATTTGACTAAGTTGCTTAAAAAAAGAGTTTTACTGTTATTTCTTACTAAATTTATTAATGAGTTAAGATACACTGATTTTGTTTTATTTGGACAATTGAAATTTATTTTACAACAATATTTTGATTAATTATAATGTGTATTTTATTATAGACAAACTAAAACTATAAAAATAATAAAAAATAAATTAAATGTTCATCTAGTAAGCAATTGCTATATTAAGTCTATTGTTTATATTAATTTGAATTTAAATAAATAAATATATGTTTTGAACTAGTCATATTAAGAAAATCAGAGTGAAAAGAAATACATCTTGAATATATAAAATAAACTGAAAGCATCAAAAAATAGTTATGTAATATATTTATAAAACCATAATTCCTATACTCTGGTATTTGTGGTTTCTTAATATTATAGTATTATCAGTTTTATCAGATTAATCATTATTTTTCTTTCTCATTATAAACTTTCTATGCTATTTAATCAATCATAATAATTATACATTTTAATAACTTGTTATTACATACATTCTGAGTATTCATTTCTATAAAATCAAAATATTAATTATAGTGTTAGTTCCAATATATTTTTTAAAGTGATTTTTTTTTTAATGTAATGTATTGCAAATCCCAATTCTAATTTATTTATATATTACAAATCGTTGTCTGTATTTTTTCAAACTAATATACGATAGAATGACAGCCTGTTAAGCTAATTGCACAGACACTGTGAGAATGTTATTAATAAATGAATACCTTCGAACATCCACATGATATAGTATTTGTATAAGAGTAAAAAGGAATCCTCTTACTCTTACGACTCAAATGTTTATATATGAGCAAATCTGAAGTAGTTGTAATGAAGGCGTGACTACATAATAGTCACTTTAAATTACTATATATAATGTCTGTATGAATGACGCCGATGAAATTTTCTAGAATTTACTAAACGCCACTCTAAACGAAACTAAATCATATACATGAATAAGCATTTATTTTATAACGTCTTGCGTGCGATTATAATTACGATAGAATGACAGCCTGTTAAGCTAATTGCGCAGACGCTGTGAGAATGTTATTAATAAATGAATACCTTCGAACAACCACATGATATAGTATTTGTATAAGAGTAAAAAGGAATCCTCTTACTCTTACGACTCAAATGTTTATATATGAGCAAATCTGAAGTAGTTGTAATGAAGGCGTGACTACATAATAGTCACTTTAAATTACTATATATAATGTCTGTATGAATGACGCCGATGAAATTTTCTAGAATTTACTAAACGCCACTCTAAACGAAACTAAATCATATACATGAATAAGCATTTATTTTATAACGTCTTGCGTGCGATTATAATTACGATAGAATGACAGCCTGTTAAGCTAATTGCGCAGACGCTGTGAGAATGTTATTAATAAATGAATACCTTCGAACAACCACATGATATAGTATTTGTATAAGAGTAAAAAGGAATCCTCTTACTCTTACGACTCAAATGTTTATATATGAGCAAATCTGAAGTAGTTGTAATGAAGGCGTGACTACATAATAGTCACTTTAAATTACTATATATAATGTCTGTATGAATGACGCCAATGAAATTTTCTAGAATTTACTAAATGCCACTCTAAACGAAACTAAATCATATACATGAATAAGCATTTATTTTATAACGTCTTGCGTGCGATTATAATTACGATAGAATGACAGCCTGTTAAGCTAATTGCGCAGACGCTGTGAGAATGTTATTAATAAATGAATACCTTCGAACAACCACATGATATAGTATTTGTATAAGAGTAAAAAGGAATCCTCTTACTCTTACGACTCAAATGTTTATATATGAGCAAATCTGAAGTAGTTGTAATGAAGGCGTGACTACATAATAGTCACTTTAAATTACTATATATAATGTCTGTATGAATGACACCTTCATTACAACTACTTCAGATTTGCTAATATATAAACATTTGAGTCGTAAGAATAAGAGGATTCCTTTTTACTCTTATACAAATACTATATCATGTGGTTGTTCGAAGGTATTCATTTATTAATAACATTCTCACAGCGTCTGCGCAATTAGCTTAACAGGCTGTCATTCTATCGTAATTATAATCGCATGCAAGACGTTATAAAATAAATGCTTATTCATGTATATGATTTAGTTTCGTTTAGAGTGGCGTTTAGTAAATTCTAGAAAATTTCATCGGCATCATTCATACAGACATTATATATAGTAATTTAAAGTGACTATTATGTAGTCACGCCTTCATTACAACTACTTCAGATTTGCTCATATATAAACATTTGAGTTGTAAGAGTAAGAGGATTCCTTTTTACTCTTATACATATACTATATCATGTGGTTGTTCGAAGGTATTCATTTATTAATAACATTCTCACAGCGTCTGCGCAATTAGCTTAACAGGCTGTCATTCTATCGTAATTATAATCGCACGCAAGACATTATAAAATAAATGCTTAAACTAATATACATAAATTTATAAATAAATATTAGAAAATACAGTATTACAGTATTTAAAAGTTTATAAAAAATATATCTATAACCGTCACTTATATATAATAATCAAGATTTAATTTACTTTAAGGAAAAATAAAGCAAAATAAATAAAATAGAAACAAAACTCTTACATAGAGTAGTTTTTATGTATGTGCATAAATTAATTTATCTGCTGTGCTGTGTATTTTTTATTTCAAATGTGTAGATATTCAATATTAAATTAAAAGTATTACTTGTGTAATTTTTAATATATACTTCAAAAATAAAATCTAATGATGATGATCAATTAAAGGGTTTTGTCTCGTATATAAGAATGTATGGTATTAAAGATCTCAGCCATCTAAGGAAATCTGCAGACCCATAAATTGGAATGACTTTCAGATAAGAGGTTTAATTGTAAATAATGAAATTGCAATGGCTAAATAAAAATATCTTTTTTCACCTGCTTTCAAATGCACTGTTATTTCTATTCTCACTTTATACATTTTCCCACATTGTCTCTCTGCTTTGGTTTTCTATATGATATGGTTATTGTGAAATTTTTAATAATATTAGTCATCTCTTTCTATTAAGTGTGACAACAGAATTGTGTTATTATACAACAAAATAACCATTTTAATTATGTACTAATCAATTATGTCTCTGTTTTTTGGGAGAATATATAAATGAGTATATAAGTACACATTGGTAAAGAGAAATTAGGTTTAATAAACTGAGATACCTTAACTATAATTTTGCATGAGATACTTTAATAAATAGTGAGGAGGCTTTATACTTTAGTTAGTACAGAAGTTTTATTCAGAAAATGATTGCCAAGACAAATTATCTTAAAATGATAATTTAAAAAAAAAATGTTTCTATAATCTGAATAACCATTATATCTAGAAAATTTCTTATTTAATCCTCTGAAATGGTCATAAAGCTTAAAATATAGAGCCATAGTTAAAGAACTAATGGCAAAGAAATTTCCAATATTTAAAATGATATAACTGATATTAATGTTACATATTTTCCAGCAGAAATAGGTTTTATTTAAACATTTAAATTGCCAAATTTTTTTGAGAAAAGCACTTTATCAAATAAAAGATTTATTGGACTCATTTAAAAATAATTTTGTATCATTTGTTCTTAATGAGTGTAAGCTTATTGTATTAAAATTGACTTGCATAATGTAATTTCTTTCAAAATGTAGTCCTTATGATATATTAAATTTATAGAATTTAGATAAAACTCTTTATTCCTTGTAGTGTATTGTATCATTGCATCAAACCATTAAAAGATAGTATTTACTTTATGGTTATTTTAAGTCATGTGTTGTTAAGAGGTTATAACTTTTTAAAAAACTCATTAATCATGTAAAGATGAAACATCTGTTTTAGATTAAAAAAAATAAGAAAATCATAAGTTCACATTCACAATTTTACCTTATGTGGATTGTATAATAGTGGAAGAAAGGATGTAAAAGAAATTAATATTACATAAGCATTTATAGTTAAATATTGTTAGTTATATCATAGATTAGCATATCCAAATTAAAATATAAAGATTTTAAAAAATTTAAACATAAGTATATATTTTTTAAAAATTCTAGTTATGTTAAATTTTATTTTAAAAATTATATTTATTGACATAGCAAAATTTGTACAGTTGAATATTATAATACACATTGTTAATGTTGGCTCAATTCCATTGTCGGTATTAGCTTCTTCCATCAATGCTAACTTGATAATGTGAGTGTCCTAGGTCTGGTAGATGCATGGCAGAGCCATTAACCACACCAATAGGTCGATGTATGAGTAAATAACATTCCATTATGTTGGTATTGTCTACCCCCTTTGAGGTTGGCTCTATAATGCCAACATACCAGAACTGGTATCCATGTAGTGTGGAATCATTGCCTCTCTAGCAGGGCCCAGCATGTTGCATTATAGACTACTTCATTCACACTATAATGTCAATATATCATGTCCAACATTCAGCAATGTTACTCCGTGGCACATACTAGCAGGTTACATGTATTTGTAAATAAGAATCTAGAGGATAATATCTTGTCCTTTCTGAAGAACTTTAAGCTTATTGAAAAATATGGCATTAGGGTCCAGTGCTGGTTGTGTAAAGTTTGACTGGCATATTGTGTACCAGAGAGCATATGTCAGGAAGATAGATAACCTGATAACTGTAAAGTCTCCAGAGGAGAGACAACCCCTGATGTCCAGGATTTTATCCACTGCTATAATGCAGTGTTGAGAGATGATGTGTTAAACACAAAAATTTTCCATTTGGAAATTTAAATTGGTTACATTATTAATTCATGTAAGTTTTTATATAAAGTGCATTTCAAAATATAATTAATTTTATCTTAAATTTATTCAAAAAAATTGTAACAGATTCTATAATAAATGTATTATTAATGATAACTGACTACAAATGTGATTATATTTCCTTGGTACTTTATGTGTAGTATTACAAACAATGTTAAGATTTAAAGGCATATATTTAGCAACTAATAGGATATCACAATCATTGTCTGAAAAAAAAAAACTAAAAAAGAATCTAAACAAGACATTTATTTTTTTATATAGCACAATGTTTTTGTTTATAATCTATGTGCTTTGCAGATGTCACTATATAAATGAATACTCTCACTTTTTCAAACCCAAGATAAAGTCTTTAAGAAAATATAGAATGAATCCACCTATATTTTCGACCCAACCGTATATGTATGGGAAAATCTGAAGTGTTTGAAATGAAGAGTGTGAAGTTATTAATTGATCACTTTAAATTACATTTTTACATTGTAAATGAATGATGCCAATGAAATTTCTAGAATTTACGATACGTCATTCTTATAATTAAACATTGGCGTCATTCATTTACGATGTAAAAATGTAATTTAAAGTGATCAATTAATAACTTCATGCTCTTCATTTCAAACACTTCAGATTTACCCATACATATATGGTTGGGTCAAAAATATAGGTGGATTCATTCTATATTTTCTTAAAGACTTTATCTTGGGTTTGAAAAAGTGGGAGTATTCATTTATATAGTGACATCTGCAAAGCGCATGTGTATCAGTTTATTGGCTTATTAATATTATAGATTAAAAAAGAATCTGTCATTTGATCACTTTATATTTTTTGATTCATTAAAATTCAAAGTAATTTTAAAAACAATATATTATGTTAAATTAGTAGCATTATTTTGAACAGATTAAGAAAATAATAATTTGGAGATTGATTTTATTAATATGTCAGAAGTTTAAAATAAAATTATGAATGTTTCAGATTATTAAAGTGTTTAGAAATATATAGAACTATAAAGATATAGACATCTAATCTTAAGTATATTTATGTTTTAATTTATTAAAATTAAGAAATAGAAACAACTAAATTATTGTGAAATATCATTTCAGAAATAAATTATTTTTTTTAAATTTATTAAACAGATTTCTTTCTATTGATATTGAAAATCTGCATGTGATTTAAATATTAATTTTTATCAATTTACTTTTACTTTAATAATCTCCATACTTCCTCTTTCTTTTTTAATCTTTATATAAATAAAGATACAATAAAAGACAAATGATCCCCAAGATGCATTTCATGCTGAATCAGCACTCATCAGTTGGCACAGCACCAGCTCTCATATATATCTTTATACCATAAAGAATATTTGACTATGGTGAATTGTCACATCTTTATTTACAACAACCAAACTTGTTCCATCACAACCTTTGACTTCATACATTTTTGATAAACCTAACTACATTTATCATTAATCATTTATTAAACTAGAGTTTTTCCATGAGTTTATGTCAATGTTTCAAATAAGATGACTATAAGATAAAGTTTATTTATTTTATAAAACTTTGACATGATAGTAAGAGAAATACTGATGTTATTAATCATGGGAAATGTTGGGCTTTTATAAAGAAACTGGTGTTTAACAGGAATTAGAACTATATCCAACATTGTTTTCTATTTTTATAACAATTGTCTTTCAATTAATTTCATGAATCAGACATTAAATATAACATAGATTTGATGATTTATTTTATATGATTACAAACAAAATTCTCATATTCTTTATATTATATTCATAGCATTCTGATTTTTATGATATTGTCTACAAATCAAATATGAACTGCAGAATGCATTACTGCTTTAAATATAATCCATAAAGTCTTCAATTTTCTAAATAATATTCAAAAATATCAAATATTTTATTAACTAGAGTTGGAAAAAACAATCTAAATAACTTATAGATTGAGTGGTTATTTAAAATGTGAATAATTTAAAATATATTCCTAGACTTTAAATAAAACATTTAATTTGAATGTTCAAATGCAATTACAACAAGATCCCGTATTTCGTAAAATAAAATTATATTTCATCATAAACATGTCACCATTGTAATATGGTGAAAGTTATTATGGACTATTATTGTGTGAAATTTATTGCAGCAGTGAGTCAAAAACCCCATGTTGACAAAATTTTAAAGATACTAAAAAAAGCTTACTTAAAAATATTCTATAATGTTTTTAAAATATGATGGCAAGATAATAAGGTAAAATGATATGTTTTCAGATTGATGGACAACAATGATGTGCATATTAATGCAATAATATATATTTATCAAATTATTCTTGGAAAAATTAATAGTAACACACTTTTTTAAAAAATATATTTTATGATGAATATGAACAAGATTTTCAAAATAGAAAAACTTCATTTACTTTGTAATTTTTATTTCAAAGATAACTTTAAATACTTTCAGTATGAAGAGATCACTGAAACTAGAATTCATTGGATAAGTGTAATTAATTGAGGAAAGTAAAATTTGTAGCAGTAATAGTTACATTATATAATATCATTTAAACAGACTAAACATTCATCTTGTAATATATGTGTATATATTTTTTGTATCAGTGACTAATTCATATATAAAAAATTCACTTTAACTACTGTTTTTTCTGTAGTTACAATGGCCATATTCATATACAAATAGATGTTAATAATGATAAGTATAGTTACTTATATAAAAATATTTAAATACATATATATTTAAGGCTATAACCTTAATACTATACTTCTTGAGTGTTCAATTTGCTACTAAAGGTTGAAGATAAGAGTGGCCACTCTTATCTTTATAAAGTGGTAATCTGGTGTGAAGATTTGAGGAGGTCCCTCTAGTGACAAATTGATCACTCAAGGCACATAGTATTAAGGTTATAGCTATAAATATATATGTACTTACATGCTGGCCATGTGCTTAATAAATTTAATATTTAAAATATATAGTGAAAGAATTTAGTGCAGTGCCTTTACATTCTGTATCACACCTATGGCCTGGAATTAGAACATATGGATTTATTTTAAAATTAGAGAAGTTTTTTTTTCCAATTACCTGCCTCATATCCATTCAAATGATCAATCAAAATTTATCAGTAAATAAGTATTAATTTATTCTTAGCTAGACATAAAAACAAAGATAGAAAAACATTTACACTTGACTACTATAATATTTTTTCATAATTCTTTTAGGAGGGCTGTAGAAAAAAGCTCTTCTATTTACAAAAAAAAAAAACTTCTAGCTTATCTTTTTTTAAAATTTAAAATAGATTTCATTCAATTAAAAACATGCAAAATTAAAACTATAAATTTTTAAGAATTTGTTTTATAACTTTTTTTCTGCAAACAGTATTTTTATTTTAATAGATCACTCCAACTATTAAACTTCTATGAAATATAACTTTACTCATTCATTTTAAAACAAAAACAACAAAAAAAAAAGTTTTAAAAAGGTTTTTAAACTTCATCCAATATTTTCATTACCTTTGGCATTTAGTTACATTGAAATAAAAAAAAAATCATTATCCTTAATGTAATTTTAATGACAGCCGTATAGTTTTGAAGTATATCATTAATTATTCATAATTACATGTGTAAAAATACTAAAACAGTATAAAATATTTTTTTTTTATTTTTTAAATTAGCCAGAAAAACTTTTTAACAAAAAAAATAATATAATTATATTTACTATAGCAAAAAAAATAAGTAAAATAAATAAATGTAAAAAAAAACATGAATATTTAAAATAAATTTTAAAATGTCACAATAATAAATATGTATGCATTTAAAAAACACAGTGGCATAAAAACAATAAAATGATGAACATAAATAATCTCATTAAAATTAATGGCAATAAACATACAATATGGACATAATTATTGTAGAAATACTTTGATAAAATATAGCTTTTTATTTTTATTTGCAAATTAAATAAATGATTGGTTAGTCAGGAGGTCATGTGATATTTGAAATTCTACTAGTAACAGGTTGAACATTTTATCCAAAAACTTTTTGATTATGCCATTCTATTTATGTGTTAAACAATTCAGGCAATTAAAAATTGGATTTAATTGTACTTTCATTAAAACTTTTGATATTACTAGTTCATGCACAAACTGGAAAACAATTAAACAAATATTTCATCGAAACAAGAGTTTTAATGTAGAGTAATAGAGAAAAGTACTATAGCTAACTTGCTTCTACAATCTATTGAGATACTTTTCTTTAAATTGCAACTTCACACATACACAATATATATATATATATATATATACACAATATATATATATATATATATGTATGTGTAAGTTATAATATATATATATATATATATATATATATATATATTAATCAAAAATGTGATGACTTCAAACAATTTTGATCAAGCCTTGTTATGTCTGCTTTTATTTTTGAATTTCACTAAACTATGCAGATTACTTTTTTAAAAAGTGAATGATAAAAAGTATTTTTTGTGAGGTATATTAAATATTTATGTTTTTTTGCATAATCATTATGTGTCAATTATTAAAAGTTGAAAGTATACATGATTACACAATTATTTTAGCTGTATGTTTTATTTTTAAAAATAGATCTTAATACAGCAAATTATTGAGTTCTGATAAACATGCCTTTCAAACTGATCATTAATATGGCATCACTAACACTCTGTTATGATTTATTGCAATATTGTAAAAATGCAAATATATATATATTTTAACATAATGTAAAAAAATTATCAAACCCTAGCATTTATTCATTCACATTTTAAATACAAATGTCAATAAAAAAATTAATTGGTTTCATGAAATCAATTTGCTCCTTCTGACTGTTGAAAGAAAAAAACTTTTTCTGCTTATTACAATATTATTTTTCAATATTTTCAAAGTTCAAATGTATTTCTGTAATATTTATTTATTTTGCAAATGTAAATTTCTATAAAATCAGGTCCAATTTATTGTATTCTGATATTGAATAATAGTTTAGTATTAAAATCAGATGTTAAAATCTTATCAAGCTCTCACTATAAAAACTAATTAAATATGTCACAGTGCCAGCATCTTAATTATATAATTATGAAAACTTTACCAAATTTACATTACGAAAAATTTACAAGTCAACATAAGTCTAAAAATAATTTCTAAGATGATCAAATTAGCATTATTGTTGTGTTTGAAAAAATGAATTTGAGGACCAATACTTTTTACATAATTTTTTGTCATATTATTGATTTTAAGTTTAAGCTTTCAGAAAAAGTTTTGGTTGTGGTTAACTTTTTATAAATTACCTTCAAGGCAATTTGTTTTTTTTTTTATTTATAATTTTTTGTTTACATCTATAGTATATAGATTAAGATAGATATCTAATCAAAGTAAAAGGATTTGAATGTTCTCACAAAATTTCAAATGTAATAAATATCAAAATTATTTACTTTGAAATATGTAAAACAAATGTTAGAATCTATGTCACTAAAACTTTACTTTATGTGCAGTTATAAATTAAGAGTGGTGAATGTTATAACATTTATGAATTATTTTTAATTTTAAAATATCAATGGTCAGTTATCTACAAATACTTTATAAAGTATCTTTATTCACCAAATAAGAATAGTTGGATGCTAATTTATTGTTTATTAATAAATAGATTGTTTCATTAAAAATATATAAACTAAACTAAATGAAAATCATAAATTCATTGGGAAAACCTCAGCTAGAAAACAATATTTCCAATTCCATCTTAAATTTTTGATTTCCATTTATAAATAGTATCCTAGATTTAATTATGATAACTGTTATTATTATTTTTAATCTTGGTAAATATTTTATATAATTTCTGCAAAAGATTTTTTTTTTATTTCATATGGGAATATACTGAAAACAATTTGAATTTATTTTTGATTATTTAAACAGGCTATGGTGCAACATATTGTATAGATATGAAGATATTTATAAAATACACAAACATATAATAGAGTAAATAATAAAATTAATAATTTACAAAAGAAAAACAAGGGTAATATAAAAAATCACTTTAAATCATTACTAAAAATAGTTAATAAATACACATGTACAAGCACATATACATGTATTTATAATAGCAAGAATATATTTGCTGATACTATATTATTGCATAAGATAGAATATATTATTTTTTATTACAACATTTTTATTTCTGTTATGTTTTATTTGAATTTTATTACAATATATATTATATAAAAAGATATTTTTAATGAATCTCATTTTGGGAAATTATTTTAATATTTCTTTTATTATTCTGAATTCTGAATCTTCATATCTGAAGATTTAAAATAAATCTACTTAATTCAAAGTTTTTATCTAAAATTTTATAATGATAGCTTAATCAATAGTACTAATTGAATTTCAATAATAAGCTTTTTAAAAGTATAACCTTACTAATATATGTGTATATGTGAGTATGTTATCATCTATAGAAAAAATTGCTTTTGCATATTATTTCACAGCATTAACAAATTCTGTTATTTATATCTATTTCTGAGCTGTTTGAATCAATTCTAAGTTACAATTGAAAATTTATTATTTTCATAGCAGTTATTATGTGCTTTTATATATATATATATTTCACTGTCTGGATTTTCATTAATTTAATAAAATTTACCAACATTGATACAATGTATCAGTTTGATGTTCTATTAGAGATAAAATAGTGTAATATTTCTTCCTATCCATGCACTTGGTTCCAGACCTTGTGGCAGATATCAAGTATCATTAATAATAATAGACACTCTACAATATGCATCTTAATTACATGTTTTTATTAAAAGAATAAAATTAAAATGTCAATAAAATTAATTAGAAAATGTAGATGATTTCTATTTATAATTATATATAAAGTGGTTCGGTATCTTTTTTGTTGTTGTTTTCTATTAAATCTTTATTTGAAAAAGTTAAAATTCTTGTCAAGCATTGGTGATCAAGTGGTCAGCACAGCTGCCTTACAAGCAGGTATCCCAGGTTTGCAGCTTCGCTTCCAGGCCGATGCTTTGACACATGAAAAAAAAATGATTAAAAAAAAATTAAAATTCTTCAACATGTAATTTTTTTTTTTTTTCATTTGAATGAAAGGCAAAAAATAAAGCCTAAGTATATTCTCTTGTATTTGTGATTTTTTGGGGGGTGATCACAGTGTTCAGGTGTTGGACTATGAATTAATAATTAAGTCTTTTTTATTTATTAATTTCTCATATCTTATTTTCTATGGATTTTTTTTTTTAAAATTAAGAATATGAGTCATGGATATACAAATTACAAATATAGATAAAAAAACTAAGTAGTTACGTAACTAAATTCTCTTAGTTTTAGATTATATATTTTTATTAAAGCATTTTACTCTTAGCTATTTGTATTTATCAGAATTTTATATATTGAAACGGTATATAATGATACACATTCTGTTTCACTTATTATATTTCATAGTAGTATTTATTCTGAGTTTAAACCTAGCCAAGTGCATATATATATATATATATATATATATATATTATATATATTAATTAATATATATATATATATATATATATATTAATTAAAAACAAAATTGCAATTATAATTGAAGTAATAAATTTAACGGTTTACAAACTATTACAAACAATCCTTAAATCTGCAGAAGTAATTTTGGTTAATTTCTTAAACCTGCCTCAACTGCCATTAAATTCAAAAACAAAAAAAAAATTAAAGCGACAATTTTTATAAACAGGAATAAAATGCATTTAATAAATTGACAAGCTGCTAACATTAAAATATGATATTTGTGGAATTTGAATTGATGATGTTTGCTCCCGCTTTTGTTTTTGAATTTAGTGGCACTTGAGGCAGGTTTAAGAAATTAACGAAGTACTTCTGCAGATTTAAGGATTGTTTGTAAACCGTTAAATTTATTATTTCAATTATAATATATTTTGATTCAAAATATAAAGCTTGATAAAATTGATTTAAAAATTTATCTGATCTTCTAAGTGATTTGATTGTCTTGGCTTGCATTTTGTATCTACTTGATACTTGCATTTGAAGTAACTTAATGATGAGAATATGCAATATTTTGCCTTGTTTATTGCATGTATTTTTTAATGTATTAAAAATTTCTCTTTTTCATCCACTGATTTAGATCAAATGTGTTTAACCTGTAAGAAATCAACAACATATATCAAGTTTAGTGGAGTGTGCTTAAAAATAATAATAATCCTTATTTATTTAAAAATAATGTCAGAAATTATCTTCAAAAGCTATTTATTTAATTAATTTTCAATTATTAGATAAAATATGATACACACGTTTTGCATTTTTCAGTGTTACAGAGTATTCATAATTATTTTAAAAAATGGAGTAAAAATAACAAGTATGTGAAACTTATAATGAACATTAAAAAATTAAAATTAATAATAAAATAAATTAAACCAAAATTTCTCCTATATAAATCAAACTACAAGATTTGTGATATTTTAGCAACAACATGACTGGCTGAATTGAGATAATCTGTTCAAGTTTTGACAACTGGCAATCAAGTCACTGATAATATTCTCAAATATCTACCAAAGTGGAAATAATAGCTAAAAAGTCAATGTATTTGGAATATACTCTATTACTTACAAATGGTTCATATTAAATAGATATCTTAATTCCATGATTTATTCAGATAACTATATTATATGTGCATCATAAAGTGTTATACTAATTTAATTTATAAAATCTTACAGTCATAATTTTAACACATATTATTATATTATGCATATACAGAGTGAAATTCTATTTTAATGTCTTTGCATGTCAATGGTAATAAGGAAGTGATTATCCTATTTGAACTTAGATTATCAATAACATTCCTCCTATTTGATTTGTTTACTATTGAAATAATGATAACAGCTGTTGCACAAAAAAAAATATTTTCACTTCCATAGCCAATGTTGGATTGTTAGATTATTATTTGCTCCAATTATTATTCCTAGTTTTTGATCTTGAATAGACAAATTAAGATAATTTAAATATTATAAATTTGGAACAATACTTGACATAGGATGGAGAATTTAGTAACTTATAAGGAATATTCTAATTACAACTCTACATGGTATGGGTTTTAAAGATTATCTCATCTATTCATAGAGCTCACACAAGAGTTCATTAATTTGGGAGTATTCATAACAATTGGAAATAAAAGGAATATAATCACACCTCTGAAGTTCGATGTCATAATTAAAAAAATATTGTTTTAAGTGATGTACATTTATTGTTAAAAGATTCACTATATTTATTTTATGGGTGAATATTTATTATACCAAAATGTTGTGTACTTTAATTTAATGTTTATATGAATAAGAATGTATTTTATTTTGATTTTATTTTTATATGAACTTATATGCGAAGTTCATGATATGTATTTACTATGCTTAATTTAAATTCAAGGGATCAAAGAGAATAATTAATTGAGGGAACGATGCTTATGAGAAGTTTAGAAACTATTGGTGACTTTACAATGTTTGTCAACATAATGTGAATCCTATGAGTCTTTCCAGAGTTCTGTGCCTATATTTATATCATACTTATTACATTATTATTGGGCTCATATTTTAAGCAGAGTCAGTCATTATCTCAGTCTGTTTTTTTTATGAAACACTTCATTCTGTCTGAACCCATATCTGCTAGACTGCTGGTGTTTCTGAGTTAGCAGAATAATTGAGGTGGATGATTTTACATTTTGATTTGAAGTAAACATTAATAGTGATTGTGTTTTAAAATAATCAGGTATCAAACTTTAAACTTTTTAACCCTCAAGTTTGACATTACTTTTCATAGACATTAAAAACACACAAATTCTGTGTTATATATTTCTTATCACTTAAATAACTCATTATGAGTCTGTATTTTAAAAAAAAAATATTTGTTAATAAGTATTATTTCTGTGCTAATGTTACAATCTTTATGTTAATTTGTCTAAATTGTATACTATACATATTTGAACATGTTGTAATTTGCTATACAATTAATATGCTTCAAATAAGACTTAAATAGTTTAAACAGTGACAGCTATAGTAAAATAATAATGAGTTATATCTTATAAATTAGCTTAGGTTTAATGCATTGTTTGTATTAGTAGCTGCAAGAATAGTATACATTTTATAAATACCTACAAATAAACACTTAAAAACGCTATGGAAAGATCAGATGTGAAGATAACTGAGTTTAGTATGATTCTGCTTGCTGGAATTGGTACTCTTCTGATTATTGGAGAAATCGGATATGTTTTTCTTTTAGTTACATCCTATAATGCTTAACTTATACATAGAAATCTATTTGTGCAGGCTTCATATAACACTTCATGTGGAGAAGAATCACTTTGTATATTCGGATTAACCAATTCTTCTATTTATTAATTGTACACATGATTGGCTGGTCATTTCAACTGGGCAATTTCCCAGCAAGTTATTACATTATAAACTACAAAAATAGTACACACACACGCACAAACATGCAAAACTTGTATCCAAAAGAGAAACAGATTAGACTTGTTTGCATCGGGAATAAATGTTTGTACTAATATTATTATTTATAATAACAATAATTTAAAAAGTTAATAAAAAATAAAAACAAAACGAAACGTAGATAGTTTGAGTCATACGACAGATATTAATTAACGAATAAAGCAATTAGTAAAGGGTTAGTACATTTAATAGTAAAAGATTTATTATTTAAATATTATATGATTAGAAAATAAAAATAAAAAAACGTCTGAATCGGTAAATAAATAATATCAAATATTCGTGATAAAATTAAGGATATTATTATTCATTTACAAATAACATTGTTGATGAATATATTTATGAAAGTATACTTTATAATACAATTTTAATATCATTTCTATTCCTATTAGTATGACTGCGTGACGTAATCAAATAATTAATCCTTTCAATGTTTAAAATTCAAGAAAAATTACGTTTCTAAAATGTTTATTCACACTAATGCTTTCGTCAGTAACCAATCAAATAATGCGTTACATCATTAAAATATTTATTCACTTTTTTTAATCAATTAAATCCCTCATAATGTTCTATAAATATTTATTTATTTTAAATGGTATATTAAATTAAATAATTTTTAGTTTTTATTTAACTATTCCTAATTTCGCAAGGAAAAATTTACTTATAAGTTTTAATTTCACTAAATAAAATAAGTTTTCAATCAATTTTTTAAACTTAGTATTCAAAAGTTGGTAGCATTAATCAAATTCTGAAAAGCCTTTAACAATCAAAGTAGAAGAAAACAGTCCTTGATTTGTCCCCAAAGCATCATTAATAAAATAATTTGTTCTTGACCATCAAAAGCACAGTTGCTAATTAGTCTTCATTTATACATTACTGATACAGACCAGTGATTTGTTGACATAACTACTATATTTATTATAATCAATTATTAAATTTTTTTTAAAGTTATATTTTTACTAAATCCTAAATCACGTAAAAGTCATTATTCAAAAAGATTATATTCATATTTTTTGACGATGAAAATTAAATCGCATTCAATATAAAACAAATATTTTTTTGAAAATAAATAAAAAAATATCATTAGATTAGTGTATTAGTATTTTTTAACTATATAGAATAATACTATGTTTATATCAAATGTAGATTTAAATTTGATCCTTATTAATAGTATTTGTCTGATACTCATCTCTATAAGTACTAAAATAAAAAATGTAAATGATTATTTTATACTTTCTAATCTTTTTTTCAAAATCAAGGATAAGACAATGAAATTGTTAGTACGTGGAAAAGAAAGCTATTTTTATTTAATTTTTTAGTTTGTAAGAGCTTGGTGGTCAAATTAGATCAGTCTGAACTTTATTAATATCACGTACCAGGTTGATCATCTCTGTTAAGTTCTGATATAACAAGTATAAAAAATATTAAGTATAAAAAATCCTTTAATACTTATTTGCCTTGTAAAAAATATAATTAAAATAATGTCATTGTAATCCCATGTAAAGGAATGTCATTTTTATTTCTTATATGTAGTATGAAAGTACTAGCTGTATTTCATATTGGACTATTTCCATCATCTAATATGTGTGTTGAATGTCTTTAGAAAAGTTTAATTTTAATTAAATATTCCAAATGCATTCAACTGTGAGTAATATAACAGCAAACAGGTTAGTATATGCACCAACTGTTAATAATATCACAGCAAACAAATGTTAGTAATATCACAGCAAACCGGTTAGTATATGCACTAACTGTTAGTAATATCACAGCAAACAGGTTAGTATATGCACATCATTTTGAGAGGTATTCTTCTCCCCTCTTTTTCAGGTGTTGCTGGCCTGACCAGTGACAGTAGTAGCATGGGATTCAAACCTGGGCCCTTTAGATTCTTGATTATTGAATTTTAAGGTAACGCTCTAACTAACTGAGCCATCCTGCCAAAGGCAAGAGTATGTAGTAATTTCATATACTTATCTATGAGGTTCCTTATGATTTCTCCACTTTTTCCTCAGAGCAAAGTTGATTAGTGGTTTTCATACATTATGTATAGTCACACTAAAGATGTTGCCATGACAACAGATTGAGATTGCTGTGTTATTGATATTGTTTAAGAATTGACTGATTATATGTATTTATATGTAGAAACCTATCTGACCTTGAGCATTATTAGCTTTATCTAAATAATATATAGTTTCAGTAGAATTTGAAAGTTATAATTGATTATTTATTCATTTGCTTTCATAACAGGATATAGTTGTCTATTTAATGAAGTTTATTTAAACTTCATTTAATTTATAATCTTAATCTCTATAATCAAGTTGCAAATTTTAGTATCTACATAAACATATTGTACCATGGATAAAACTAGATATCCACTTTTATATAAAAAGCAAGTTGCCTTGACAACAGAATAAGATTGTTAATTGTTATTTTTTGGTTTAATCTGTTTTCATGTATTCATATATAAAAGCAAAATAAACATATTGTAATAAAGGTATTAATAAATTATTTTTTTTTACAAAATTTTCTTTACCACCATAGTTTCATCTACTAAATAAATAGACTTTTAGAATTATAGGAATATTGTTATGACTTAATTCATAATAGAAAATTAATATAGATTACTAGAAAGTTCTTGGAAAAACTAAATTTTAAATATATTTTGGCTTGAGATATATATATATATATATTTCAGAAATATAACATCATTCTGTTTAATGGTTTCATTGTAAAATTTTCTTAGCAAATATAGTTTATGGATATTTATTTTTTTACTATGAAATAATATTTTATTGTAATCAGGATTAGTTCAATTGTTGCTAATATCACCCATTGTTGGTTCAAACAGATACTAACATTGAAACTAAAAGATAAAAGAATGAATATAAACATACATCAAATTAAAAAAAATAAGGATAAATTAAAAATAGTATGTAACTTTCTTATGAATATTATACAAGAGATTATATAAAACACTATAACTTCAAATAGTTACTGAATAAAATGTTATATTTAATTAAATTGTATTTTTGTTGGCCAAAACCATAGTTACTAGTTTATAATCCTATAAAAAAATCAGATAATTATAGTGTAAATTATTCCAAAACCATTTTACATCATCCATTGATAAAGACAAAAATAAGAAACCATTCTAGGAATAAAATAAAGAAAAATGGAAGTTTACATTAATTAGAATTATTACTTTATAAGTATTAATGAATGTTGTTATTTATAAATATATATTGTACAAATTAATAAATTTATTCTAAAAAATAAAATAAAATAAAAACTCTTTTGAAATTTTGCTTAGAAAAATGGAAGTTTTTTTTAAAATAATATATATTTTTATAATGTTATTCAGTCTGTAGCTACATAGCCCATATACCTTTTATAATCTAATAACCACTAAACATCACATAATCACCATCTCTAATGCTAGCACATAACTGTTATTAAATAGGCAAAACTCTCCATATAGTGTGCCAACCACAGCAATCAATGGATGCCAGAAGGCTTGTCCATAAAATCTCCATATAGTGCCCACACATCCAATATCCCCAGACTAGTTTCCTAAGATCTAGGTGCAGTGCTCTTAGATCCATGGCTCCTCAAATTAGTCTAGTCTGGGGATATTGGATGAATAGGCACTAGATGGGGATTTTATGCACAAGCTTTCTGGCATCCATTGATTACTCAGGTTGGCATAGGGTAACACTACTGTATGGAGAGTTTAGCCTATTTATAATCTAATAATTAGATGATTAATTTGGTTGGGCTACTAAAAATTATTTGATGCATATTTGAAGATATTTATTTATCTAGAAAAGCTGCAAGTTTCATTAAGGATGAAATTGCAAGTAGTAATTGTGATAAGTAAAGTAGTTTACAACTTTAAAAAGTAAGAAACAAAAGCGTAAAGTAATAAAAGCCTAAAGTATTAGTTAACTATAAAATTCCAGCTTTCAGTAGCATCACGTGTAAATATAAAAAGTTTGAAAAAACAAAGAAAAAATCAATTTTTGCATTATATTAACAATAAATATGCATGTAATGCTAAGCAATTATAATAATAAAAGAAAACTAACAATTTAAAATTTGTAATACATCTACCTTCAACATTAAAATGTATTAATAATGAGAAAATGCAGGATTTAAAAAAATATAAAAATTTCACGTTAGACAGAGTTTGTTCAAGGCTACCCTAGAAATATAATTAAAAACAAGCATTAAAAACTTTCAAGCCATTTATTTTGTAATAAAAGTTTAATACTTTTATCAATATAATCTCTAAAATGGAATTTTTTTAATTAAAATATTTGAAATATTTTTCATTAAATTTTAAAATAGAGAAACATTTAATAAAAGCTATAAATAGTAAATGCCATTATATATTGCTTAAAATAGTAACAAATACAAGTTATTATTTAGATTTATTTCTTGAAATAGTTTATTTTTATATTTATAATCCTTAAACGTATATTAAAAATAAATAATAACATAAATTAATATATATATACTAATCTCAAAAGCAATATTTTTCAAATAAATAGATAAATATCAAAAAAAGGTTATATAACAACGTAAATGGATTATATATTTTTTTCATTTTATTTTTACATAAATAATGGTTTAATTTATTTATATCTGAAGTTGAATTTCTGTTTGCAATTATTTCTAATGTTTCTTTAATTTATCTATAATCTATATGAAATGAAATCAGTTTAAGAATATTTTCTTTTTCCGTTTAATAACTTTTTTTTTCATTGATTACTTAGAATATATTCTATAAAAATTTCCAAAGTGCTAAATCTTATCTGTGCACATATACCCTATATATTAAATATATTGATACAGGTATGTAATAAGACTGTATTTTAGTTATTACATAGTAGAGATGTCTGCCCATTTCTCATATATGTATTAAATAGATTATGTCCCGTACATAAGGGCTTAGATTGACTTTAAGCTGTGATGAGAATCTTCGCCTCAGGGTGGCCTTTGAGTATTCCATCATTAGATTTTCAACTGGATAGATGGCTGAAGAGTTAGAGTGTGGATTGGATTAAAGCTTGTCCATTAAAATATGAAGATTGACACTTATTGCATATATGTGTAGAAATGATAATCTGGACCAACTGATGATTGCTGGTTTAGCAGGAAATACGTATATTGGTGATTATTTATCTTTTTGACATATATGTGTTCAAGTGTATCAGTGTTATGAGATAAAGTGGTGGGTCGTGTGAAAGTCTGTGCTCATATACCCTATATATTAATATTCAATATAAAAGTGAACACTTTTAAAAAAATGTTTGTTATGTTTATATTCACCATTACAACTATTAAAATTAAGTCTCAAAACATCATATTACAAAATAAAAAACATAAATAAAGAATATTTTTTAAAAGATGATTATTGGCATTTTGGATGATCATTTATTATCATTGCAATTAGTATCACCAGTTTCAGTTAAGCACAGTTACATCTCTCTTATCCCCTGTTCAATAAATTTTTGAAATATATAAAAAATGCTAAAACAAAATGTAGCTCGAATGGTAGCTGAGAGGTCAGCGCAGCAACCTTGCAATCAAGCAGTTGCTCACTTCCCGGCCAAAGCTTTGAGATATGAAAAAGAAATATGGCTCAATATGCATTTATTATCACTACTTGAATATAATTATCAATGAATGGCTTAAAATTCTCAAACATTTCATCATAAGTGTTGACATTTATAAGTGTTTTTTTCATATAGCTTTCCGAGGTGAGGCAGATTCATTTCATTACAGTTGACCTTACTATATCACTTCATTGTGTTCTGTTACACATATTCATACACACACACGCATATATATATATATATGTTTGTCACATTTTGTATGGTGAAGTTTTAAGATGTTACACATATTCATACACACACACGCATATATATATATATATGTTTGTCACATTTTGTATGGTGAAGTTTTAAGGAAAAGCTTTCATTATATAGTTTTGTTGAAATTTTAGCGTCCCATAAAGATTAATAATTATTAAAAAATGTGTTCTTTTAACTTTCATATGCTAATAAAAAAAAATTAATCATTTTATATATTTAATAAATATTTTAATGCAAGAACAAACATCAATAATCACTTGACAGTTTCGTCATACAATACATATCATTTATGTTTTAAAAATATTGATTACAATTTTTTTACACATTATGAACTTGTCTGCTTTTAATATCTTTTGCTCTGTTAAAATAGTATTTACATAGGATTTTTATTCGCAATTTTTCTATAAAAGATATATATATTCGTCTTCCTAGGTCATATATAAATTACATTTAATGTTTTCATGGATATATTATTTAAACAAAATATTTTTTTTTTGTTTTTATATAATGTGTTATTTTCCAGCATTTTATGAATGACATCGCCATTTTCAAAGTCAAGTTTTTAAAGAGAAACCATTAGATGGCAAATAGTAATGAGATTGGGTGTGAGATAAAGAATGAGATTTAGTATAAAGTAGTCCAATATTCAGAATACATGAATTAACAAAATGTTTATTTTCTTCACTTTGACCATTAATTGATTTCAAATTTATATTAGAAAAACAGTGTTTTTTACATGGTTGGAATGTGTTGTGCTTCATAAACCAGTTGGTCTTTTTAAAATTACAATAGATTCCCTAATGATTCTCAAATCATACTTTTCCAAATTAACAATAATTTTAGCATTATCAAAATCAGGATTGTGACCACTTTCTAACAAATGTGAAGTAAAGGCTAATACATTTAATTTCTGATAGAGGCATTATTATGTTCCTTAATTCTGATTTTAATTTGTCTATGGGATTGACCTATATAGATCTTTGAACACTGAAAACATAAAATTTCATAAAGACCCTGATATTCTAATGTATTCTGTCTTTATGTTTATGGAAAATCAACTTTTTTCTAGTGAAAAAAGTAGTATTTATATTAAAAATTAGATTATTCTATTCGTTTTATCAGTGACTTTTTAAACAGAAAGTAAAATCACTCTATAATCATTTGAGTTACCCATTTTATTCACTTTTTTCATTTTAATATTAATGCTATATAAAACTTTATATATGATATTCTTATTGTAACCATTAGGACATACAATATTTTGTTAGTTATATTTTTGAGTAAGATATGAGAATTAAAATTAAGATATCTGTTTTTATGGTGTATTTTCTGTAATCCAATATTTATATGGAGTCATCACATTTTCTTGTACTCAAAACATTTAGAAAAGCAAGTGATTTGTTATTTTCAACTTCCATTGTAAACTTAAATTTATTATGATAATTATTAAGAAAAACAAAAAACGAATTTTAAAAAAATACAATGAGACCATATAACAAATGTTTCATCAACATATCTAAGCTTAATAGAAGATTTCTTAGTAGCTACATTTAATACTTGATTTTCAAAAATATTAATGAAGAGACCAGCAGTTACAGGTGACAGTGGATATATCATAAAAAGTTTTTTAATTTGTTTATGCTTTTGAAAGTCATGAATAAAAATGTATTTTCCAAACAATATTTTGCTAACAGAATAATAAAAACAGGTAAATCATTGTGTTGAGCTATTATAGCTAATGCTTCTTCAAGAGGATTATAAGTAAACATAGAGAAAACATCAAAACTATCCCACACATCAGTTCTAGTTGGTTTTAAGTGTTTAATAATAGAAATTAAATGAGTTGAATCCTTGATGAAATATTATCTGTCAATGATTGTAAGAACTGGGTAAAATATGGAACCAATTCATGTAAGAGATAGCCTACAATACATACAATAGAAGCAATGGTATCACAGTTTTATGAATTTTAGTCAAATGATAAAATTTAGGATATAATGAAAAACCTTCTCTTAGACTTCTCTTGAAGAAATTTTAAGTTACATATCTTTAACTATACTGAAACATTTTATAAGACATTTCTTCATTTAGGCAAACCATAAAATTTAGATATAATGAAGACACTTCTCTTGGAGAAATTTTGATTTTCATACACGCATCTATACTAGAACATATGATAAGACATTTTGGCTTTTTTTTAAATATGTCAGACAATCCATGAAATATTTTTTAAAAAAGATGAAATGTCATCAAATTTTCCAGTATAGATGAGGATATAAAAAAATAAAATTTATCCAAGAGAAGGCTCTTCATTATATTCTAAATTTTATGGTTAGCCTAAAATTCATAAACCTGAGATACCATTCCCACCTACTGTGTGTGCTAGAGGTTCTATCAAACGTGCATTGTCTCAGTGTTTACAATCATTGATAGATAATATTCCATCAAGTTATTTAATAATCATCTCAATTTATTTCTATTTTAAATACTTAAAACTATCTAAAACTGATTTATTGGTTGTTTTGATATTTTTTCTTTATTTATTAGTACTTCTGTTGAAGAAGCTTTATTTATAATAGCTCAATACAATAATTTACAAGATTTTATTATTCCATTAGCAATGTTTTGCCTTGACAATTCTTTTTTATTTTTGATTTTCAGAAGTATAAATAAATTAAAGGACTATTTATGGAATCTCACTGTCATCTGTAACTGCAGATTTTTACATGAATATTTTTGTAAATCGTGTTTTAAAGACAGCTACTAACAAATCTTCTATTTGTTTCAGATATGTTGATGAAATATTTGTTATATGGCTTCATGGTATTGATGTCTTGATTTTTTTTGTTTTTCTTAATGATTGGCATTTTAATATTAGGTTTACTATTGTAACGATATAAAATATGTCATTACATTAATTTAAAATAAAAACTTAAAAGTTCCAAATAAAAGTAAAAGCTAAACGCTAAAATTAAAACATTGTTAAACTGTATACATTCGCACAGATGTTAAACTTAAAAATTTTTTTTTTCATAAACAAAAAAAAAGTATTTGAATTATTTTTTTTAAATAAAAAAATACAAGATTGAAATATAAAAATATTTTAATAAAAAAATAACGTAAGTTAAAATAAAAACAGGTATTAATTAATTCCTGTAATCTATAAAAGAAATGATTGTTTATTAATTATCTAAAACTGTTTAATTAAAAAGTCAATGGAAAGTTAGATAAGAGAAGAAAGAGATTTTAGCTTGACAAATGGAACACTCATTGCCGGACCATAACAAAAAACAGATTAGTGCGTTTTGTTCAGTGAATCCTTTGGATGATATAAAAAAAAAAATATTGAGTTGAAGGGCTTTTTCAACTTGGTTGGGTGAGACGCATAAAGATGCCTTTATCGTTCTCTCTCACTTATCTCTGAAATGGAATGACTGATACCATGAACCAGCAAATGCCACCTCCTGAACATTAGATCGATCTTTCAATTAAAGACTCCGTGGACATTGACACCAGGAACCGGTTCTGCTACCATAAGCTATAGGAAATGAACAATTCTTAAAATCAATCAAGAACTTTCGTCAAGTTGAACAAATTAATAAACAAGCCGACTTATTTAAAATGGACTCTTATCTGACTTTTGTAAGTTTAAATCAAATTAATAATGTTAATTTTATATCTTTCCGATTGTTAAAAGAATCATTTCCCTTTTAATATTTTTATTTGTAGTAATATTATATTGTAGAAATTATTAAATGCATACATTTAAGTTGTCTATAGATCTTCTTTGTTTGTAATTAGATTTGTTTTCTATTTGATCAAAATATATAGACATTCGATAAATAATAGCCTTATGTGAGTACTAAAATGTATTTATTGGATGTCTTTTAAGTATTGGTGACAACACAAGTATCTTATGTGAATACTGTGTCTTGTTTCTTGCATTCGGTACAATATTTGTTTTGTTTTTTTTATTTTATTTTTGAGTTGTAACAACTATCCCAACATTTTTAAATAAACTGTGCGACATATATAAATTAAAATAAGGCAAGGTATATAGTTTTGTAAGTTGTATTAAGGGAGGAACTTAGGTTATTCATTGTAGTTGAATTGGTTCAATGGATTGGATATATTTGTGTAATAGTAGGTAGTATGAGTAGGGCGGATTATAGATATAGCCACACACCCTCTGTTTGCCTATGATGTTTTGCGCGAACCCCCATTCCTTGGAGTTTTTAATTTATTGACTCTTGCCCACGGCACCCTGTTGGTCCCTTTCTCTTGTCGGTACCCTGACATATGTATTTTGTGTTTGTCGCTCTTGATACTGTACGTGTTGCTGTGCGAATTTGTTGCCTAGGTAAATCAGGGAGTATTTCCTTTCAATGCCATTGCCATTCATCTCGACCCCTAAATAAAATATTAAACATATAGCAAGCTATTTTAAATGTAAAATTAAAAATTAAGATAAAAACTAAATAAACTATCCTCGAATTTAGAATGATTTATAGTGCGTAAATAAAATTTCTGTGTTAATTTCTGGCGTTTATTATTTTATATTTATATCTAAGGTATATATTTTATTACTCTCGTCTCCCTGAGCTGTGACAATGGGCTAATGATCTAAATATGTAAATAAGGGAACAACCCAGCCTTATAAATTTTCTAGGCCAAATGCCTGACCGGGGCCCCCTCATTTCGATCGTTATAATGGTAATAATAATATAAACATAATTTTTAAAAAAAAAAGTAAATAAAACAACAACTGCCAAGTAAGTAAAGGAAAGAACGGAAGGGAGGGCATTAGCGGTGAAACCGCAATTTTTTTTATCATTATATTTGTAATTCTGTTTTGTCTTTTAAAAAAAAAGTTTGCTTTTGAAATTTCATATAAACAAATTTGTAAACGAATCTAACCTAGAAATTTTTTTTTAATTTTTGTTTTTTGGAGTTTCGAATGTACGATATAAAAGCATTAATTTAAAATAAAAACTAAAAGTTGCAAATAAAAGTAAAAACAAACGCAAAATAAAACAGTTAAAGGAACATTGCACAGAGTAAACTTAAAAAATTTTTTTCATAAACAAAAAAAAATATTTGAAGTATTTTTTAAATAAAAAAACAAGATGAAATATAAAAATATTTTAATAAAAAAAAAGAAGTTAAAATAAAAACAGGTATTAATTAATTCCTGTAATCTATAAAAGGAAAGATTGTTTATTAATTATCTAAAAGCTGTTTAATTAAAAGCAGAGGAGTTAGATAAGAGAAGAAAGAGATTTTAGCTGACAAATGGAAGCCAAGCCTTGGCCCGGACCATAACAAAAAACAGTTTAGGACGTTTGTTCAGGAACCTTGGGATGATATAAAAGAAAAAAATATGAGTGAAGGGCTTTCAACTTGGTTGGGGGCGCAAAGACCTTTGTCTCTCCCTATCTCTGAAAGGAGCTGAACCGAACCGCAGCCACCTCCGAACTAGATCGACTTCAATTAAGACCCGTGGACAGACACCGGAACCGGCGCCCGGCTATAGGAAAGGAACACTAAACAACAAGACCAGTGACAAATAAACACCACTATTTAAAAGCCTACGACTTTGAAGTTAAACAAATAAAAGTAATTATACTTCCCGATGTAAAGAATCCCTTTAATATTTTATTAAATATATGTAGAAATATAAAGCATACATTAGTTGCAAGCCGGGATGTAATGATTTGTTTCATATTGATCAAAATATATAGACATCGATAAAAAGAACCTAGGGGACAAAAATTATTTGGAGCTTTGTGGGACGCAACGGGACTGGGTTACTTAGTTTCCCTCGCGTGTGGACAAATTTGTATTTTGATGTTTGTTTTTTGAATGTTTTTGCGGGACTGGAATCGCTAACCCACTTTTAAAAAACTGTGCGACGTATAAATGTTAAAATTAGTGGGCGAGGCATATAGTTTTGTAAAGTGTATTAAGGGAGGGACTTGGTTTTCTTTGTGTTGAATTGGTTCAATGGTTGGTATATTTGTGTAATTAGTGGTAGAGCTCGGGCGGTTAGATAGCCACCCCCGTTTGCCGGTGGGTTTGTAGGCGCTGGGTTTGTTTTTGCGCCCCCGTTGGGGGGCGCTCCTTTTCCTTTTGTCGGCTCCTGCATATGATTTGTGTTGCGCTCTTGACGGCGGGGTGCATTTGTTGCCAGGTAAGGGAATTCTTCAAGCGCGGCCCCCCCCTAAAAATAACTATGCGCTTTTTAAAGAAAATTAAAATTAGATAAAACTAAAGTTAAACTACCTCATTTAGAGATTTTAAGGCGAAAAAAATTTTCGGTAATTCCGGCTTTATTATTTTTTTATATTTATATCTAAGTAATATTTTATTATCTCCGCTCCACTGGCAGGACAAGGGCAACGACTAAATAGAAAAAAGGAACTAACGACGCCACTAAATTTCGGCCAAAGCCGGGCCTTGGGGCGCGACCCCCCGACTGGAAGTTGAAATTAACACATCATTTTCTTTTCTAATGTGATTTCTTATCAATATCGGTTTATGGAATTTCACACCCATACAAAAAGATATCGTCATTTTAATTCTTATCAGCATCCTGCTCAAATATTTTTGTAGCAAAAATCTTTTGACGAGAGTTTGTAGTTGTCTGATAAAGATCATCTTACTCAAGAAATAAAAATAACAAAAATATTCTACTTTCTAATGGTTGCAATAAAACATATATAATGATTTACATAACATCGATAGGAAAAAGAAAAAAAGAGGATAAAATGGATAACTGAACTAGTTATAGAGTAGTTTTACCTATATTAAAAGAGTTAATAATAAAATAAAAAGATTATCTACTTTTAAACATAAAAACTACTTTTTCTATTAGTGAATAATTGAAGACTTCTTCCATAAACCTAAAGACAAAATGCTTTTAGAATACCAGGGTGTTTATAAAATTCTAAGTTTACAATGCCAGAAGTTAAAGGCATTAGCTTTTAGTTTACACTTTTTAAAAATTGGTTACAACCCTGATTTTGATAATGCTAAAATATTTGCTAAATTAATAAAGTATGATTTGAGAACCATGAGGGAGTCTAATGAAATATATAGGACTCTTAACTTCAAATATCCTGGTTAGTTTTATATTGCAGATATAGAAATATAAGTGGCAAAAGTTGTGATGTTTTAAATATTAAATATTATGTTTTGTAATAGATGAAATGCGCCTATAGTTAGCATAAAAATGAAATTACTAAAACATATACATTCTGGCTTACCATTAGGCCTATATAATTATACAAGCAAGGTAGTTTTATTTCAAAACATTAAGATTAAGATTGAATCTCAGATTATTATATTAGATAATATAAAAGAAGTAAATATGGACATTGTATGTATAAATAATAATCTTATTTTCTTCTAGTAAAGCCCATTGAACAGTCGCTGGTCTGTTTTCTTTGTGATGTGATGCAATAAACTATGATATGCCCTAAAAAATCTGTTAGCCATTTTCATTCCCCACTCTAAGTTTTTCCCATACTCTTCTTTATACAGCTCCACACAATTATCACAAAATTATCTTTGTCAACTTTATGCCCTTTATATCTACACCCCCTTATCTTTTTTTAAACCCAGCATAAAAGTCAAGAACCCACTTTCTTTATAATCATTTTGTATTTATTCTCCCACAGCTTCATTATTTGTATCTTTTCTGCTTGTATGAATTTACTTGTAATTAACAGATACTTTCTATTTTCTTTGCCTTCCTGACATAACTTGCACATTAAATAATCCATATTTTTCCATTTACATGTATATTTTCTTGTTGCTAATGATCCTGTTTGAGCCTTGAACAGTAAACTATTATCCTTGCTATTATCACAAATTAACTGGCACCCAATATTTTGTTTAATTATAAACTCTTTTTTACTCTCCATACTAATACTCCATCTCTCCAATTCCCTATATTTTATTAATGCATCTATTATTCTATTCCATTTCTTGCCACTATAACACTCAACTATTCTCCTAACACAAAATATCCCACTTTTTGTATAATTATACTGGCATGAAGTCTTTATTCAAATCTTCTGCATACTGTACTACCTTTCTCACCTATCTTGTTGCCTGTCCTTTACTTATAACCCAATTAAATACTATTTTGACTATTCTCTTATTATTCCTAAATTTCAATCTATCTAACTTTTTCCATTTGCTTTTTGCAACTCTCATATAAAAACTTGACCAATCCATTTCATCTTAAATTGCCTTTTTTGCTGTCCACATATCTGTATCTAATGCATGTTTTCCTACTTTTCTTTGTACTTTTTCTAAGTAATCTAACACCCATTTACTAACCCATAAGGCATCATTACATAAATTAATTCTGCTGCTGCCACTCCCTTCCATACAATTTTATCTACATCATAGTCATTATATGAAAACAGTGTTAATTTTTTATCAGTCCCTTTCTTTTCTTTGCTTCATTTTTTTTTCTCCCATTCATCCAAACAATTTCTCTAATTACTTAAGATGATTCCCAAATAGTTATACCTATTCACCACATTTACCTATATAATCCCTAATAAAAAAATCTTTCTCTTCTTTTTCTGCAGCATTTATCATCATTACTTTTGATATTTCTTCACTAAATTTAATCTTCATCTCTTTATCCACCTTTATGTATGTCTTCAGCATAACTTCCATACCTTCTGTACTTTCTGTGAAGAAGAAGGTATCAATAAATAAAAGATATGATAGTGTATATACCCCCTTGCCATTTATTAATGGTATCTCAACCCCTTTTTCTAGTTTCTATTGCTTTCTCCATTTCTCTCAAGTGTAACAAAAAACAAAATAAGTGATATAGGGCATCCTTACTTTAATCCCACCCCATTTTTAAGTTTAACTGATTCCATATTTCCTAACTGATATGTATTTTTTTATATAATTTCTTAATAAGATCCATTAAAGCTCCATTCATTCCCAAAATTACTAAACTTACCCAAAATCTATTTCTATTTATTTTATTATGCATCTTCTCTATGTCTAGAAATTGATTGATTACTAATCTGCCATCTCGTGACCACTGAACACTTAAATTTGTGATAGATGATTGGGAAGTATAATAAATAATGTGAATTATATTTTTTAATGAAGACGTTGAATGTAAAAAAAGAAAAATCATATGTTAATTTAGTATTATAAATATTACAATAATTACACATAAATTTGTTATTTACACAAAAAATAATAAACAAAATTTAAAAAATTATAAGTATAAATGATTTTTAATCATTTCTAATTGGTCACATTCTATATTGAAAATTATCAAAAAATAAATAAAGTAAAATCTTTTCCAATATCAGGCTAATATTAAATTAGCATCATAGATCAATTATAAGTGGAAAAAACAAATTACAAATACAATAAATATTTTATTTCCATCTCGTTATTTTTCCTTCTTAATCAAAACATTTTCCATTCCTTATTTATATATTTGCTACGACTAATACTTTAAAATAGTCAATGATATTTAAAATCATTATATTAAAATTATTGAAAAAAAATTTCGAAAATAGTCTTCAATAAAGTTAAAAGAAATAAAAAATATAAAAAAGAACAATATCTATGGGAAGTTTGATTAAGTCTCTCCAAAGCTATTTTCAACACCTTTAAAACACATTTTAAAGACTAAATTGTCAGGTCTCATGATAAATAGTGATTATATTAATCATCTTAGATTTACAAATGATGTCACATTTATATAATAAAAAAAATCTTTGATGGCACTCAATAAAGAATTGATAAATTATATTTTACTAGATTGAAAACAGTCATTGAACTAAACTACGGTATAATTGAAAAAAAAAAATGAATGTGATTATTTATTTAGGTAAGTACATATCATTTAAAACATGTAAAGTAGAGTTTAAAAAAAAATTAAATTAAAATGGTGTAGAGCGTATTTGATAGGCATAATAATATACTTTTATCAAACTCCCATTAAAAAATGTTTTAATCAATGTTTCTTGCTTCTTTTATTATTTATAACTGTGAAACGTAAATATTTAAATTTTAATTAAATAAATGTCAAAAGAAATTATATATACATATATATGAAAAACAAAAAACAAGTTAAAAACTGTTTTTGGTAGAATGCCATCTGTTGATATATATATTGTAACGGGATGGGGGTATCGGGTATCGAAAGATAAAGGAGTGAATCTGGGTTGATGGAAAATCATCATTAACCCCAAGTAAATACAAAATCAAAATATCAATAATTTGAAAAATTATCTATAAGTAATATTTAAAGATATAAGAGTATGAGATTAGAGAATCTCTGAGAACATTGAGACATCAGAAGCTAACTCATAAGAGCAACTAAAAACATAATTATAAATTCAACCAGCATTATAAAGTAAATATCAGTATAAGTACTCAAGAGAAATAATCATCCATCATCATCATTGATGGGAATAAATAAATCAGTACAATAAATCAGGATAAAATCAACAGACCATCTTGTGGCTGGATTTGCACAATAAAAAATATAAATCAACAGTCAACCTTGTGACTGGATTGGAAATGGGTCTTCTGTAGACCAGGCTAACTACTGAGCCTTTTGCCAGCTTGGGCAATTATATAAACACGACTTGGATGCACCAGCTTAGTGCCCATCCATTAAAATACACAACTAGAAAATCTAAACAATAATGCTGGGACATTAAAACATGCTGATCATCATCAATGCTCATGCCACTTGTACTGGCCAACTATAAACCTAAATTTTTAATAAAGACTAAAGTAAAATAAAAAATAATAGTGCATGGGCTTTAAAGAGTATCCTCTTTTGCACCAACCAGGATGATGATTGATCATCTCTGGATGCCCAAAGCACTAAACACATCCCCATTTATCCGTGTCCGAAATCTAGCTCAGAGAACATGGGCTCTATTACTGTATGTGAACAAGAGATGATGGAAACCATTTTTAACAATTAAATAAGTTTATTAATAACAATAAAAAAATAAATGATTAAGGTCTTATGAGGGTTCTGATTTTGAAAAGCATACAAAATTATGTACACAACTAAAGTTATTACATTGTTTTACAACATTACTACAAAATTCAAGTTATCACATTAATTTACATAATTACTATTTAAAATTTGAATTGTTACATGAATTTACAAAATCACGATTCATATTATTACTATGGTTTACATATATATATATGCGCACAGACGCGTGATTTAGAATATACAATTAATATTCAATAACACAATAATTATCATTTGCATATATGTCTTATTTGACAAGCATTGACATATATGTACGCACAGATTATGTGACAAGCATTGATATATATGCGCGCACAGATTATTTATAAATTTAATTTTGTCAAACAATAAATAACATTACTTTTATAATTAATAATTCCATTTTGAATATACAGTACATAAAATTTACATATTTGTTATAATGATAAAAGTTATTTTCACAATTATTCTTTTTGTTGACTATAGCATTTTTTTCCCCTTAAAATAAATCCGGACAAATTTTTGACAGTTAACTGATTTAAAATGTCTTGCTTTTCTTAGTCTAAGAGATTTTTGGAAATCTTTTTCTTGATTATTAATTATAACTTTGTACTTTTTTTAGTATCATAAATATAACTTTAAACAGTTTTTTTTTCTTTAATAAACGATTTTAAACTAATATCGTTTTATATATTTCTATCAGTTATAAAATTGTCATTTTAATAAGAAAATTATTTAAAACTTCGTTATCATATATAATGCTACTCACCACCAGCTGTATATACGTTTATCCGTGTTTCTTTGCCTTTATCTGACGCAGCATACATGTAATTAATTATTCATCAAGCTGGAAGATTTTTCTTGATGAGTTTGTTTTTAGTGATTGTCATCGTCAGGTAAAAGTATATAGTTCCGATAATTTGTTGGCATACCATGATTCTTTTGTAGTCCAAGTAATTGTCAGGCTGTCTTCTAGAACATATTTAAGCAGCTAGTTGATCCATTTGAAGTGACCCTGGCTTCATAAATCAAATCTCTGCAGTAAACTATAATGCAGCTACTGGACTGTACTCCCTTAGATCTTCATAGGAGCTTTATATAACCCTGCTAGCTATTTTATTCTCTTTTTTTTTTGGCTATTGATTCAGAAGTGACCCAGCTTCAAAACCAAAACTCCTGTGAAGGAAAATAGTAGCAGCTCCTGCCTTCAGCAACATTAGATCATGGTAGCTTTTCTGCAAACTCTCTGCTACATCCAACAACATACTGCTCTCTTCAAAATCATTATCCAAACTATGCAGTGTCCAGTTGGCCACTGCTTAAAATACTACAACCAGACTCCTCTGGTCAACTCTTACAAACTACAAACAAAAACTAACTAACTGATATATTTTTATCAGTCTTTTATAACCTCATCTGAGATATTAACAACACTTGATTAAAACAGAGTTTTTATTTTTATCTCACTAATCTCTTTGAAAACATATACATGTTTTTACATAGGGGATTTCTAATAGATAAAAACTTTGTTTAATTAAAATTTCAAAAATACAACAGGGTGTTTTTAAATTTCAAAATCAGAGTAATAATTAATAATAATACAATATTTATATTTATTAAGACCTTTTTTAAAGTATTAATTTCAGAATGAAATTTTATTTTAAACCCAGAGTTATTTAACCCTTTATTTAGTATTATTTTATTTTAGAAAATGTAGAAATAAAAAACAAAAATTTATTCTATGTTTATTTCTACTTTTCCTTTATTTTACAAATATATATTCACATACACTATATTAGTGTCTGTGATGTAACCCAACTGGTTACAATATATATATATATATATATATATATATATATATATATATATATATATATATATATATATATATATATATATATATATATATAAAGCATATTGAAAGTAAAAATAAATAAATAAATAGATTACATGTCACGCTCATGTTATTAATATTACTGATAATACTAAATCCTTAAATGAACATACTTTCGGATACTGAGAAAATAAAATGATAACCATTAAAAAGCATACCTTTCAAAACTGGAAAGCACAAAATAAACATCTTTTGAAAGGTTTAATTTTGAATAAATAGTAAGCTAGAAAGTTTCCTAAATGATTATAAAAAAATCAAACACTTTTGCTGTACTGTGATGTCGATGACTGATAATATTGTTATAAATATAACAATTATAAATTACTATACTAAAAAGTTAAAACATATATTAAACGAATTAAATGACTTAAGCACCTTTAGAAGATCATTGTAAAATATAACAGTAGAAAATTTCCTTTGCAAAATATTTTAACCAATAAGTTTATTTTTTGTCAAAAACACTACTATTTTACTTAATCTTTTTTTTTTTCAGATGAAAACCAATCATCTGCTTGAAATATAAAAGTAGTTTTACATACAAATAATTTTCTTGTATTTTATTTTTTTTTACAAATATATAAAAAAAATTAGAGCTAAAATTGATATATTTGCTATTATTGGATGATAAAATCTGCAATATATGTTTTAAATGACATTGATTAGATATAACGCATGAAAGAAATATCTGTATGTTCAATTTTATTCCAATGCTATATTTTTTTCATTGAAATACACATTAATAACAATAATAACAACTAATAATAGTTATACAGTTAATATTAGTCCTGTCACCATGTTTATTCAAAGAGCTGCTGTTCCAAATCCTAAGAATTTGCATAATATTATTTTTTTTTAAAAAAAATAAATTTCAAATCATTACTAAGACTAAACTTAACATATTTAGATAACACTAGTTATAAAAAAAATTCATATGTAATGAATAATTTTTTACAAATATATATGAATAGAATTAATAAACCTTAGTATTGCTAGGAACAAATAAATATTTTTAGATTTAAACCCCCAAAAGACCACTCAAAATCTGCACTATTTTAAGTAAATTTAACATATAGTGCACCAATTATTAACATTTAATTATGCAACACATTTTTTCTAAGATAATTTTGAATTTACAAAAGCTTTTTCTTTAAAAAAATATTTTTTTTAAATTATTAAATCAATCAAAATGTCTCCATACAACCACATGACCAAGTAGTTGGTGCCAAAACAGATTCAACATATTGTCATATTTATCTCATGCCAGCCTCAAGAACAATTTCCATGTAAGCATTGCAAAGATATTTCAAGTCCATTAAATGAATAAGCCAATTTGAAGTTTCAGGATAACCAATGCAAACAACATTTAAAACATAGACTTGAAAACACAAGAATGTAACCCTCCATCCCGATGTTGTGGATGCATGAAACACTGACAACAATTTGTCAAAAGTCATTATTACTATGATACAGGTGATGTTTTGCAATATTTAAGATATTTTTTCCTCAAGTCAATAATTATATCAGCCACAGATTTCAATTGCTCTCTATATCACATCCACCGCACTCTCTGGAACCTTAACCAGCTCAAGTATCTACAATGCATGGACTCATAGTTCCAACATCACATCAGAGTGAACTCTGGAATAAATACTGTAACACCTGAGAGTAACATAATACATCCACCTCATCAATGCACTGATCCAAATAACTTACAAGATCATTCCACCAATTTATCTCAAATACAACTTTAAATGCCCAACACAAGAATAACAAAACTTAGCCCTGACATCTATAAAGCTCAACAACTAACAAGCATAATTTATATACAACTACTTACCAATGAACACTAATTCCATTCATTTTTCCTAAAAGTATTAACAAATATCACTATGTGCTATCATAATCTCATAATGCTTTTGGAAAATTTAAGTAAACCTAATGTAAAATATGTATCTTGTTATGCAACAATTATTATTCTTACAGCTACCATAAATCATCTTGTTTAGTCATAAGCAAAATTATATGCCATCATTGCATATGTAATCTCATGTTTCAAACTGTATCCAAAACTCATGTTTTTACATGCAACTTATGTAACACAAAAACAATAAGAAAGCCATGAAAACCATAACCCTTCCTCAAAATTGTCCCAATTTATATACAATTATATATTAATCTAACACCTACTTCAACCCCACACACCATATATATTTTCCCTCATACCAACATGTGCTTCCATGTATTTTTCTCAAGATCCCATTTAAAAATCCTATGTAAATCTAATTTGACACATGTATTTTATTATGTAATGATTATTCTTCTTACAATTACTATAAGCCATGTTTTTATCTTATCACCTGCAGGATTATAAATACTTATTGCATATGCAATATCATGTATTATTTTGTATCTAAGACTTTATGTTTTTATATGTAACTCATATAATCCTTTTTGAGTCTTAATAAAGTTTATCTTTGAAACATACGTCTGCATAAAACAGTAGTGATCATTTGATTATGGCCTATTGAAAATCATACAGAAAAACATTGAATAATAAAAATGATAAAACATTTCCATGAGTAATTCATTGTTTTTTAAAGAGGCTTCCTTCTTTCATATTTATAACAAAGCCTTCTCAGTTGGATGGATGCTGCTTTGTTATCTGTACAATATTTATTTTGTTATTAGCATTCTCAATTTATCTATTAGGGAATTATGCCTTGCATTGTCAAATGTTTTAATGAGACAAAAACAAATGGCATCCAGTCCCACACTATCTTAATTGAATAGTGATATAATCATTTTGTGGAATTCTATCATTCGAAACAATTGAGACTGAATCCAACACTGGACTCATCTCATTCAAGTGCCATCATATTCTAATCTGTTAATAGGCAATTGAATTAATTAGTGAACTGTATGTATGAGTAGCAATAATTGTAACATTTGTTTCTTGGTGTATTCATTTTTTTTTGTTTTTTTACTGATGTAACTACTTTTCTTAGGTACAGATAAAGTTTGCTTTAAAACATAATAATAATAATAATAATAATAATAATAATAATAATAATAATAATAATAATAATAATAATAATAATAATAATAATAATAATAATAATAATAATAATAATAATAATAATAATAATAATAATAATAATAATAATAATAATAATAATAATAATAATAATAATAATAATAATAATAATAATAATAATAATAATAATAATAATAATAATAATAATAATAATAATAATAATAATAATAATAATAATAACAGTCAATTAATTTCCCAAAATGCAGCATCTATTACAAATCACACCCACAGACAGAACACTGTATAGTCTAGCAAGAAAATAGAATAAAGCAGACCAATATATTTCTTTTCAAATATTTGTTAAAACTATATGAGATAACATTAAATCATGTATAATTGAGTTTTTCATCATATAATGTCAAACAATTATATATATATATATATATATATATATATATATATATATATATATATATTGGCTGCAGAAAGGAGTTTTGCTATTAACTGAAAGGAGACCCTTTGATTCTTCTTGGAGGCCTTAAAGGAACCAAGCAGGGCAAATTCCTAATGTCCACTCCATACGTTCTTGTCATTGCAGCTGTTATTACTATGTGATTATTCATATAGTATACGAACATGGATGGGCTGCTCACCAACACGCATTAGCCAGCGTGGTGAGTTTATTGGCTTTTTACCTCTGAGTTTAAGATCAAGAAACACCATGGTCTTTCTTCTCAGTGCCTGATAAGGCAGAATGAATGTTTGTGTAAATGATAAATATTTTCCCAATACATATATACAATTATGACAGACAAAAATAAAGCATGGCCCTTATTCCCAGGAGGCTGTAAAGTCACCAACCAAGGCAGCGGTTGGTGGCCGAAGGCGGAGGGTGCTAAGAATCCCCTGATTGTGGACCCAGGCTGCCATTTGATGAAGACTTTTTATTTAGGTACTTACAACTGCAGATCACTTTCAAGTGAAGGAAGATTGCAAGAATTAGAAGAACTCTCTTATATTAAATGGGACATTATTGGACTTTGTGAAGTTAGAAGAAAAGGTGAAGAGACAATTGATTTAAAAAGTGGACATATACTCTATTATAAAGGCACAAATATTGGAAATACAAGTGGAGTAGGATTCATTATAAATAAAAAATGGAAGAACAATATTGTGGAGATTGATGGTGTATCGGACAGAGTGGCAAGATTAGTTATACAACTTAATAGCAGATACCAAATGCAGATAATTCAGGTTTATGCCCCAACAAGTTCTCATAGTGATGAAGTAGTAGAAGATTTTTATATGGATGTACAAAAGGCTTTTGATCAGAGTAAACACCATTTTAAAATTGTTATGGGAGACTTTAATGCTAGAATTGGTAAAAAAATGAAAGATGAAAGTGCTGTGGGTAATTTTGGTTATGGTAATAGAAATGAGAGAGGACATAGACTTGTGGAGTTTGCAGAAAAAGAAAAACTTTATATTATGAATTCTTTTTTTGAGAAAAATGTTAAAAGGAAATGGACATGGAAGCATCCAAATGAAGGTACAGCAGAATTGGATTATATTTTGACTAACAGAAAATACATATTTCAAGATTGTAATGTTCTTAATAAATTTAACACAGGAAGTGATCATCGATTAGTAAGGTGTAAGATATGTGTTAATGTAAAACTAGAGAGACAAAAATTATTAAGAAAAACAATATTTACAGTTGATATTCCTAATCTTCAGAAACATTCTAATGAATTTAAATTAGAACTTACAAATCGGTTTCAAGTATTAGTAGATTTTGAACATGATTCAGATTTGAATGAAATTAATATGAAAATAACTGATACACTTTTGAAAACTGCAACAAAGATAGCTGGTAGAAAGAAACAGCAATTGACCAATAAAATTTCTACTGAGACTAGAGAATTTATGAAGAGAAGAAGGAATATGAAGATATACAAAAATGATGCATTAAAAAAATTGAATATCTCGAATTTTGTAAAATGGTGCGAAAAAGAGTTGAAAATGATATAAGAAAGTATAACTGTGAACTAGCAAGGAAAGCTGTAGAAGAAAATAAAAGTCTTAAGAATGTAAAACAACATTTTGGTATTGGTAGGAAATTTATATCTGCAATAAGAAAAAAAGATGGAATTATTACTAAAAGGAGAGATGACATCATGAAATTGGTAGAAGATTTTTATCAAGAATTATATAGTAATAAAGAACAAGTACCTCCTATATCTATTACATCTTCCAAATTGCCCAGAATTTTAAATGAAGAAGTGAGACATGCAATTAAATGTATGAAGAAAGGAAAGGCTCCAGGTAATGATGGAATTATAATTGATATATTAAAAAAAGCAGGTGAAGAAATAAAAAAATTTTTAGCAAAGTTATATACCAAATGTCTAAATGATAAAGATGTACCGGATGATTGGAAGAATGCAGTAATAATATTAATATTTAAAAAAGGTGATAAAGAAGATATTAGAAATTACAGACCTATCAGCCTTTTATCAGTTTTATATAAAATTTTTACCAAGATAATTACTACTCGTCTACAGAGAACATTGGATTTCCACCAACCAAGAGAACAAGCTGGATTTAAAAGTGGTTTTAGTACAGTAGATCATATCCAGGTATTGAGAGAAGTTATAGAAAGGACAAATGAATATGAGTTGCCATTATGCTTAGGACTTGTAGATTATAAAAAGGCATTTGATTCTATAAACATTTCTTCAGTGATTAAAGCATTAGATCATCAAGGTATAGATCCAGGATATTGTCATATTTTAAAGAATATTTATAAAAATGCAACAGCAACAATTAGATTACATAATGACACTGGGAAAGTCAACATTGAGAAAGGTGTAAGACAAGGTGACTCCATATCTCCAAAACTTTTTACAGCAGTGCTGCATAAAGTATTTTGTGGATTAAAATGGGAAACTAAAGGAGTGAAAGTAAATGGTGATTATTTAAGTCATTTAGATTTCGCAGATGATGTAGTTGTTTTTGCAAATAATGCTTCAGATCTGCAGGGAATGTTGCAGGAATTATCAGGTGAAAGTAGGAAAGTAGGACTAAAGATAAATGTTAAAAAGACTAAAGTAATGTTTAATCCATTTGCTCAAAATATGAAAATAAAGATTGATTATGATGAATTAGAAGAAGTTAACAGTTACAAATACCTTGGTCAGATTATTAATACAGATGGAAACATAATGGAGGAAATTAATCATAGAATTAAACTTGGTTGGAGTGCTTTTGGTAGAAATAACTTGATACTAAAAGGAAATATGCTTATGTGTTTGAAAAGGAAGGTTTTTAACAAATGTGTTTTACCAGTTCTTACTTATGGATCTGAGACTTGGACACTTAATAGAAGAGCAATTCAGAGACTTCAGACCACTCAAAGAAGTATGGAGAGATGTATGTTGGGAGTAACAAGAAGAGATCGTAAACACAATGTATGGGTAAGAGAACAAACAGGTGTTACTGACCTCATTGAAAAAATTAAAAGATTGAAGTGGAGTTGGGCTGGTCATATTGTTAGAAGAGATGATAATAGATGGACAATTGAAATTTTAAACTGGATTCCAAGAGATTGTAAAAGACCCAGAAAGAGACCACATGTGAGATGGATGGATGAAATAAGAAAGTGTGCAGGGATGATGTGGAGAAGAGAAGCTAAAGATCAGAGAAGATGGATTAAACTTGGAGAGACCTTCATCCTGCAGTGGATTGATAATGGTTGATAATGATGATGATGATATATATATATATATATATATATATATATATATCTATATATATATATATATATATATATAGTCAAACATTATTGCTCAAACGATTATAAAAAGTTAAAGTTCAATTTGAGAACCAAGAATCATCCAATGACCAGATATGTCACTTTTGAATGTCAATTACATTATATATATATATATATATATATATATATATATATATATATATATATATATATATATATATATATATATATATATATATTGCTTTTAAAATAATCACTAGAAACCAGTCAACAATTAGGCAATTCCAATATCAATAACAATCAACAACATTAAACTGTTGTTAAGACAACCTCTTTTAACAATAATAGTAAAAGTACACACACATAAAACATAAAAAAACACATCTGTAATAAATGTTTTTATAAGATTGGAATGTACTTTCTTTCCATTTACATATCTCAAACAATCAAATGACTTTTGATGTAATAATAACATTTTTTTTGTCATATATCTCATTTTCAACAATGTTTTAAACACCACATCTGTGCATTGAATAGTCTAAAAATGTATTTAATTCAATCAAAAGTATTTTAAGTTGATGAACTAATCCATCAGACAATGGAAATAAAACCTTAACAAATACACAGTTTACAAGTTTATATTTATCAAACACTGCCTAATAATTTATTTGAAGTGTACCAATAATATCTATCAGTTTGTTCTGTAGCTATGTAGTGTTCAATCATCAATCATGTTATTTCTAACTATGTAACTCTTATGAAAAATAATGCTTGAATTAAAACATAATAATAATGATGATGATGATGATGATGATATTAATAATAATAATAATAATAATAATAATAATAATAATAATAATAATAATAATAATAATAATAATAATAATAATAATAACGAAGAAGAAGAAGAAGAAGAAGAAGAAGAAGAAGAAGAAGAAGAAGAAGAAGAAGAAGAAGAAGAAGAAGAAGAAGAAGAAGAAGAAGAAGAAGAAGAAGAAGAAGAAGAAGAAGAAGAAGAAGAAGAAGAAGAAGAAGAAGAAGAAGAAGAAGAAGAAGAAGAAGAAGAAGAAGAAGAAGAAGAAGAAGAAGAAGAAGAAGAAGAAGAAGAAGAAGAAGAAGAAGAAGAAGAAGAAGAAGAAGAAGAAGAAGAAGAAGAAGAAGAAGAAGAAGAAGAAGAAGAAGAAGAAGAAGAAGAAGAAGAAGAAGAAGAAGAAGAAGAAGAAGAAGAAGAAGAAGAAGAAGAAGAAGAAGAAGAAGAAGAAGAAGAAGAAGAAGAAGAAGAAGAAGAAGAAGAAGAAGAAGAAGAAGAAGAAGAAGAAGAAGAAGAAGAAGAAGAAGAAGAAGAAGAAGAAGAAGAAGAAGAAGAAGAAGAAGAAGAAGAAGAAGAAGAAGAAGAAGAAGAATAATTCAGTACTTTTTTGGGGATACCATAAAACATTTGAGTATTAAAATACAATTTAATTCAATTGAAAGTATAAATTAATATATTCACATTCCACCAAATTAGAAATAGATCCAAGAAACATTAACTCTTATATATATATATATATATATATATATATATATGTTTAAAGTATTGTGCATATATATAATTCAAATAGCAAAACCTCCACAAAAAAAAAAAAAACTACTCTTCACATTATATATATATATTAGAAAAATGTGTTCAGGATAATAAAATGTGATAAATAGCTTCTATACTAAAACATCATAATTTAAGGTTTGTTTATTTCATTAGAAAACAATAGATACCCAATACAATCATTTAAGTTTCATACAAAAAACTCTAGAGCAAGAAATTGAAAATATATCATATAAAATAAAAAAGCATTATAAAAGAGTAAGATAAATTATAACATAAAATTTTACTTAGTATAATACAACTAATGAAGTAAGCCTTTATTTGCAAATCATATAGTTGCCATTTTTTTCAATTTATAAAATATTCTTGTATAGGATAGAAATTAATAATTTGGAACTATTATAAAGAAGCTTCTTTCAACGGGATATCCTGATAAAAATTAATGTAATTAACGGATTTTTTTAAATTAATCATGTTTTTATAACAGAAAAATGTAGGATCTTTGTTTTTGTATAAATAAACACTATTTAGTATTTCATTAGTTTGACAAATATTTTTACAGATATAGCATAAACTCCCAAAATAATATATATTCTATAACATTGTAAATCATATAATAATAATAAATAATTTGACATATCTAAAGATTAAAATAAACTATAATTATAATAATATATAATTAAACTAAAATGTACTTACCTAATTTTTAAAACAGAAAAGCATTAAAAAAGAAAGAAATAGTTAGCAAATTAAAAATAAAATTTATATATATATATATATATATATATATATATATATATATATATATATATATATATATATATATATATATATATATATATATATATATATATAAACATTTTCAAAAACAAAATAATTGCACTCATTATTTTTTTATCAATGTAACTTCAATTGCTGATAAAAGTTAAAAATATATATATTCTTGAAAAATCAATCTACTTTTTTTTTTTTTTCATATGTCATAGCATCGGCCGAGACGCGAACCCACAACCGTCTGCAACCAACTACTTGCTTGCATGGCGGCTACGATACCTCTCGGCTAACAACGCAAGACTAAAAATCAATCTACTTTATAGTCTAAATTTTATAAAATTTCATAAATTTTGTAAACTTGATAAGCCTTTACAATAAACTGCTGATGTTGCAGGATATATCACCCATCAGATATCATTATTTTTCAAATTCAAAATAACTTGCATTAAAATATGTTTCATTTTGTTTTTACTGTTAATGTTTTGAATTAAAGAAAGATGATTTTTAGTTAGCAAGTTAATAACATTGTCAGTAATTTACCAATTAGAAAAGCTATTGGTGGCTTAATCATTATAAAATTTTTTTCCAACCTTATAATTTCATTAGTTAAGTATTTTAGTAGTTATGGCTTCATCATTATCATCTCCTTGCTTTAAGAAAAATTTTGAAGATAAGGATCTGGGTATGTTCAAACCAGATGTATCATCCACACATGCAGATAATACATTGTTATGTGAATACACAGGAAAAAATATCTCTTTTTTCTTTATTTATTTAAAAAATTTACATCCAAATATAAAGTTCATTTAAGGCTATATTAAATCTCCAAAAATTTTTACAGCAGTGCTGCAAGAAATATTTTGTGGATTCAGCTGGGAAGCTAAATGAATGAAAGTCAATGGAGATTATTTTAGTCATTTAGATTTTGCAGATGATATAGTTGTTGTTTTTTTTGCAAATAATGTTTTAGAGCTGCAGGAAATGTTGCAGGAATTATCATATAAAAGTAGAAAAGTAGGACTAAAGATATATGTCAAAATGATTAAAGTAATGTTCAATGGATTTTCTCAAAGTATGAAAATAAAGATTGATTATGATGAGTTAGAAGAAGTTGACAGCTACAAATACCTTGGTTGGATTATTAATACAGATGGAAAAATAATGGATGAAATTAATTATAGAATTAAACTTGGTTGGAGTGCTTTTGGTAGAAATAACTTGATACTAAAAGGAATATGCCTAGGTGTTTGAAAAGAAAGCCTTTTAATAAATGTATTTTACCAGTACTTGGACACTTAATAGAAGAAAAATGCAGAGACTTTAGACCACTCAAAGAAGTATGGAGAGATGCATGCTGGGAGTAACAAGAAGCGATTGAAAATACAATGTATGGGTAAGAGAACAAACAGGTATTACTGACTTCATTGAAAAAATTAAAAGACTGGATTTAGGATAGACATATTGCTAAAAGAGATGATAATGGATGGACAATTGAAATCTTAAACTGGATTCCAAAAGTTGTAAAAAGGCCCAGAAAGAGACCATTTGTGGGATGGATGTATGAAATAAGAAAGTGTGCAGGGGTAATGTGGAGAAGAGAAGCTAAAGATTGAAGATGAATTGAACTTGGAGAGACTTTCATCCTGCAATGGATTGATAATGTTTGATGATTATTATGATCACATTTTGTGTATTGAAAGTTTATGCATATAAAAATTATATATTTTTGGTGTAATTATCTTTATTATTTTCTTCAATTTTTTCAAAAATTCAGACTTCTATTTTCATTTTTTTATTTATAACATTTCAAAATAAACTTTCTGAATTGCAAAAAAACTTAAATAGATTATTTTATCTAACTATTGATTTGTATGTTTTAAAATAAAAAAAAATTAGAACTTGTGAATACAATAACAGACATATGTAAAACATTATAAAATGATTTTTTTCTTGTATAAAAGACAAGATACTCATGACTAGTTAAAATGTCAATAATCTTCACAAATGCTATATATTTTTAGCAATAATACATTGTAAATAAAAATAAAGTCTGAATTCTAATCAGCATGAACAAAAGGTATCTTCTTGATCACGTACTCCAATGTTGTTAAGTATATTGAAACTCAGACCTAATCAAACAAAGAGCATAAGATTAAAATTAGCAAGAGATTATCTTTTGACTGTGCTGTTTGAAATTCAGACTTTATATTTTTTCACAAGATGTTATTGCTGGAAAAATACAACTTTTGGAATGGTGATCAATATATTTGAATTTTTAGCTACTAATGTGCACTGGTTCTATTTCATGACTAGCTGTATATAATTAAAAAAATTGAAATTTTTTTTACATCAAAGAATAATTTACTATTTGGAAATCAACGTGTTTATGCAGTTCTCTGCTCATTAATCCTCCGTTTCACATTGGACTGCTGTAAATCAAAAATCATTTTTATCTTTTTTGACAATTCATATAGTCAGCACTGAACACAACATTCATTATGAGAAAACATTTTTACTAGGTATAATAAAATCAAAAACAGTCTTATCAGGGAAGCCATAGAGATATGCAAATACCTTAAATCTTTAAATAAAAAAGATGCTAACATTATCCAGTATCTTGAAGTACTTTTCTTTCTTTATTGTTTATTTTGAAATTCAATTGTTTTTTTTTTTAATCACTGTAATAAAGTACATTCATTTCTTTATTAAAATTCAATCACTGGTATTTTGGAAAAAAATTGATATTTTATATAAAGATTTGTGTTATATATATTTATTAATTGTCATAGTAATTATAATAAAACGTGTGTTTACTTTATTATCTTTAGTAAAAAAAAATATAAATATTAATTAATACAACTCCAATAAAATTGCTGAATCAATTAACTATTCATGTATTGTTTATAATGAGATGCTTTGTCTATCTCACTCTTAATTTATATGCCAGTATTTACTAATGGCTAATAATTTAAGTTGTGTTTTGTAATTTAAGTTGTTGTTGTTTTTTTTTTTTTTTTTGTAAGTGCAGTATTATGTATATACATGCACACATTAATAGTGTAAATGTTTTAAAGTTAGCTCAGTCTGTTTAAATGTAACTTTTTTTTTTTAAAAAAGGCAGATTTATTATTTATGGTAAATATGTTTTTTTTTATATATAGTTCAGAATTCATTGCTTAATCTTAAAAGTTTTTTTTATCAATTCTAATCAGTTCATTGTTAAATAAAATCCTAACAGAATATGGTTTTTTTTATTAAGTATTGTTATCAGGAAAATTTTAGATTAATGCAAATTGATTAATTATAATTTACAATTCTTTAATTTAAATATTTGGCTTATCATGTTCAAAAAAATCTTAATCACTGGCTTGCTAATTATGAGATAGCTTAAATTCCTACATGGATCACACAATGAATGGTAGGTCTATTGAAGACTAGCTAAAATTATTTATTTATTTTGCTTAATTCATCATTTTCTGATTCAACTTATTCTGTTGTGTCTACTGATCTTTCTTGTATTTTGATCATGCTATATTTACTTGTGCCCATGGATTATGAAATCAGAACTTGTACCAGTTGCCATATATTAAGCTATGTGCTTATAAGGCATCCAAAGATTTAGTCCACTCTTTAGCATAAACCTGTAACCAGCTTGTGCTGACAACTGATTAACAAAATCAGCCAACTGCTAACTACCTAGAGATTATCACATCAATGCACCTAACCTCACCCATGAAACAAAAATATTTTGAAAAGGATGTGGACATGCTATGTGTACACACATATTTATATATAACCTGTACCAAAAGTAGTAGTCCGATACTCAGATCACTGTCAACTGAAGGAAAGCCTTTACATGAACTGTTCTTTAGATATACCAGTATTCCAATGAGTGATAGACATTAGGAAATATTCATAGATGTGTCATTTATTATAATTAATACAGTTAAACCCTTTAATTTTCTTTTAAAAGTTGACAGTTGATAATTAAGTTTAATAAACCTGCAATAGTTTCTAGAATTAATTTTTCTCTCACTCCCTATAAAGGTAATAGAAAGTTATTTCAAGGAAACTTAGAGCAAGATTAGTAGCCCCCCCCACACACACACACACATATACACACTTTCAAAATTGCTTTAATCAATCTAGATTTTCTTTAGCAAAAAGAAAGAATTCTTATAAACTTATAAAAAAATATAGATTAATATTTTGTATATTTTTTTTAATAAATAATATCTTAGATGCTGTCATATTTTATTTCTTACTTGACACATGTAAATATGTGTAAAATAAATTTTATATAAGCATTAAACTGTTTAAATTAATGGCATATTTTTTTTCTTGTTATTTGTACTATATGTGGCTAAAAAAAAGAGAATTTTTTTGGCTTGTGGTATGCATGTATCAAATAATCCTTTATATATTTCACAAGAAGGTTTATTTATATATTTGACCCTTTTATTTATTTCTGTATTTACCACTATACAGAAGTGGATTTTAATATTTTGCATTGAATTCAGTTATTTCGTGCACATGCTCATTTTTATATATTTTTATTTGCTCTAACCCATGTTTATTCACCACTTAAAATATGTATTGTTTTATTTTCATGTTTACTTTGGTCTCCGGTCATTATTATACTTTGCTCTTTAACATGGGTTAATTATGGACCTTTATTATCTTTCATTATATGTTTGTTCTCGTGGCCAGGATCTTGCATTGCATATGAGCTTTGTTAATAAAATCAGTAAATATAAACTTGCCTAGCAATAAAGTTTGCTGATGTTTGATTCTAGATTAAGGTTATAGCAAAGATATATGCACACATCTGAACTTGTCAAGCCCTTATGTAAAATTCCATTATATTGACATTTAGTTATTTTTAGTGCACTAAAAGTGACATTGAGAGGAAGGATAATAGACTCAATCAACTGTGGAATACATTAACTACCTATTTAAAAAGAGTTTATAATCAGTTTTATTATATGTTTGAGCTAACACTAGTTTAAACACTACCATTAATGCAAGATTTTTATTTTATTGTTACCTCATTAAAAATAAATATTGTTGCTAATTATTAGATTTGTCTGGCATTTTTTTATTATCAGCACTGATAATTGTTTATTTTAAAAAGAATCTATGCTCTTTACGATCTGATGGCAATAATTAATCTATGTACGATGGAGCAGCTATTCTATGAACTTGTAATGAATATCCATATCAACAAATTATATTTTGAAGGATATTAAGTTCAGGCTGACCAGTATAAAATACATTGCTCTCTTTTTTATCAGAATTAGATATTGCAAGCATAATATATATATATATATATACAAGATCTATGTTAGTTTATTCATGTGTAATAATCTGTAATGTTGCTCTATTGTTATAGCTCTATCTCATGTGCCGTTATCTGAGTGACAAAATAATATAAACATATAATTAATAGTAAAATTATAAAATAATATCTATAAAATTATTTCAATATTTTTAACTTGTTTCTTGATATAATTTTTAAAATGATAGTCCTCAATAGAAATTTTTAAGTCATTTTGTGCCTATATTAATGTCCATAGCTATGTCATTCTCTAAGTGCCTAAGTTGTTAATAACCAATTTGTCAATTATTGTTATTGATGAAAATCACCTTTAACTTTAAAAATTAATGTGTGCACAGAATAATTTAAAGCTATAGTATTAAAAACAATCATTTTATAAGCTTAGATGAAATCTAACTATATATTAATAAAAATATTAATTTATTTTATGTACAATATGTTGTAATTTTATTTTCAATTATATACTTTATAATACTTTGTTATATATATCAGGAAGTGTTGGATTGGAAAATTGAAATGAGGTGGTGATTTTTCTCATCATCAGCTTTTATCATGACACAACTATTAAAAGAGATATATTCAATAATACAAATCATGGATCAAGCACACATTATTTGATCAACACTAGATTAAGCAATATATTTCACTGCTGATATCTCTAGTCTAAATATGTAAAATAAATGACTCAGTCATAAGATCAAACTAAAGTGAATAGTTAAATAAATAATCAAGTATTTCATAATATTAAACAAATTTTATAAGGTTTCTGGAAGTAGTAAATAAAAAATGTGACTATTAATGAGTATGAAAAATATAACTAAACAAAGAAGGAAAAGAAATATTCCTTTGGGTAAAAATTATGAAAATATAATGATGACTCCTACATTTCAGGTAATAAACATTATCTTCGAATTACACTTAATAATTCCATATTTGTTTATGAACTATAAACTCATTTTTTTTTAATAAATGAAATTAAATACCCTAATAGTGATCAAATTCTGCACAAATATTAATAAATAAATTTACATAAAAAATAATAATTCTAAACTTTTCCCTAATTAACCATTATTGCTATACTTAGTCAGAAACCAATATCAGATGGCATTGTGAATGAGATACAATTTGAATGTAAATTAAATATTTTGATTATGATAATTCAGTAAGCAATTTTATAACATAAGCACACATAAAAAAAGTTCCAAGGCCTACATTTAATTTGAAATACATTTTATATGTTAAATTAATTGTTTGAAAAAAATAATTAACAGTATTCAATGATAAAAATAATTACAAGACTACAATTTCAAGGAATGGAATTAACAGAACAATGTTTCCATTTAGTGCCAATAATATTCATAATCTCATAAAAATCATTTAATTCTTTCCTAGGCATACATACATAAAATAATTGAAAAAGTTTATAGTTTGTCCATAATTACAATTATTAGTTAAAAGAGGTGTTAATTCAGTTGATATTAAAGGTCTTATATACATATATGTATATTTTAATATTTATTTTTATACACCACTTTTGCCTTTTATTAAAAATATATAAATAAATAATTGAAATATTGGTATAGTAATTTTCACTTTCTATTTAACTATTAAGATTTTCAATGTAGAAAGTTATCACTAGAAAATATTCAATATTATTTATTGCTTTTATTTAACATTAAAATTCTCTTTGGTTAGTTATCTGAATCAAACTAGATTTTCTTCAAATTCTATGTATGTTAGGAAATGCTTGATAATATAATATAACAATGCACTATTTCAGAGTTAGGCCAAATTTCAAAATTGCATGGATATTGGTACAGTTAAGTTTTTAATGTTTTGCAATATATAACAATATATTTCTTAAAAATATGTTGTCATTGAATTTCATAACTAATTCACTACAAAATATTTGCAGTTAATTAAAATAAAAAGTGAAATAAAATTTTAATTTCTCTTGATTTTTTAATTAAAATTTTACTTTTTGAAAACAATGTTTTTCATAATCACAAAAATTTTGTAAATAACTTTTAATGCATAGAAATTTTATTTTAAATATAACAACCAAAATATAGGTTGAAGTTATAAAAACATTTCTTTGTGTTTTACATTGTATTACTCATCATATTAAATAAATAAAAAAATATAAATATTTTATATATACATTATGTTTATACTTAAAATATAATCTTAAGTTGAAAAATAATTTTAAAACTTTAATTGAAAGTTTCTTTATATGTACTTTATTTGTTTTTATTCCAAGTGTATTCTAATATTAAGATTTATTGCTTATATCACTTTTAATGAAAATTGATGTGCAACTATTTGGGATATTTCCTCTTAAGCTTACAAATCTGTATTAATTTTTTATTTAAATAAATCCAGAAGCAATTTAAATAAATTTTCTTGGAATTTCTTCTTACCTTAAAAAATTTATAAATGGTATTTATTATACAATAGTTCACTCTGTATAGTTTTCCTTTTTTGTAAATTTGCTTTTAGTAAGAATTTGTTTCATGTGATAATTTCTAAGCATTTATTTTCTAAAATGAGAAAAAGTGAATTCTTTAATTAAAGAGATTGAAGAATTTAAATTTCTGATGTTTTGCTTTAATTATTGCTTGTTTAGTTATCATGGAATACTAATGAACACACAGCATGATAACACATTTTTAAAAAAAATGTTTTAAAAATGATAAAATACTTCAAAGTTACTATTTTTCATTTAGTCATTTTAGGGGGTATTTTAAAACTAAAAAGTAGAATATAGTCACCTTATTTTTCTTCCAGAACAATTCTAATACATTAACCAATTACAACATTTCATTTATCAACTCATTAAATATGTAACATTTTACTGACAGAAAACCTATTTTTACAAAGTAAAACAGTTTTCTTGCAGTAACTGATTTTTAATAGTCTATTGAACTAAAAACAGAGAATAAAATTAATTGTATTTTATTTTACTAAATTTTTAAAATAATTGGAATTTATATGATAATTGACCTAATGCTGTGTTCAGACACATATAACTATATATTCCTAACCACAAAATGATCATCTATACTGTTAAGTAGCTAAAGATCAAAAATGTGAGCTATATGTCTAGAAATTAAAGGATAAATTATTTTGGTTAAACAACTATGTAAACTATTAGTATGAAAATATATAACATATATGTGAGCATAATCCTTAATTTCTCTCCAATACTTTTTTATTTTCTTCATTGAAACAAATATAGATCATCAAGTTAATAGTAACATGTTCTTTTACAATATTTATACTTAGCAGTCCTTTTGAATCCATTTCATATTATTCCAAACTTTCTAGTAGATAGCATAAATTAACAGATAATATATCATATTTCGTTTATTTGCAATCGTTTATAATTTAATAGTATACATAAATAAAAACATCTAAAACTTATATTTATATATAAATATAGATATTGTTACAAATAGAATATACGTCTATATGCAATAATTTTAAAATTAGGCTAGAATAAATAGTCTCAATAGTTAATATTAATAGAGAATTCTATAGTATTTAAAATTAAAACTAATTTCTTTTAAAAATTTTGCTTTTCTGCTAAAATTTGTTAATGATTTATTGATTTTGTACTTAATGGCTGGATGAATTAAAAGATTTCTTTTTTCCAAAAAAAGAAAAAAGAAAAAATTAACTATGTTTTTAGACAATAGACTAACTGAGAATTTTAAAAAAATGCTGGAAGCAATTTTTTGTTTGTTTCATATTAATTTAGCAATTATTTTTTCTTTACTTCAAAATTATCAGTGATAAATTTTAAAAGAAATATCAATAAAAAATGAGTAAACTATATAATACTGTATATTAAAAAAGTACTTTACTTAAACAGTTTAATTATATATATATATATATATTAAAATAATAAGTAAATAAAACCAATGATAAAATATAAAAGACATTTTATCTAAGTGATATTGAATTAATTTCTGTGATATTATATGCTTGGACCTCGCAAACTAAGTAATTTAATGACTCTATTCTTTGTCAATGTACTTTAGTGATTGAAAATAAGTATTTAGTAAAGTCTTTTATTTAAAAAAAAGGATAGCAAAAATGGCATTCAATATGCATACATATGGTGTTTCATATACTAAATAATTTATTCCTCTTTCCAATACAATTTTAAAAATGGCAATAAGATATATATATATATGATCGTTTATAAAACATGAAATTAAAATAAATCTTTTTATAGGGAAAAAAGCCACAAATAATTCATATTCAAAAATTATTTAAATAATATTAATGTTATATACATTGTATATGTTTTTGTAAGGAGTGTATTTGTATAATGTTTCCAAGTAACTCGTCATCATTATCATCAAACATTATCAAATCCACTGCAGAATGAAAGTCTCTCCACATTCAATCCCACATTCAATCCATCTTTTGTGATATCTAGCCTCTCCTTTCTACAACATTTCCACATATTTTCTTATTCCATATATCCATCTCAAATGTGGTCTATTTTTGGGTCTTTTACAGTCTCTTGGGATCCAGTTTGCGACTTCAACTGTCCACCTATTATCATCTCTTTTAGCAATAAGTCCAGCCCAACTCCACTTTAGTCTCTTAATTCTTTCAATGATGACAATAACACCTGTTTTTCTTTTACCCATGCATTGTGTTTTCAATCTCTTTGTTACTCTTAATATTTATCTCTTCAATTTTCTTTCAGTGGTCTGAAATATATAAATTGATCAAATTCACTTAATAATTTATTTTTATTTTTCATTTTTATTAATGTTATTATTAAAAAATAATTGAAAACAATTTATTACATAATTTATTATAATCTCTTAAAAACAGTTTTAGATCTAGAATTTAGACCTTACTGAAATAATGGAGTTTGATATTTTACAAAAAAAAAAAAATATTTATACATATAAACTAAAATATTAAAATTTTGTGTGATTTGCTAATATTTGTTTTGTGTATTATTTTCTTATGGATAGCTGATAGTTAAAAAAAATAGAAAGTAATGTGTGAAAGTAACAATTCCATTATACATATGACATTTTCATTTCATCATTCTATCTGCTTATTGCAGAATAACAGATACTTTCAAGTTCAATCCAGTTTCTTCAATTTTAGCCTGTCCTTTCCACATCACTGCATCAAACTTCACTATCTTTAACCATTTTAATATGTGATTTATTTTTAAGTCTTTTACCAACTTTTGGTATTCCATTTAGAGTTCAATTGTCTAGCTATTATCATAACTTCTGGCAATATGTCAGGTCTGCAGCATTTCAGTTTCTTAATTATTTTATTAATGTTATTCCATCCATGTATTTCTTTTTACAATCGCCTTTTATTATTTTTAACATGTCCTTTTTCATACTTTGTTGAGTTATTCGAAGTTTCTCTATTATCATTCTGTTATATATTTCAATCTAAGATCAATAAATAAGAACGAATAAAACATGTTTTAAAAACATTGCTTTTTAAATATATAAGCTTATTTTCTTTTATATCTTAAGTGATTTTTAATAAAAGTATTCACTCCAAACTTAATTCTATGATTCATTTTATCTGTTGAATTTTTGCATTTATATTTATAATTTAACCAAGATATTTACAATTGTTAAATTTCTTTCATTGGCCATCTTTATTTTTTTCTGAAAAAATCCAATACCTTTAATTTAGTCTCTTTAGCATTTACTTTTGGTTCTGTTTTTTTTTTACTTTCATCTAATAACACTCACAACATTTTCTGTAGCTCTGAAGAATTCTAAAGCATTATGTACAAAACAATGACATCATCTGAAAATTCTAAATGAAATAAATATTCTTCATTTATTTTTGCTTTTTTACTCTTCCACTTTAATCCATAAAATGCTTATTTTAAAACTGCTATCCTGTCACAATGTCAACATTCTTAGTACTAAAATATAACCTCATCACTGATATTGCATTTTCACATTCTTCAGATTATGCCAATATCTTAGTCTATATCACTGAAGTGTTTATAGTATCAAATGTGTTTTTTTTTTCTAATATACAAATTCAAAGCATAATAGTAACTCATATTTATTTATCCTTTCCATTTGGATATGATATACTGCGCTCAATTTACTTTTAAATCTATATCATACATTATGTAGTTAACTAATAGAAGATTGGTTGATCTGAAATTTCTAATATCTTCATCACCTTTTTAAATTATCAATACTACTACTGCATTTATCCAATCCACTAATATCTCTTTGTCATTATAAAGCTTTGCCATCAATGTTTCTATTTCTTCAGTTTTTTTAATGTCCATAATAATTCCATTATTTTCTTGGGCTTTTTCATTTTTCATAGATTTAATTGTATGTTTCACCTTATAGAATTCTTTCACATTTTTCAAGATTTTTCTCTTATTTTAGTCATAGTTCTGTCTTTTTTTCTTTGTTATGTGACAATGTTCCTTATCAACTATTCTTTTATAATTATGAGATTTTTATTCACTTTTATAACTTTACTTGACAATTCACAATTACATGTTTTATGTTATTAATTTCTTTTTATAACCTTATACAAAACTCTATATATTCAATATTTTTAAGGTATTATTATTTTAAAATATTATCACATTCCATCTTTTCTTTGTACATTGTTTATTTCCACAAAACATTTACTAGAATTTTGCTGTCTTTTTATACTATTTTTTTTTTTTACAATCCTTAATAAAAGTACCATTTATTTTAATATTGATTAGAGTCAATGCTGAATAACCTTGAAAGCCTGTGTCTAATTTATAAGTATTGTAAGTATTTATCAATTTAAAAAATATCAACTGTTAATAACTTTTGTCTTTTTAGTTTTGCAATTGCATGCATCTTAAATACCTCTAGTCAATGATTATTTCCTACTTGGATCTATTAAGGAAATTACAGTCTTGAGCTATATATTATCTATTAGTCAAAACATGACTCAATTTTGCTGTATTTTTATTTGGATACTGCCATTATCATTTTTATTTAGCAGTTATTTTTAATTCATAATATATAGGTTTTCTTTTCTAAAAATTCAAGAAATGTGTGTTTTCTCTTATTTCTATCACCATAAGCAAATTTACTTATGCCATTTTCATCTTTCAATCATTTATTAATTCTAGCATTAAAATCTTCTATGACAATTTTAAAAGTTGTTTGACTTGATTCAAGACATTTTGAACAAAAAATGCTCTACTTATTCATCACAATGAGAACTTAAATTATAAATTTGAATTATATGGATTTGTCATTCCATTAATTTCAATAATTAATTTAGCAATTATCTCTGATTATACCATCAATTTCCACATTACTGTTTTTCCACATTTTATTTTAAAATGAACCCAAATCCATTTGGGGATTGCCTTTGCTTAACTAAGGTGACAGTCTCTGATTAAGAAATCTAACAACAAAAGAGCTATATTTCATAATTTTAAATAAGAGTTGTGAACAAGCTAATGGATTTGATGCTGCAAACCTGGATTGTAGGCAAATGTAATTGAGGGATAAAATTTAGTATATGAATCTCACATTTTAGCACTAAAAAGGCTGTCTACAATATAATTCGAACAAGTTGGCACAGGAAGCTATGTCTGTCAGACTTTTGATTAGAATGACTAGGAAGGCCCCAATTTGTCATCTTCCTACAGAAGAATGTTGATCCCCAGCCCATCCTGCATGTTGACATAGCAATCCTCATCACTGAAAGGATGGGGAAGTTCAACTACCACATCATGGAAGAGAAACCCATCCAGAGAACTGTCAATGTCTATTTTAAATTCTAGATAACTCATCCTAGAAGATTGGTAATATTTATTCACTACAGACCTCTATAAACATCTATTAAAATCTTTAATAAATTCCTAAAGTTAGCTATCTGTAATGAAGGTTCATAAATTATTAATTTACAATTAATTAAACTCTTGTAAAATAAATCTCTAAATGCAATTGTAACAATCTTACATATAAATAGAAAATGTAATTCTAAAATAACTTTCCTTTAAATGCAATACAGTTATTATTGAACCTTTTTATAATCAGTGGCCATGCCTAATTTTCTATTTTGATTATTTTATTTTATTCTTAATTCATATGTTATGATATGCCACAATTTCAAAGTAGAGAGTAATTAATTTAATAAACCTTTGGAGAGATTATTAAAATCTGTCCAATGTAATTTCTCATCACTTTTTACCTGATAAAAATATCTCCTTTAAAATCTACAGATCACTACATGCTCATTGTTATCCATATTTAATAAGTTAACATGTATTAGTTTGTTTATTAAGGTTTGAGAATTATTATTATATTCTTGATTAGACAATGACCAGGGATGATAATCAAAGGCATATTTGTACATGTTATAAGGCTTGAAATATGCTCTCTCCTCCCTAGATTTATTATAAGAAATATGTACACATTTAATATTTCTAAACTAGATTACTATTTATTAACCCTTTCTTAGCATCATTAACATGCTATTGGGTTGAGGTAGTTTTAGCAGAATGAAACTATATATATATATATATATATATATATATATATTTCATTCTGCTATATATATATAAATATATATATATATATATATATATATATATATATATATTTATACACATTTTATTGTCTTAAATAAATATTAGTATTACTCAAGCATTGCAAATATGTTTTTCTAAGCACAGAATGTGTATTTATACCTTGCTATGCTTTCTTAAATAGGCTCATGGTGACAGCCCCTCCCCCCCATTATTTTATTCAGACAGACATATTCTAGAACTAAAATAGAGGGTGCAAAACCACATACAAAGCTACTATGACATAATGAACTATCTGATCCAAGGGTACTAAGCGCTTGGTACTCAATCCTGTAAATAACTGCACATTCACACCACAATTTTTAATTTAATATTTTAGCACCATAGTCTCAGATGCCCATTTACAATAATCAGTTTGTTATACCTTATTATTAATTTCAACATTAGTCTGAACATGGAATCTGATTTACTTAGAGAATTTAAGAATATTTATTGCTCATAAATAATATATTAGATTGAATAAATTAATGTTTCATTTGTATCATCCTGATAATATTTAGCTTACTGGTAGCAAACTTTGAGAAAAGTTGGCATATCTTATAGGGATGAGTCATATACCACAGAAAATTAATTACAATAATTGCATTATTATTAAGATGAGACCACTGTACTATTATCTGCCTTATCATTGTTGTCATGCCTGTGTGCGTAACTCCCAGCATCAATGCAAATATTTGTTATTTTATTTTTATTAATCCATTGATTCTTATTTATTAAATATATTAAATAATGTGTTATTCACAACTTATTCCAAATCACCCAATTTTTATTAATAAATATTATGCATTATTTAGCTAAAATTCATAATTGAACCATAATATTATCTAAATACATGATGGACCAAACCTAAGAAAAAAGACTATTAGTAAAAAGAACAACCCTTTACAAAGTTATTATAGGGTGCATTTCATTAAAATAATATTATCATTTAATGCTCTTCTACTGCTTGAAACAACCATACAACATCACTTATAACCATGCTATTAAGGAAGTACCTATAATATTGCTTATCTATTCCAATAGAAGAAACCAATTGGTTGTTATTTATAGTTATTATTATTATTATTATCTATAATTAAACAAAGGAAAATGCACGATGTGGGATAATGATTTCTAAAAATTTATCAAATAATAATTTGTTAAAATTTCTTCCAACTAGTGGCTATATAGTGTAAATAAGTTTTTATACTGAAATAACAAACGTAAAAATTATATCATAAAGTAATTTAAATAATATATTATTGAATAAATATTTGAAAAACTAACTTTGTTCATAGAAACATAACAAGTTGTACATGAGAGATTCCAAATAAAATAAAGTAAAAGGCGAATGTTATTTCTAAAATATTAACTTAAAACTAATTATTATTTATCACATTGTTCTCACTAAATTCAGTGTAAATAATTACATATATTTCAAACGTCCACTGTTTTATGTTAAACAAAATTATATTATATAGTGCTTATATTATATAGTGCTGGGTCTGCAAGTATGGGTGGGCAACCAGCAAATGAATATATACATAAAAAACTCACAATATTTTAAGTGATCGAATAGCAAATAGTCTGCAACAACATACTCCAACAGTTCACTAACATTCAATTCCCACAATGATCTTCAGGTTGGCTGCTGCAAAAACAGTTCACAATGGGCTCAGTTTATGCACACTTTGGCCCCAGTCTAGTTTAGCTGCACACACATCACAGTGTGGCACTGTGACCAACTATAAGCTCCTTACAGCTTTCATCTCTGTACTAGTCCTCCAGTAACTTCACTTGAAAACTGCTGGAAACTGAACTCTTCATTTAGCTGCTATCCAGATGGTTTCCTCAGGCTATGATCTCCCAATCTCTTTGGGCCTATTCAGCAATGTCAGTGAACTATATTTCCACTGAGTGCTGTACATTAACCGAAGAACTGATACTAGATCTCTCCTACACTGGAATTGAACTGCAAAGTCCACTGGAGATGCATGCAGATGGCCTGATGTACTTGTTACATACTCTTTTTATAGCTTTCTGATAACTGCTGCAATTAATTACCATTTCCATATAAAATAAGGTCTCCTATCTAGAAATATTTTCAATCAGCAAATATTTCTTGGAATTTTATAGATCGCCATTACGTTAATTCTTTAATTAAATTTTTATCAGTTATCAGTTCGCGATTTAAAATCATCTCTCTAATAAATTCTAGTTATCCGGAGTGCACAAATTTGTATAATTTTTTTACAAAATACAACATACATAATTCAGTTTGTGTTAGTTAACTAATTTTATTTCATGGGCAAGTGTGTGTGGTATGGGGGAAGGGACTCTGCCACATGATTAAAACATTTAGATAATTAAAAAAATACATTATCTTATTTGCAAATATAGATATATTAAATTGTATAAATGGGTACTTACAAAATATAAATAATTATTTATTTAGTATAAATATGAATTTGAATCAATATTTGAGAAAATGAAATGAAATACATCTAGTTCAAAAATTATACTTTATTTTTTTCAATGTTTTATTGTGAATCCATTAATAGCATTGCTCTCATTTAATTTTTATTTGTGAATTCTGATTCAATACATAAAAATGATAATAAAGATAATTTCTCTTGACATATGCTGATTTCATGTTAATCCGAACATAGAAAAACATTTAGGTATACAATGTACGTCAAAAATGTGCCTTAACACATAATTAATGTTTCTACTTCACATATAATATTCATTGTAAAGACTACAAATTATAAAGTTTTTAACAAAAAAGGAAATGTAGCTTTGCTTATTATGTGAAAGTATTATTTTATTTTTGTAACAGACATAAATCATTAAGGCCTGAGACCTTGAAATGTGAGGTTCCGTACCATCACACGACTCTCTGACGTGCTTTGTTAATGAAACTAAGAATGCTGAAAAATAGCTTGCACAAAGGTACCTTTTATTCACACAGCAACTCTACACATAGTATAATGATTATTAATATTTAAAATGAAACTAAACTTATTAGGATAAAATTAATTAATAAAAACATTATATTCACTCATTCAAAAACTTGCATATTTATATGATGCTACAATTGTTAAATCAATTTTTACAAGAATATAATTAGATAAACTAAGGACTCATTGAGTAACCTTTAATTACATTAACTAAGAATATTTAGAGGAAGTGTTCCAACCTTTTTGACTACTGAATCCTGTTAACATTTAGTAAATTATCCAATACACCCTTATTTATTATAAAACAAATAAACAGTAATTAAGTTTTCATAAAAGTTTTACTTAACCTTTATAGTCCTCTTATCACCTTGACATTTAGTAAATTATCTGATATCACCTATTCATTATAATAAGAAATAAACAGTAATTAAATAGTTATAAAAGCTTTATTTGTAAATAAGTAAATAACTCAAAGCATATGTATCTGAACAAGAAGTAACTGAAGCTTCCAATGAGTTATATCACGCTTACAACCTAATCGTAACCATCCATCAGCCCAAGAGTTTAGATCAACTTCTCAGACCATAGATACCTCAGAAACATACACTTTGTCAAGGTACAACCCATGTGATACTTCAATTACATAAAGGCATTATTTCTAGAGAAATTGTAACCATAATTTTTTTTATTAATTACAATTCTATCACAGATTACCAAAACATATGATAAAAAACATGTGAAAAAAAAAAATGATCCTCAAGATATGCATTTCATGCTGAACCAGCACTCAGCAGTAGGACAGATTACAATCTTTTACACATAAATCATTTGTTTAGTATAGATAGATAGATAGATAGATAGATAGATAGATAGATAGATAGATAGATAGATAGATAGATAGATAGATAGATAGATAGATAGATAGATAGATAGATAGATAGATAGATAGATAGATAGATAGATAGATAGATAGATAGATAGATAGATAGATAGATAGATAGATAGATAGATAGATAGATAGATAGATAGATAGATAGATAGATAGATAGATAGATAGATAGATAGATAGATAGATAGATAGATAGATAGATAGACAGACAGACAGACAGACAGACAGACAGACAGACAGACAGACAGACAGATAGATAGATAGATAGATAGATAGATAGATAGATAGATAGATAGATAGATAGATAGATAGATAGATAGATAGATAGATAGATAGATAGATAGATAGATAGATAGATAGATATCAATTAAAAGTCTTATTTATAAATAAATCTTAACTGGGTATTTTTCATTATTGGTCATTGCAATCAGAAAGAAACTATGTACCCTCACTGTATCTGTGTCCATAAAAAGACCTGAAATGTTGTTGGGGTTGCTGACAGACAGTCCCAACATAGAATAACCCAGAAATTTGGTAGCATAACAAATTTTGGAATATATTAATATCATAATACACTTATTTTCCTGTTATTCATTATATCCCAGAGAAGCTTCTCATACCCCCTGGGGTATGGAGTATTCCAGATTCGTATCTCTGATTTAGAGAAATAAACGGCATATTTGTAAACATAAAAGAAAAACAATGAGGATAATCTGCAAAAGAGATTAAGACTTTGAATATAATCACTGACCTACATATATATATATATATTAACATTTAATAATCAAGTTTAAAAAATACGATAATCATAATTGCAAATACTGTACTTAACAAAAAGTTGAAATAAACCTCGTGTCTGATTCACTTACTCATTAGAAATAAAATCACAAAAATAAATAAAATAAAAAATCTTCACAAATAAATACAAATGTTTTACAATTTAGATGTGAAAAATTTAATAACGAAGTCATTAACCATTCTCTGCATATTAGATATACATTTTCTAAAAAATAAAAAGTATATATAAATATATGTACGTAGGTGTAGAAGATGTTTAGGCGTTTAATTTCGCATAAAATCATGTAATAAGATGCTTAAAAATAATGCAGCCTGATACTATTTTAATAATCATAAGACAGAATATGTTTGTATAAGTAGATGATGAGACTCTAAATATATTTATGTAAAGAATACCGTATTTTAAACTGTATATCATTACTGACATGGTTAACTATCCAAATTCTGCTTGTATCAATGTACCAGCCTTACAATTAAACCACGCAGCACACATTACCTAAGCTATTCCAGAGATTAATGATGTGACAAATTGATTTCATTCAAGCCGAAGTGTAATCACGGTCTCTTTCAATGAGGCTAAATATTAAGTTTCACAAGATACATATAATTTTTAATCATTTTTAAAACATGGCGAGTTAATAACCTACACAAGAATATAAAACAACTAATTAATGCAATGTTTCAGATAATACGTAATAATTAAAACATCAACTTTACAAATGATCGTAATGTCAAAGGGTCATCCTTTTCTATCATGTTGCCCAGAACATATAAAATAATTAGCTACACATAATCATTTAAATTATTATATACATACTTATATACATTGAAGCGATATATATATATGTATAAGGGCTTCACATAAATAATTTAAAAGATTCGTTAGAAATTTTAAATTAAAGATTCTACGACAATATTAGTAGGTAGGCAGTTCACACTTAGACAATCCCAATGTCAATAACAATCAACAACGTCAAACTGCTGTCAAGACAACCTCCTTTTAACAATAAAGGTGGAATGCACAGATAAAATATATGCGGCCTCATTACATCTAAACAATTAAATTAAAATTTTAAACAAAATATTTTATTAATTAAGAATTGTAAAGGTATTTTATAATTAGGTGGGTGGAAATAACATTTTTATAAAAGTAATTAAATTCTAGATAAACTGCATGGCTAATTCGGGAGACAAATATCATGTGTTGTTTAATCAAAACATTATCATTTGCTTTGTTATAGTCCCTTTTCAAAGCTAATTTTGTAAAGTCTGTCATAGATCAGCGCAATTTGGACGACAGCAAAGTATACAACTAATTTGAAACCAATGGATGGATCTTGAAATCAGACCACAATGAAAACTGACACAGAGGGATCACTCAAAAGATTGATTATTATACTTTAAGTATATCATGCTTATGATTATGCTTATGATTGTGCTTTGATTTTACATTCATTCATTCTTGACTGGTAGAAGCAGTGTTAAAATATAATGACAGAACAGAGAAGCCTGCCATCTGCTCCAATCTGGCCAAGCCAGCATAATGTAAGTTTTGTTTCATGATGAAGTACAGAAGTTGTTATAATGATTAAAGAAACATTACATTGATTATTGCATTCAGATTATATATGAACTGTATGCCACTTAACTTCAAAAAGTGTTTACTGCTTTGGAGAAAAGACCAACCATCCTTCAGTGAAAAAAACACGATCTGATACTGCCCTAGAAGAAAATAGAAATATGTATTAATGAAGACTGTATCATTCAAGTAAAATTATCTCAGAACCTTTACAGAATGCCAGAAAACATAGCTATGTTATGTTATGTGCTGCAAAGTGTTTACAGATATCTGAATTTAGAGCATAAACTTTTAAAGATGATAAGGATACATTATATGAATTTTAATTATATGCTATTATGACTTTATATCAGTAATATTAGATATTTCATATTCTATATCTGTATATTTCATTTCCACTGAATATATATATATCGGAAGAGCACATATATATGTATATATATATATATATATATATATTGATTTATATTTACTATATATATATATAATAGTAAATAAAATCAAGTCATACATAATGTGACTTTACTTGATAAGCTTGTATTACAAAATAAAATAATGAGCATGCTCATAAGTCTAAGCAAGCTTTATCAACAAATGCCACAAGAGAAAGCATTTAAAATCTCTATCTAAAATTATCCCCATTCCCAAACCAGTTTTGAGCTAATGGCTCTCCTCAGTGATGCACTAAGATATTCAGACACTAAATCTAAAATATCAACTTAAGGCCAAAACTTATCTAATACTTAACTATTAAGTAGAAAATTTGAAATTTTCAGACAACTATATGTGTTCAAATTCAGCTATCTAATTTAAATAGCTATATGGGTCTGAACACTCTTCAGCCACACCATATATTATCAGTCTTAGCAATAAAACATTGCTTAAGACTTAAAAACAAAATTTTAATAGTAAATAAAATCAAGTCATACATCACATGATTTAACTTGATAAGCTTGCTTGACAAATTATAATAATGAGCATGTTCATATACATGTCTTAAAATTTCATATTTTCTACTTAATAATTAAGTATTAGATAAGTGCTGACCTTGAGTTGGTATTTTAGATTTAGTATCTAAATATCCTAGTGCCTCACTGAGGAGAGCATTAGCTTGAAACCAATTTGTGAATGGGTATAATTCTAGATATAGATTTTAAATGCTTTCTCTTGCAACATTTATTGATAAAGCTTGTTTAGAACTATTAGCATTCTCATTAATTTATTTCATAATACAAGCTAGTCAATTAGTAGTAATTGAGAATTTCTTGGTAACAACAAAAGGTAAAATTTCTTTTTCTATTCATTGGATATTACCTCATTTCTATTAATTATTATAACAAAAATCCATAGAAACATTTAATTCAATATATATGTAGGTGTATGTGTGTATATTTTGAAATCAGAATGGTCATGGCTTACCTAATTTTATTAGACTTGCCATGGTTCAGTTGTCACAACATAAAAAGAATATTTATAATAAAATAACTAGCCAATCAAAACCACAGAATTTGTTAAAGATTTTTTTTAGTATTATTTAGTTAATTATTTTAAAGTAAGAGTTAATAGTGACCATTTCCATAACCTTCAATGTATTAAGAATTAACTATTAAAAATGTAAATAAGGCAGATTATTGACCTGTGGATAAAATAAAGGACAGCAAAGACTGATTAAATAAATTAATAAAGATTGTTTTTCATAGTTATAAATGTTTAAAGTTTAAAACTAAATAATGTCACCAGATTGGAATAGATAGGCATGGGAAAGTATGTTTATGTGTATTAAATTATCTCAAACTAATGCACTAATATTTCAGGTTGCTTTATTTATATATAATTTTTATTCTCCAGAAACCAGTGAAAAGCAGATATTTTTCTTGCCTCTTATGTTCAACCACTTAGTTTGAGCCATGTTTATTCTGTAGCTGCCCATTCCTACCATTATCATATGTTATATACATTTTCTTGGATTGTTTGTAAATAAGTGTAACATAGATGTTCCTACCACTTGCATTTCTTATTATTATTTATCAGATAGATGCTTATTTTTACCAATTAGTTCATAAGTTTCAGTCAATAATGCTATGTAGATGCATGATTCCTACTGGAGTATTTGGTGATATTTATTTGCTTAGTATTAAAACAGACATTAAAGAGCATCTAGCTCCCACGATATTCTGTTTCCTTTATTTGAGTCACTTAGTATTAGTTTTCCCACCACAACATCCTGAATGATTTTTGTTAGACTAGTTCTTTTTAATAGTATAATTTATTAAATGATTTTTAACTATCTTAAAGCTTGTAAAATTAATGCTGAAAACTTTGTTGTGATCTGTTATATTACTGGATATTAGTAGTTAAAGTTAGTCTGCACAGCAAGTTTGTATATGTTAAGAGATGATAGAGTGGTATATTGTCGGTTCATAATAAAGCAATGGATGTCTAGTCATACGAATTTTTCATCAAATTAGCTAGGATAATAGAAAATAAAAAAAAGAGTACTAAATTAGATCAGATCTGAACTTTTGTTTGAAGCTTTAAAATTCCGAATAAATTATTATATTGGTTATAAAAATATATAATTCTACTTTATTAGAAAAGTATATATATATATTTAACTGCCCGTAAAAACAGCCTTTGGAATAAGGAATGTTTTATTAAGCAGACAAACGGTCACATAAATAATATCTAGCACTAAATAATTTCATTAATTTAAATATCAGGATATTACATCAACTTATGACCTAATAATGATAATGATTTAGGTTATACTAAAAGATAAAAAAATGTTTCAAAAAGATTACGAATCTTTATTGAACTAAGATCAAAGCAAGTTCGTTTATTTTATGCAACTGAATTGCTGCAAACAAGCCACAACTACGAAACGACCAAAGTTTATTTAATAATTAAAACAGCGTAGATATTTAGTAATATATTTTACTTATATTTACATAATAATTTCAAAAAGTCAGATTAAAAAAAAAAAAAAAGTATCTTATAATAGTAATAATAACAAGTCAGATGTCACATGACTTATATATAGCTTGCACTTACAAATATGTAAAATTAAGAGCGGTCGAAACCGGTCTGGGGATGGGGACAATCCAAGATAAAAATGATTTGAATGCCTTCTCTTGTAGTAGCATTTATCATAAATAAAAAAAAAAGCTTGTTTAGAGCTATTAGCACGCTCTTAATTTTACATATTTGTAAGTGCAAGCTATATATAAATCATGTGACATCTGACTTGTTATTATTACTATTATTATTTTGCTGTTGTGGCTTTAGCTAAATTAAAAAGCTAAGCCTACTAATATATGGAGTATCTGAATTAAGTTCAGGCCCATATGATTTTTTCAGTTGGAGAGCTGACTTTAAAGACATGTAGATGTCTAAAAGTTTCAGATCTTTTTCTAACAATTATATTTTAGATAAATGCTTTGCTTGAGTTGTTTTTTTAGATCTAATGTCCCAACTCCTCACTGAAGAGACCCATAGTTCGAAAACCGGTCTGGGGATGGGGACAGTCCAAGATAAAAATGATTTGAATGCCTTCTCTTGTAGTAGCATTTGTCATAAATAAATAAAAAAAAGCTTGTTTAGAGCTATTAGCACGCTCTTAATTTTAAGTATCTTATAAAATTATAATTTATGATTGGGCAAAAAAATTAAAAATAAACAAAAGAAATCCATTGACTATGTAAAAAAAAATTTTTTTTTAATCAGTGTCATATCTGTGATAGAATTTAATATGTGTTTATTAATAATTATTTTTATTTTCAATTTTGAATCTTTTGGCAGCTTTTTTTTTTTTTTTTTTTGCGACCTTAACAGTAATGCACTTTCATAACCAATTTTAATAAAAATGAAACATCACATATTTTATTTTCAATAATAACTTTCTTTGGTGTATGTAAAGAGTTATGTACAATTGATAGTAAAAAAAAAACTATTGCATGACAACTTTCAAATACATCCAGATATTCTAATAAATATACATTGACAAAATAGCATTTCTTTTATGACAGCGAAAAAAATGAAAACCATGCATTATACTCTGGAGTGAAAAAGCCCCATTTGTAGCTTCACTTTTCCCTTAAGTGTTATTAGATAACTGGAAGATGATAAATTTTTAGTCATGTTTTTTTATTGTTTTAAACTATCTTTGGCCACCTTTATAGTTTTCATAAAACATATGTCATTGGTAGTGACAGAATGATTGCAGAAAAATATATTAAAAAAGTTAAAGTATTTTTTTTAAAAAAATACAACTTCATTCAAAAGGTTAACTTAATTTACACTGAAAATCAATACATAGTTGCATATCACCAATCAGAGAGCACAATGTGTATCTTGGTTTACACAGTCATGCAGTAAGTCACCTAGTCTAATGAAGATTCTTTAATGAGGGTCAATGGTAGATTCAAGTTAAAATGTCCCCACACACTAATTGGTATATGATTTGTGGATTTTTGAAAAGTATTTAAAAGGGTAAACTAGAAGAAAAAAATATGAGCATTTTGAAGAATATAATAATGTTTTAGAGAGAATATTGATTTGGAATATATATACTGAACATAGAATAAGAATCATTTGGAGAATAATGAGACTGAAAAAGACAATATAAAAAGAGGTGTTAGACAAGATTGCTGTAAGTTACCTATTCTTTTATATGTTTATTTAGAAAACATGTTAGATAAATATTTAGATTGTGAAAAAGCTATCATTGGAGATAGAATGATAAAATATATAAGATAAGATTTATAGATGATATGGCCCTTACAGTTGAGAAGAAAAAAAAGCTCAAAAATATGTTGAATAAATTGATATAAAAATGTATAGATTATGGAATGAAGAATAATGTTGAGAAGATGAAATATTTATGGATAGACAGGAAAGCAAAAAAAAATACAAATTGATATTCATGTTAATGTAGTTCAAAAGATAAATGAATTTAGGTATTTGGGTAGTTGGTTGAGTGAGGATGGAAAAGCAAAGAAAAAAAAAAATAATAACATTGACAAAGGAGACATTTATTAAGAGAAAGAAAATATTTTTTTAAGTTCTGAAGAGAGAATTAAGGAAAAGATTAATTAAGTTCTAAATGTGAATTGTATTATTGTATGATTGTAAAATGTAGACAATAGATAAAAAGATATAAACAGCTTGGAGACCATTAAGGTTTGGATATGAAGAAAAAAAAATAGGGGAGTGAATAAAAAGACAAATATGCATATTCTGACAAGAAATGAAAAAAAAAAAAACATTGATTAAAGAAATTAGAAATATAAAAAAAAAGGATTCAATATATACTAAGACAGAATAATAAATTGATGAAAAATGTTTTGGAGGAAATGGCAAATAAAAACAAAAAGAAAGAATGGAGAAGATTAATATTGCTACATGATAAAGAAATATATAAAATTGAAGATGCAAAACAAAATATAGAAATGAGTGAATTAACTATATGATTGCCTTCTGGGGTTATTCATAGATAAAACGCTACTGATAAATAATTAATTACACAACTAATACACTAGATAGAATAATATATAAAAGTTGTGAAAAGAAATATAAAAAAAAAAAAAACATCCAGATAATTAGAAAATAGTAATGAATTTGACTCAGAATCTATTTGCAGAGTATCGTGATTTCTGATCGAGTTTATTGTGAAGCAGGTGCCTTTGACAGAATAGCTCAGTTGGTAGAGCGTTTGCCTTAAATTCAATATACAAGAATCTAAAGGTGCGAGTTCAACTTCTAAGCGAATATTGTCACTGTGCATATAGGCCAGCAACACCTGAAGAAGAGTGGAGAATACTACTACTCGAAACGTTGTGTAATTACTAACCTGTATTGTCTATTTGTGTGTTATTACTAACAAGTTGTTTGTATTTGAAAAGTTTAAATAAAGTTTAAAATTTTCTATACATTCAATATTCACTCATAAATGATGGAAATAATCCAACATATTACATCTTAGGTATTCCATATATTTTATCAACAAACTAGTTTTCTTTATCACAATTCTCAAATATTCAATTAGTTAATTCTTGTAAAAAAAAATAATGATAATAATAAATGCTTTATTCAAGGTAGTAATGACATTACGATTGTAATCTTTGATTTAATAAGTTTAAAAACTAAAAAAAAAAAAAATTAAAAAACTAAATTATATTACGTACTTATTTTTATTATTTTTATGTTTATTACGTAATTATTTTTATGATTAAAAAATCAATATTTAGATAAAAACAATAATGTAAAATTTTATTTTAATTGTGAACAGTAACAAGTATTATTTTAATAATAAATAAAAACAAAAAATAGAATGATTTTTTATTATATATAAAGCTTTTTTAATTATCAAACTTAATAAAATTGGAGTCATTGGGGGGGGGGGGATATTAAGATATTATATTTCATATATTGTCTCCTGAAATGAATTTTATAACTCAGTCAAAAATCATTTACTTCATTTACTTTCTTTTTTGGTTTTTTTCCCTTTAAAATTCCTATTCTAAAATCATTTTTATTTTTATATAGCTCTTTTCTTAAATAAAACTTCGCCTCAAAATGGCGTTATATTCTGTATGTATATAATTTTATTTAATATTTTACTTTAATAACTCGGCATACTAGTACTTTTGTGTGCCTGGCGGGCGTTATTCTTCTTTCATCGGGTTTCTGTTTGGCTTAGTGTACTTTTTCTCCAATAACATTTTCTTATTAATCACTCTTATCAGCTGTTGGATATTCTTTAGGTCAAATAGGAAAGAATCTTGAAAAAATGCAAATCCTATCAATAACTACATGCACATTCTGAGTTTACTTGCATCTGATATAAAATGCAATTGACATTTTGTGCCAGGACCACCTCAAAATTGGAATTGCCTAAATACATTGCAATAAAAAAATCCAGATCAAATGTCATATCTTCAGAAGAAAAGTTTTTTTCTTATAATTAATCCACGTGATTCATATTAGATAATATTTCAAAGTAGATATCAAAAATCTATGATGACAAAATTTTATTATTATATTTTACATATTTTAGAAATTAAGCTGTATGATTGTTTAGTTTATATATATATTGAGACTGCAAAAAGGAGTTTGCTATTAACTGAAAGGAGACCCTTTGATTCCTCTTTGAGGCCTTAAAGAAACTGAGCAGGGCAAATTCCTAATGTCCACTCCATACGTTCTTGTAGTGGCAGCTGTTATTACTATGTGATTATTCACATAGTATACAGACATGGATGTGCTACTCACCAACATGCATTAGCCAGCATGGTGAGTTTATTGGCTTTTTACCTCTGAGTTTAAAATCAAGAAACACCATGGTCTTTCTTCTCAGTACCTAATAAGGCAGAATGAATGTTTGTGTAAATGATAAATATTTTTCCAATACATATATACAATTATGACAGACAAAAATAAAGCATGGCCCTTATTCCCAGGAGGTTGTAAAGTCACCAACCAAAGCAGCGGTTGGTGGCTGAAGGCAGAGGGTGCTAAGAATCTCCTGATTGTGGACCCAGGCTGCCATATGATGATGTCTTTTTATTTAGGTACTTATAACTTTAGATCACTTTCAAATGAAAGAAGATTGCAAGAATTAGAAGCAGAACTGTCTTATATTAAATGGGACATTATTGGATTTTATGAAATTAGAAGAAAAGGTGAAGAAGCAATTGACTTAAAAAGTGGACATATACTCTATTATAAAGGCACAAATATTGGAAATACAAGTGGAATAGGATTCATTATAAATAAAAAGTGGAAGAACAATATTGTGGAGATTGATGGTGTATTGGTTGGACAGAGTGGCAAGATTAATTATAAAACTTAATAGCAGATATCAAATGCAGATGATTCAGGTTTATGCCCCAACAAGTTCTCATAGTGATGAAGTGATAGAAGATTTTTATATGGATGTACAAAAGGCTTTTGATCAGAGTAAACAAATGAAAGATGAAAATGTTGTAGGTAATTTTGGTTATGGTAATAGAAATGAGAAAGGACATAGACTTGTGGAATTTGCAGAAAAATAAAAACTTCATATTATGAATTCTTTTTTTGAGAAAAATGTTAAAAGGAAGTGGACATGGAAACATCCAAATGAAGGTACAGCAGAATTGGATTATATTTTGACTAACAGAAAATACATATTTCAAGATTATAATATTCTCAATAAATATAATACAGGAAGTGATCATTGATTAGAAAGGTGTAAAATATGTGTTAATGTAAAACTAGAGAGACAAAAATTATTAAGAAAAACAATATTTACAGTTAATATTCCTAATCTTCAGAAACAATCCAATGAATTTAAACTAGAACTTACTAATCGGTTTCAAGTATTAGTTGATTTTGAACATGATTCAGATTTGAATGAAATTAATATGAAAATAACTTATACACTTTTAAAAACTGCAACAAAGATAGCTGGTAGAAAAAAGCAGCAATTGACCAATAAAATTTCTACTGAGATTAGAAAATTTATGAAGAAAAGAATGCGCATATAAAGATATACAAAAATGATGCATTAAAAAGTATTGAATAACTTGAATTTTGTAAAATGGTGTGGAAAAGATTTGAAAATGATATAAGAAACTATAACTGTGAACTAGCAAGGAAAGCTGTAGAAGAAAATAAAAGACTCAAAAATGTAAAACAACATTTTGGTATTGGTAGGAAATTTATATCTGCAATACGAAAAAAATATGGAATTATTACTAAAAACAGAGAGGACATCATGAAATTGGTAGAAGATTTTTATCAAGAATTATATAGTAATAAAGAACAAATAGCCTCCTATACCTATTACAGATTCCAAATTTCCCAGAATTTTAAATGAAAAAGTGAGACATGCAATTAAATGTATAAAGAAAAAAAAGGCTCCAGGTAGTGATGGAATTATAATTGATATATTAAAAGAAGAAGATGAAGATATACATTTTTTTTAGCTAAGTTATATACCAAATGTCTAAATGATAAAGATGTACCAGATGATTGGAAGAATGCAATAATAATATTAATATTTAAAAAAGGTGATAAAGAAGATATTAGGAATTACAAACCTATCAGCCTTTTATCAGTTTTTTATAAAAATTTTACCAAGATAATTATAACTCTTCTACAGAGAACATTGGATTTCCACCAACCAAGAGAACAAGCTGGATTTAAAACTGGTTTTAGTACAGTAGATCATATACAGGTATTGAAAAAGTTATAGAAAGGACAAATGAATATGAGTTATCATTACATTTTGGATTTCTAGATTACGAAAAGGCATTTGATTCTATAAACATTTCTTCAGTGATTAAAACATTGAATCATCAAGGTATAGATCCAGGATATTGTCATATTTTAAAGAATATTTATAAAAATGCAACAGTACAGTTAGATTATATAATGATACTGGGAAAGTCAACATTGAGAAAGGTGTAAGGCAAGGTGACTCCATATCTACAAAACTTTTACAGCATTGTTGCAAGAAGTATTTTGTGGATTAAAATGGGAAACTAAAGGAGTGAAAGTAAAGGGAGAAAAATTAAGTCATTTAGATTTCACAGATGATGTTGTTGTTTTTTTTTCAAATAAACATTCAGAGCTGCAGGAAATATTGTAAGAGTTATCAGATGAAAGTAGGAAAGTAGGACTAAAGATAAATGTTAAAAAGACAAAGTAATATTTAATCGATTTTCTCAAAATATGAAATTAAAGATTGATTATGATAAATTAAAAGAAGTTAACAGTTATAAATATCTTTGTCAGATTATTAATACAGATGGAAACATAATAAAGGAAATTAATCATAGAATTAAACTTGGTTGGAATGCTTTTGGTATAAATAACTTGATACTAAAATTAAATATGCCTATGTGTTTGAAAAAGGTTTTTAACAAATGTGTTTTACCAGTTCTTACTTATGGATATGAGACTTGGACAGTTAATAGAAGAGCAACACAGAGACTTCAAACCACTCAAAGAAGTATGGAAAAATGTATGTTGGGAGTAACAAGAAGAGATTGAAAACACAATGTATGGGTAAGAGAACAAACAGATGTTACTGACCTCATTGAAAAAAAATAAAAGATTGATGTGGAGTTGGGCTGGACATATTGCTAGAAGAGATGATAATAGATGGACAATTGAAATGTTGAACTGGATTCCAAGAGATTGCAAAAGACCCAGAAAGAGACCACACGTGAAATGGATGGATGAAATAAAGTGTTCAGGAGTGATGTGGAGAAGAGAAGCTAAAGATAAGAGAAGATGGATTAAACTTGGAGAGACCTTCATCCTACAGTGGATTGATAATGTTTGATAATTATGATGATGACATATATTTTGGATTGTTTACAGGATATATAGATATTTATTATCAGGTTATTCAAGCAATCATGTAATATGTACTTTATGATATTTCCATACATTATAATTTTAATAGGAAAAAGTTATCAGGAAGTAAAATATATAGTGTACATTTATGATTAGATTTATAAATTTACTGATAGTACTTGCATTAGTTTAAATAAATATAGAGACTTTAAGCTTTATCTGAACTTACTTTTAAGAGTGTTATCCAATCCTAAACATATTTATAGCAAAATTATATTGTTTTGACATTCTTTACATACACCGATAAAGCTTAATGCTATATGTTGTTTGGAAAGGAAAGTTTTTCTTATATGCACTTTATAAAGTCTTATTTATAGATAGATCATGAGATTTTAGATATCCCAATGAATTGTAGAGAGTAAACTGTTATCCCAGATATCTTTGAAATAATTAAAAAACTGAAAATGGAACAGAACTGGACATATAGCAATAGAAAAGGGAATAGATAATCATTTCATGTTTTAAAATACATGCCATAATATTGTGAAATACCTAAACAGAAATATCTTGTGATACATGCATGAAATAAAAAAGTTTGTTGGTGTAATGCAGAGAAAATGGATTATCCATACAGCGATCCATCCTACAATGTATTTTTAATTACTGAAAAAGTTGATGATTAAGTTAATGATATATTGTAATGATATAATTATTTTATTCATATTAAGCTTTTTTTATCTAATATTTTATCACATGACCCCTGTTTTCATCAAAATTTGCTGTTAAATGTTTCATCTAATTATTGGAATTGATTCAATATATTCAACAAAAAAAAAAATTCTAGACAAATAAAAATTTTAATGTAAATTTACTGTCAAACCAATTGTTTTAGTGAGTAACATTATTTGATTTATTTTTGTTTTATGTATTTAAAGTTAAAAACTGTGTCAGTTATTTGCATTATTTGTTAAACAAATTTTAAAATATGCTAAATTATTTATTTACTACTGCTGAATATGCATATGAGTTACGAGACTTTAAAATTGAAACAAAAAATAGCTTTATCTAATTTGCATAATATTATTAAATAAATTTACTATATATATAAAACTTCTATTTCACTATATATATATATGAATGAAGCCATTTTAAAAAAGATAAATCTCCAAAGAAGTGCTTCATTTAGTTCAGGTTACAACCTGGTATTTGTGTCTACCATTAATATTCTGTTATTATTAATATCGAATTATTACAAACTTAATTTACAAGTGTCAAACTTCTTGTACTTACACATTTGGTTTTTAGATAAGTACATTTATAATTACTATGATTACTTATTTATTAGGCTAAATATTATTATATTACACTATCTATATAAAAATATTATAGTTTCTGACCTAATAAATAATTATGCATAATCAATAATGTGTTCATATAAACAGAATGCCATCAAGTATAGATTTATAAGTAAATTCATAGGGCAGTCAACACTTAAACAATCCCGACATTTATACCAATCAACAATCTCAATTCATTGCCATGGTAATCTCCTTTATTGCTGAAAAAGGATTGCCTTGACAAAGGATTGATATTGTTTATTTTTATAGAAGTTGGGATTGTCTAAGTGTTAACTGGCTTCTATGAATATATATATAAAGACACTTTAATTTTGGAATAATCAATGAATTTTACTAGTGCAGTGTCAGGTTGTTATTCTATTTAGAAGATATATTGGCCTATATAACTGTATTTAGTTATTAAAAAAAACCAGCCATTCTTATTTTTTCAAAGTTTTTACCTAGTGTTTGGAAGAGAATATCTTTATATTTAACATCATTGATTTAATATTATGTATAACTTTAGTGAGGAAGGATTTTTACCCTCTGATAAGACTTTAATTTTATATATAGTCTGTTTGCTATAAAAATTGAAATTTTAATATTATCAGTGTATATTTTCTAAAAAAAAATTTTCCTTAAAAAATAATATTCCAAAAAAAAAAACAAAACAGAATATTAATATAATTTTTAAATGTAAATTGTATGGAAGTAAAATAAAATTATATGTAATAAATGCATATATCATGAATTAAACAAAAATTAATATTATTAAAAGATAAATCTTCTTAGTTGAAAACGCCTATTTTATATTATCAACAAATACTTATGTGTTTGGAATCCTTGCATAAAAAAACGGTTTAAACATTTTTTTTTAGTATTTGACGTTGAAAATGAGAAGAATATTAGAAATCCTCCAGAATGTATAGCAATTATATTTTTTTTTTAAATAAAATATTAATTTAGTTTAAGAACTATATACTTATTTAATCATATTCTGTTTCATATGTTTTAATTACTATTAAGAGTTGTGATGAGATTTATTGCCTTCTAATACAGATTAGTGTTAAAAAAAATTTATAAGAGTAAATAAGGGATTTTAAAAGAAGTGGTTGAATCAATATTGAGTATTAAATATAAAATGAATATAAAAAGAATGTATAAATAAATATTTTATACACCTGAGTTAATATTAAAATGTATATTTATTAAATCTATTTATTTAGTTTTTATAGTGAACATCTTCATGCTGTGTAAATTTATCCACTAAATTAGTTATATGTTTGGTTGTTCTCTTTCTGTACTACTACTACTACTACTACTACTACTACTACTACTACTACTACTACTACTACTACTACTACTACTACTACTACTACTACTACTACTACTATTACTACTACTACTACTACTACTGCTACTTCTGCTGCTACTATTACTGCTACTACCACCACTACTACTACTACAACCACTACCACCACTATCACCACTACTACCACTACTATCACTGCTACTATTACTACTACTACTACTACTACTACTATTATTGTTATTATTACTATTATTATTATTATTATTATTATGATGATGATGATGATGTTTCAAAAAAGTTACTTTATTGGGCTAATCAGTATCTACAGATATTTAGATTTGTTATTAACTGGTTGATTTGATTCTGGTATTCATTTGCATTGGAATTGTTACAATTTTATAAAGGGCAAAAAATATATAAATCATACTATTTGGTTCATAAAATCTACAGATTTTCTGTTCTAGTGTTATCATCTGACATTTGTCAAGAACAAGATCTATTTTCAGTTTATTCATGATAAATTACATATGTATGCAATGTACAAATTTCTTTTTAAAAAATATGCTCTATTAGAGTTTATTACTTTTAATTAATGTCTAATTTTTGCAAGTGGCTGTTTTTAATTCTTTTCACGGCATCTGGTATGTGTAGCAGGATTGTTAGGGTGGTGTTGCTCTGATCATTTCTTTAGTTGTTGTCGTTGTTGTTGTAGGAATTCAGCTAAACTAAAGAAAATCTGTGATCAGTATATTAAGATAGCTTTCCAAAGTCATAAGTGCCCTATGAAAAATTCTAACTTCTATAAAATACAAACTGCAAATATTGAAAAACAAAAGCTGCATTTATGAAATACCATGTGAATATGGAAGAACATATATGACTCAAATCATCTGATTCATTTCAAAATGCATAATTAAATGAGAAAAAGGAATTATTGAAAAGAAAAAACAAATGCACCTAAAATACATTGGACAAATAAAATAACGGGCAGAAAGTAAAAAGTAAAATTTGTATAAACCATTCACATTTATAGTAGATAACTTCATAAATCAGGCTAATGTAAATAATTCATAATATTTTAAAACTACTCATTAACCTTGCTCTTAAAAAAACTGGAGAAACCAAGAGAATCTTCATAGATAAATATATAAAATTTCTAGTGACTTGATTTTTCAGAATAGCCTAATTAGTAAGAACAAGCATTACCTTAAATTTACAAAACTAAAAATCCAAGGTTCAATTTCCATGCTACTACTGCCACTGGTAAGGCCAGCAACATTTGAAGAAGAGATGAGAAAAAAACAGCACTCAAAATGTTATAATAAATTAATCTGTATGCTTTGCTAATAGTTGAATGTATTTAAAAGTTTAAATAAAGTTTGATATCTTTTAAAAATATTTCATAATTAATAACAGATGATGGAAATAGTTCAATATATAATTACAAGTAAAATCTCTATCATCACAAATTTTCAGAGAAACCTCTTTTCAAGTCAATATGTATAATGTTTGACACTGTTTTTGTATCTCCAGAATAGTTTAAAGACTTATTTAAATTGAAACATCTATTGTAGTAAGGAATTTGACTGCAATGGTATATTGACTAGATATTTTAAGGTTTTATTAATCAACTACCTGGCTGGGGGATTTAACTATTGATGGGAGGTTGTTTATACATGTATATCATATTTTGAAATTCTGAAAAAGCTAAAACCGGTAATTTTTCCTAAATTCATTTATTTTTGTTTTTATAGAATATTTGCTTATCAATAGTTAGTTGTTCTTTATTAAAATTAAAACTGCAAAATTTTTATATGTTCATTCATCACCTGTGTTATTCACCTCCAAATCATAAGTCTTTGACTTAGTAAATGAGACTTATGCAAAGCATTACAATCAGAATGGCATTGCTTTGGGTGAGAAGAAAATCTATCAGAAGATAAGTCTGTTTTATAGCAGTCAAGATAATTTTAGGTCTAATGATGTACATTAAAATCACTGTTATTAAAAAGCTACGAATTGTATTTGAGTTGACCAAATGCGAGACCATTTATTCTCCCTCCACCAAAACACACACACACATTAATTTCTTGAATACTTAGCACTGCACATCATGCTCTTGATTGAATGCCTCCAGTACTTAAGTGACCAAATTTATACTTAAATAAAATTGGAGTGAATAAGGCATGGACATTCACTATGTCATCCTAGCTCAGATTAATAAAAAAGGATCAATGGTCAAAGATTTTATTTGTCTGTTTTCTTTTTTTCTCCTGAAAATTTCTTAAAATTATTCATTCCCTAATTGTTTTTAATTAATATATGAGCATTGAAAGTCAGAAATCCAATGTGCACAGTAATTGTTTTTACTATAAATTGCTATTAAAATGGTTTAGTATCTTTGGACTTTTCCATAGAATTTTATTTATAACTTGTACTGCATCTATAAATTAATTTTGTGACTGGGCAATTATGTAGCCTACAACTATTGTAACTATCCAATTTTTTGTATTCTTGAACCTAAATATTTAAATTATTTGACTGATCTCATAAAAATAAAAATTACAAACATCCTCAAATTGCATTAGGGAAGGGGGAAGCATAATTTGTGATTCATTTTAAACATAATAATAATATACAAAATAAACTCTAATTTCATTTATATCTAATTATGTAACAATAAAAGCTAAATACCTAAACATTTAATAACCTCTTAATTCTTATGATATTTAAGATAATTTAGAGTTAAACCTAACAATATGAAAAATTAGGTAAAAATATTATTCAGTAGTAACTCTTTTGTCTTACTTTCAAATAATTCAAATTAATGATACGAAAAAAGATATAGAAAGTATCTTTCATATTAGGAACAAAGAAATTATAATTCTTTAACATACCACTCAAAAGAAAATTACTTCTTATATTTATTTATATTCATTAATTATAAAATTGTTAATTATAAAGTACCCATTACAGTAAATATTAAAAATATACTTCAAATAATATATATAAATATGCTTTATAAAAATGTTTTCAATTTAATAATTAAAGGAAATTACTTTAAAATGTTGACTTTCCCAGTATCATTATCTAATGTAATTGTTGCTGTTGCATTTTTATAAATATTCTTTAAAATATGACTATGTCTTGGATCTATACCTGAATGACATCTCTAGAATTGTCATTATGAAGTATTATAGCATTTTTCGGTAGATTTCAACAATTATTAACTTATAGGATTGTGATCAAACAGAAAACAGTGGCAAACTTAAAGGAGATAATAAATATACTTGAATTTATTTACTGGTTAGAATCTCTACAGATATTCTAATGTAATGATTGTGAGTAATTAGGTGGTTTAATGAATCTATAAATGAATTTCTAAATAGACAAATTTTAATATATATGACAATAAAAGACACTTAAATATTTACAAATTTCACAACTTCAACTAATAAACTATAATTTACTTTGATTAATTATTAAGATTTCATTTAATGCAAGAAATTGTCTACACTCAGGAGGTTACAAATTTCTTGCCATCCTATTAATTGAAAGGAAACCATTTGATTCCTCTTGGAGGCCTTAAAAGAACTGAGCAAGGCAAATTCTTAATGTCCACTCCATACGTTCTTGTCATTGCAGATGTTATTACTATGTGATTATTTATATAGTATATAAACATGGATGGGCTGCTCACCAACATGCATTAGTCAGTGTGATGAGGTTATTGGATTTTTACCTCTGAGTTTAAGATCAAGAAAGACCCTGGACTTTCTTCTCAGTTGCCTGATAAAGCAGAATGAATGCTTTTGTAAATGATAAATATTTTTTCAAATATATATATATATATATATACAATTATGACAGACAAAAATAAATCATGGCCCTTATTTCCAGGAGACTGTAAAGTCTCCAACCAAGGCAGCAGTTGGTGGTCGAAGGCAGAGGGTGCCCAGAATCCCCTCATTGTGGATGCAGGCTGCCATTTGATGATGCCTTGTTTATTTAGATATTTACAACTGCAGATCACTTTCAAGTAAAGGAAGATTGCAAGATTAGAAGAAAAATTGTCTTATATTAAATGGGATATTATTGAACTTTATGAAGTTAGAAGAAAAGGTGAAGAAAAAATTGTTTTAAAACGTGAAAATGTACTCTACTATAAAGACACAAATATTGGAAATACAAGTGTAGTAGTATTCATTATAAATAAAATGTGGAAGAACAACATTGTGGAGATTAATGGTGTATCGGACAGAGTGGCAAGATTAGTTATACAACTTAATAGCAGATACCAAATGCAGATAATTTAGGTTTATTCCCCAACAAGTTCTCAAAGTGATGAAGTAGTAGAAGATTTTTATATGGATGCACAAAAGGCTTTTGATCAGAGTTAACAACATTTTAAAATTGTTATGGGAGACTTTAATGCTAGAATTGGTAAACAAATGAAAGATGAAAGCTCTGGGGGTAATTTTGGTTATGGTAATAGAAATGAGAGAGGACAGAGATTTATGGAGTTTGCAGGAAAAGAAAAACTTTATATTATGAATTATTTTGAGAAAAATTTTAAAAGGAAATGGACATGAAAGCATCCAAATGAAAGTACAGTAGAATTGGATTATATTTTGACTAACAGAAAATACATATTTCAAGATTGTAATGTTCTTAATAAGTTTAACAGAGGAAGTAATCATCGGTTAGTAAGATGTGAAATACATGTTAATGCAAAACTAGAGAGACAAAAATTATTAACAAAAACAATATTTACAGTTGATATTCCTAATTTTCAGAAACATTCTAATGAATTTAAAATAGAACTTACAAATAGGTTTCAAGTATTAGTAGATTTTGAACATGATTCAGATTTGAATGAAATTAATATGAAAACAACTGATACACTTTTAAAAACTGCAACACCACTTGATCAATAAAATTTCTACTGAGACTACAGAATTTATGAAGAAAAGAATAAATATGAAGATATACAAAAATGATTCATTAAAAAGGATTGAATATCTCAAATTTTGTAAAATGATGCAGAAAAGATTTGAAAATGATATAAGAAAGTATAACTGTGAACTAGCAAGGAAAGCAGTAGAAGGAAATGAAAGTCTCAAGAGTGTAAAACAACATTTTGGTATTGGTAGGAAATTTATATCTGCAATCAAAAAACCCCTGGAATTATTACTAAAAAGAGAGATGACATCATGAAATGGATAAAAGACTTTTATCAAAAATTATATAGTAATAAAGAACAAATACCTCCTATATCTATGACATCTTCTGAATTACCTAGAATTTTAAATGAAGAAGTGAGACATGCAATTAAATATATGAAGAAAGAAAAGACTATAAGTAATGGTAAAATTATAATTGATATATTAAAAGAACCGGGAGAAAAAATAGATTTTTTTTTAGCAATGTTATATACCAAATGTCTAAATGATAAAGATGTACCAGATGATTGGAAGAATGCAGTATTAATATTAATATTTAAAAAAAGGTGATAAAGAGGATATTAGAAATTACAGACCTATCAGCCTTTTATCAGTTACATACAAAATTTTTACCAAGATAGTTACAACTCATCTATAGAGAACATTGGATTTCCCCCAACCAAGAGAACAAGCTGGATTTAAAAGTGGTTTTAGTACAGGATATCATATCCAGGTATTGAGAGAAGTTATAGAAAGGACAAATGAATATGAGTTGCCATTACATTTTGGATTTGTAGATTATGAAAAGGCATTTAAATCTATAAACTTTTCTTCAGTGATTAAGGCTTTGAATCATCAAAGTATTGTCAAATTTTAAAGAATATTTATAAAAATGCAACAGCAACAATTAGATTAGATAATGATACTGGGAAAGTCAACATTGAGAAGAGTGTAAGACAGGGTGACTCCATATCTCCAAAACTTTTTACAGCAGTGCTGCAAGAAATATTTTGTGGATTAAAATGGGAAGCTAAAGGAGTGAAAGTAAATGGAGATTATTTAAGTCATTTAGATTTTGCAGATGATGTAGTTGTTTTTGCAACTTATGCTTCAGAGCTGCAGAAAATGTTGCAGGAGTTATCAGATGAAATTAGGACTACAGATAAATGTTAAAAAGACTAAAGTAATGTTTAATGGATTTGCTCAAAATATGAAAATAAAGATTGATTATGATGAGTTAGAAGAAGTTAACAGTTACAAATACCTTGGTAAGATTATTAGTACAGATGGAAACATAATGGATGAAATTAATCATAGAATTAAACTTGTTTTGGTAGAAATAACTTGATACTAAAAGGAAATATACCTATGTGTTTGTAAAGGAAGATTTTTAATAAATGTGTTTTACCTCTTCTTATTTACGTATCAATAATGAAAGAAAGAAATAGTGCACTGGCAAAGACAGTACTATCAGGCTTCTGAATTTTAGGCTATTAAGATCATATATAATTTTCAATGATTATCCAATTTTGACAGGCAATGTCTTCCAAATTATTTATGAGGACTAATAGTTTTAATTTTAACAGTATACAAGCCTAACACGAGCATCAGTTTTGAAAGAAACTTTTTAAATTCCAACCATCAATAAAGATATTAAATGTACATATATTTTGCTCTAAATCTTTTCTTTTCTGACTCTGTATAATATCTTATATTTCCCATATGTATTAAACCTATTATTTTGAAATTTCCTTGAGAGTATATGACATTTTTAGTTATTAAAATGATTCTAAAATTTTAAATACAATTTCAATTAATATTTATGCCTTGAATATTATTGTAAAAGGAAGTTTTGATAAACAGATGTTCGAATTATTGCTTGCGAGTAACAGCACGCGGTATACCCAGCATGCAAATAACACTTTATTTTTCAAAATAGTAATCTATAAACCAAAATATAATTTGTATTACTTTAAAATTTATTGAAAATATTAATTGAAAGTGTAAAAAAAAAAGTTTTACAAACAATAATCTTTTAAAATAATACAGTTTTGAAAAAAATACTGCCATAGGAGAGACCGATTTTTAGATTGTCATAAAAATTACCTTTTTTTATTTACAAAAAAAAAAACTACTTTTAGAGTAAATAATTAAAAAAAAACAGATCGCTTTTTAATTAATCATAATTTTAAAATACATTGATTCATGAAATTGTGAAATAGAATGTAAAACTATTACGTTAGACCGTATATTTAAATAGTTATGATTTATAAATTAATCACCGCTGTACATTATAGGCCATCAATGTTTTAAGTACTATGTTCATAAATGCTAGCAAGGAGGCATTTAGAGGTTGCTGTTTTTCTGTGTGTAATGTGGATAAACAGTGCCGCATAGTGGGCTAGAATCTTGGTAGTTTCTGATAGCAGATGACACATAAGCTAGATGTGTTTATGGCAATCAGCACCACCTAGGTTCTTGGTAGCAGACAATGTAAGCAGCCAGCTAGCTTGTGGAAGGTTCCTGTGATGTGATGTACTGTAGCTACTCCTTAAACGAAGTCAAGAATCTCTCAGCAATTATACCAAGAAAAACTTGTTAGCTACTTAATTTTACATTCCCCCAGTCTAATTTTTCCCATATTCTGCTCCATCCCATTTCCACAACATAATCTTTGTCAACTCTACAGCCTTTATATCTAAATCCCCCTTATCTTTTTCCAAACCCAGCATAAAAACTAATAATCTACTTTCTGTATAATCACTTTTTTCATATTTATTTTCCCATAACTTCATTATATGTGCCCTTTCTGTTTTCAAGCATTTACATTCAATTAACAAATGCCTAATATTTTCTATTCCTTCTTTACATAATTTACAAAATAAATCACCCATTTTTCCTGTGTGTGCACATGGTGAACAGCGCCACCTAGCAGCTGGAAAAAGCATCATCTGCTTTCAAGGCCCCTACTCTGTATGTTCTGTGTGCTAACACAGAAACAGCACCTCTAGCTGCCATCGTGTATGTCGGGTTAGAGTACCATTATACTAATTTTTTTTTTATGACAAAATGTTATTTTACAGGATCTGAAACTTATTCTGCTCAGTATCTTTCCTTGGCAATTTAAGTTTATAATTTTCTATTCATGAGTTAGTATCACTAATAAATTTTTATCATGACTATTTGACAAAACTCTAGGTATTCAATTGTTCTTAAAGAATAACTTTTAGCCATTGCACTGTTTTATCTTAGTATAAAACTTTGTAACAAATTACACTCTTTTTAGACTGGCTACTTTCTTGTAGTTTGTACTAAAGAATTAGTTATATTGTTATTGGTTTAATTCAAGTCAGACACATCTTCAAAATCTGTTAAAAGTCAGACATATCTTCAAAATTTATTAACATTTTGAAATGATTTGTAAGTTTTAATTTAAATTCATTGGAATGTTTTTGAATATTAAAAATATTAATTGTTGATAATATTTTTATTAATAATTTTGGTCTTTTTAGTTTTGCACTAAAATATATTTTATAACTCAGTAATCAATGGTCAATTCCAGTAGTTAGTCAAAATGTAATCCAAATTTCTGATAGTTTTATTTGGACTCATTTCCGTTTAATATTTTTTTCAAATAATTCATAATATGCATTTTTTCTATAAATTCTGTTAGTCTGTATCATCTCTCACTTTTATCATCATAACCAAATTTACCCACGGCACTTTCATTTTTCAGACATTTGTCAATTTTAGCAGTAAAGACTCCCATAATGATTTTAAAATGTTATATTATCTAATCATCAATATTTGGTACATCTATATAAAAAATCTCTACTTCATCACAATTAAAATATGTAAAGTAAACAAGAATTATTTGCATTATATATCTTTCAGTAATTAACATAACTAATATTGCCATTTCTGTTTAATATATTATCAATCTCTACAATATTGTTTCTCCACTTCTTGTTTATAATGAATCACATTACACCTGTGTTTCCAGTATTTATTTCTTTGTAGTAAAATACATTTCTACTTTTTATTGTCTTTTCATCTTTTCTTCTATACCAAAATGCCTTATTTAACTTCACTTGAAAGTGATCTGCAGTTAAAGTATCTTAAAAATGTTCATTATGCAATGATATTCAGGTTTAATAACCACAGAATTCTTAACACTTTCTATCTTGGTCACCAAGTTGTCTCAGTTGTGAATTTTATAGGCTTTTGAGAATAAAGATCGTGATTTAGTTTTGTCTGTTATGATTATATTTTTTTTGCACATGCTCATTCTGCTTTCAAGAAAACTCAAATAATATTTAACAATTATCAGGTAATGGAGAACAAATACTATGGTGTTTTTCTATCTTAAATTTAAAGGTAAAAAACTAATAAACTTGTCATGTTGGCTGCTATTTGCTGGTGGCAACTCATCAATGTTCATTTATTATATGAATAATCACATAATAACAGCAACTGCGTTGACAATTAAAGTTAGGAATCAATATTAAAAATGTTCTTGCTAATTTCTGCTAAGACCACAAAAAGTAATCAAAAGGTCTACATTTAATTGTCAGCAAACTTATTTCTGCAGCCATATATATATATATACAGTAAAAAAAATATAATCTGTAAAAAAAATTAAATAAAACGTGTTTATATTGTCTTCAAGACATATATATATATATATAAATTATTCGTAAATAGAATGGAAGTCTAGGTCGGCACTTCTAGGAGTCGATTTCCGCCATCTATGAGGAATGTTCCATTTTGACTTTTGGAATCAGTGAAACTTTTCTGACTATACAAATTTAATGTAGAAGTTTTATCCAGTAGTTAATAATAGCTAGGTAGCATAACTATACAGTACAATAAAGTATAATAGTTGGATATGGATATATAAACCTTCAAAACTAACTATATTAATACAAACCAGACGAAAATGGAATATTTTTTTAAGCTGATAAACATAGATTATTTAAGATTACATGTATTGATATAATCAGCACTTTGAATGTTTAATAATCGCTAGATATCCTTTTATCCTCAATAGCGATCAGCTACTTCGGTTAACTAATTGAAAATGAATAATAAATTTATTTGTAGCCATAAAAATGTCCACGTTAATAGGGAAATTACATATGTTATATGATTCTTTTTAAAAATTTATTTAATACTTTTTTTTAAGTTGGAAATGTAATTTCTTTATTGAAATTAAATGAAAGTAGAAAAAAAAATCCTAGGAAAACTTTTTTTTCTGCTTTATGGATGTAATTAATTATAACACAACATAAAAAAACAGTTTTAGAAAAAAAATATAAGCAATTAAAACAAAATTAACATTAATTAAATAATTAAAGAAAAAAATAAAATTTATCTGTGAAGCAAAAAAAAATAATTGTTTACGAACATATACATACATACTTAGTAATAAACAATCGTCAACGATAATTAAATGTTCTTGTTTGATCTTTTTATAAAGACTAATTTGCATTCAGGAAAAAAATAACTAACACAGATTCACGCAAGCACACACTATCATTTATATATATTTTCTAAAATAAATTTACTGTTGCAAATCTTATACTAATTGTGACATCTATTGTACTCACACAACACACCAAAAATTGTTTAATATATTTTACTTGTAATGCCATTTTTCTTTTTGCATTTTACTAAAAATGTCACAGTACTTTGGTATTTATTTTGTGTGTGCATAAAAAATAACTAGAAAATTTAAAATTAAGTAGAATTTATCATTTAAGGCACTATTTATATATATTGACAGATTTGTATGCTTATGGTTTTTATCAGAATGATATCTTTAATAATTAACTAGTTATCAAATTAGATATTTAGTTATTGCTGCCTAGAGAATAAGAAATAAAAAGAAAAACACTAAAATTATCCACTACCTGATAAGATTGATTAGAAACATTTTTTTTTTCCTTCCGTTTTTCTTTGGACAAATGTTGAAAAGATATTGACTTCATAATGGATTATTTAATATATATTAGCTTATTTTATTTATATAATTATATTATTGTTTTATGATGGGTTAGAGAGATGTATTAATTAAAATGTATAATTTCCTTATATGAATCTTAATCTCAAATATTATATATACCCGGCTCTCATTTTTTGCGGATTTTTTTAAATGCAATTTTGAAGTTATGAGATTCATGTTTCTTCTTAATATCTTTGTATGCAGTTTTCTTTTATGTGATAAAAATTATTAGATCAGAACTCAAGCTCCGATTATGTGCTATTACTTTAAATATTATAAATTTTGTGCACTCACATGTCATATTTAAAGTAATAGGGCATTATCAGAGTTCGACTTCCATTTAATAATTTCAACATTATCAGCACTTTATAATAATGCTGTAATAGATTTTATGCAATAAAGAAGTTCATAATTCACTTAAAATCAGGATTTTCCCATCTTATATACACACATTAAATTTTATAAGATTATAATGTAAATCTGTTCAAATGTTATAGATGCCTATACTATGCATGTTGTTGTTTTTGCATTTTAAATCACATTCTATTTTTCCTTTTTTAAAAAAAGAGTACATAATCAATTAATCATTTAGTGTCCACAAGTTTATTTTTAAAAGGTGAGTAACAGTGGTGGGCACAATTAAATTTGACAATTAAAAAATAAATCTGATTTTAATTATAATTAACAATTTAAAAATTATGTAACATGATCTGAAATTAATATGATGCAAAACAATAAAATTTGATTTTTAAACAAAATTGAAAATTAAAAAATTAAAGGCAAAAATAAGAATTTAATTTTTAATTGTTAGTTTTAATTAAATTTTGTCCTATAATAATGAGTAGGTGTCTTTTTATTATAATAAGTTTAAGTTCTTGTTTTTATTTTAAACTTTTAGTTTACTCTAATGGAGAGGAAAAAAACAGCCAAGAAAATGAATTTCTTTGGAAACAAAAATTTCAATTTTAGATCACTTAGCAAAATGGAAAAGATCTACAGAGATTGGAAAACATTTTAGTTTGTGTGAGTGTACTATAAGAGCAATTAAAAAATAAAAGTTGGCGCTAGTTGTATTTCCTCTTGTGATGAATCTGATATCTTACTTGTTCAATAACAAACTTGCATATCTTCAGATAGCAATAATGATTAAACTGTACATGTATGAAAAAATGTAATATACTGTAAATTACACATAAAAATATACTGTTTTGGATAAACTTAAATACTGTAGTTAAGAAAAAAAGTAAAAAAGTTTGACTTATATCAATTTTTTTCAAATTTGAAATTTTTTATTAGTCATATTTTATTCCCTTTTTTTAATGCAAATTTTAATATAATTTTATGTTGTTGCTTTGCTTTTATGCAATTTTCAAAAATTACAGTACATATTCCCCATTTTTTAAGGTAAGTCTACTTTTTTGCAATTTCTTTTGTGTGCATTTTCTGAGGAAAAATATGTACCGCATAAAATGAGACCCAGGTGTATATAACTATTAATAATTATAAAATCTAATTTAGATACACAATGACATAATTGAAGACACAATGCAAATCCCAAAAACTATCAATCTTTCTATAAATAGCTGTCAGTTTTCTTCATAAATGGTTTAAAAAACTTCATTCATGCAATTCTGATATATTTATTATTTAACATTTCAGTTTATGGAAGATATAGATGTATTTACATATGACAAACTAAATGTGCTAATACTAAACTGATAATATCATGTAAACAAATTACTTCTCAATCAAAGGTTAAATCATATTGATCAATAAATTCACATCTAACAAAGTCTTACCAAGGTATAAATATCAAAGTATAATCAATTATCTTCTGCAGAGTGATTATTTTTTGGCTTACAACCTACTTTTTCAAGTGGATGAAGACATTGTATCGGTCAAGGTAAAAAAGAAAAAAAATTATATTTAAGGGGGGACTCAAAAATAACCAGAATTGTTCTGTGGTATGCAAACTACTTTTGCTGTTACATACTTTTTGCAGAAATCATTCTTTATCACTTTTGCAAATGACATCACAGTTTGAAATCATAAGGACACAAACCACATTTTTTCTTAAAGTGTGTTTACATATTTATCAATTTTTTTATAATGTCTAAAATGTTGAAATTAACACTGATTTTTTTTTTCTTTTTGACCCAAACAGCATTTTTTTTTTCAGATTTAGTTTATAACAGTCAGGCATTTTATCTGCATGTTCTGAACCATTTATGTGATGCAGTAAAATGTAAACATCCCATTTTGTGCAAATAAACAAATGCAAACTCCACCCCAAAAGCATCATTTTTCAAAGCCCCTTGAGTGTGAAACACTTTTTAATTAAATTCAACATGACTTAGCTTAACCATCAGCCATATTTAGTGGATCTCATTGTGATTTTTTTTTAAATCTCTCAAATGAAAAAATCTCACTTTTTGTGGACATACAACTGGAAGAAGGAGTGACATAAAGTATCAAAACACATCTCTTTGCAAGTGTTTCTGGACTACTTTGGGCAATGTTAAACTTGTTTAGACTGATACATTGAATTAAATAGACTATATTGTTTAAAGTGATTCAATTTGTAATACCTAAAAATAAATATAAAATTTTTATTACAAAATTAAGTTATTTTTAGGTCCCCATGGTTATATAAAACTTTAGACGAATTACATTTTACAGCAAAAAAATTAAACTAAATGATCCGAGCATTTAAATGTTAAATATTTAAGAAGATTGACCGATAATTATTTTACATTGTTGAATCTAATTGGTCCAACATTTGACATATGTAAAGAGATTTGCAAAATTCCTTTTGGATGCTATCAGATGCCTTTGCAGTCCAAGAGATGATTGGTTAGTATTTTGGGGTGATGACAAACTTAATAATAGTGTTATGTATGAGCTCATTGAAAGTAATGAGCTCATACATAATTAAAGAGTACATTGATTATGAAATAACATGTTTAAACTGAAAATGAAAGATTTTTCTAACATTTTCAATAAAGTTACATAACACAAAGTCAGTTGTTGTCCAATGCATTACAATTGTCATAATGTATATATTTTATTACACTACAATGTCAGTTTCCCAATTAGTAAATACATACTGATCCTATACAAAAGAACATAAGCTACAATGGTATGTACATTTCTTGCTGAATATTGAAAGAATGGAAATTCGTATGTTTCAAATAATCTTGAAGAATATATATATATATATGTGTGTGTGTGTGTTAAAACGAAGATTTGCATGGGTTAAATATATAAAATACATATTTTGCGGGTTCATCCGTGTTAAAAAACTTTTAATATTAATATACTGACGTTCGACTTGGTCACACAAGTCATCCACAGAGTTATAAAAGGTAGAAAGACAGTTGTAGAGGGCGCTACAGTCACTGATTTGAATAAAATTATGTTGTGAAAATGGGATAGAGCAGATTATGGGACTTCGTTTAAGGAGAATCCATAATACATCACATCACATCAAAATGTTAAAATTCTACCAATAGCAAAAATGTTAAATTTAGGAATGTTTTTTTTAAAAAATCTTTCCAAATAGTAGGAAGTTTGCATGTATCATCTCGCTTATTGATACAATCTGGCCTTTCAAGTATTTCAATGGCTTCTCTAATTTTGCACTGGTAGAGATTATCACATATGGATATGATCCTGGTACTAGAAAAATCAATTTTATGACCTGAATCTATAATATGGAGTGAGAGTGCTGATGATGATGAGTGTTGTTTAACTGCATTAGCATGCTCATCTCTCCTAATACTGATGTGATGATTACTCATATCTGTGTAAGAAGCTTTACAATTTTTACATGAGATTTGATAGACACCATGAGATTCAAGAGGGATTGAATCCTTAGGCTTGGTTATTATATTGCTGATCTTTTGATGAGCAGAAAATGCTGTATCTATATTATAGTGTTTTAATATATGTCCGATACTGTCTGTAGTTCCTTTTACATATGGAACACAAATCCTAATAGCTGATTTATCATCTTTTTGTTTCCTATTTTGTCTCTTTTAACCGCTAATTATATTATTGGTAGTATGAGGTAAAAATCAAATCTTTTAATTGGCCAACTCACAAACTGAAGACAAAGCCTATTGTTAAAACATATTCACCTATAATATTAAATTCAACTCAGATACGTTTATAAAAAGTATATTACTAATTTTTCAGGTTATGAAGAGAACGAAAGTTCTGTCAAAAATAAATTGCTATTTATTTATTCTAAAATATTCAATTTTGGCAACATAAAAGCTGTAATATAAACAAAAAGGTCGACTTTTACGTTATAGAAAAGTAAATATTTCTTTTAAATATTTCTTTAATATTTTTACTAAAATCTTCAATATTTTTCGAAAATAATTTTGTTTTTTTATTATTCTCTCTGAAAATAATTTGTAATTTCCATAAATATAATAATTTATATCATGTTCGAAATGAAAATCTCAGCGCTTTTCTTTATTTTCTTTGATCAGGCGGTTTCTTTGTTCTTTCCAGCCAATCAGAATGTCTTTTTCGGCTGAGAGCATGCTAAGAACCAATCAAAACTCATGTTCTTTCTTTGTTTAGGTTTAAATGCGTTTTTTTTTTATTTTTTACTTGTAAAATAAATCGGAAGAGGTCACCATCTTACAGAACTTTTAAAAATCTATTCAATGCCTGTAAAACGAATATTTTAGCATAAGAACTGGCAGAGTTAGAGTGACGTCAGATGTCTACGAGGAGCTTCATAAGAAACAGTCTTTTGGTTAATATATGTCCGATACTGTCTGTAGTTCCTTTTACATATGGAATACAAATCCTAATAGCTGATTTATCATCTTTTTGTTTCCTATTTTGTCTATTTTGGGCTTGAAATAAGGCTTTTTTTATAAATTTGTAATTATGGCTATTTGCTAATAAAACACTATTAATATGATTTATTTCTTCTTTCAGATGTGTCTCATCTGAAAGGTTAATTGCTCTATTTAAAAGAGTTTTGGCTACAGAAACTATGTGAGTTGGGTGATGATGAGAATGTAAATGTAAATAACTGTCTGTATGTGTATCCTTTCCGTAAATAGAAAAAAATAAACTATTTGGGAGTTTTCCATCAGACTCTGTCTCCATTGTAAATTTAATATGAGGATGCATATTATTTAAATGTAAGAGAAAATCATCTTTTCCATGTTGCCATATGACAAAAGGGTCTTCTATGTATCTGAGCCAAATGAGAGGTTTTAAAAATGATGATTCTAAAGCACGAGTTTCTATATATTCCATGAATAAATCAGCTATTACTCTTGAGACAGGTGAGCCCATAGGAGTACCAAAAACGTGTCTGTAATGCTGTCCATTGTATACAAAATATGTAGTTAAGAGATAATGTTTAATCAAAGCAATAATATGGTCTGGTAAATTGCAACGTTGTAAGATTATATTTAAAGCTTCATCAATTGGAATGTTTGTAAACAAAGACACAACATCAAAACTGACCAGAATGTCATTAGCATTAATTTTTAAACTTTTTAAAACAGAAATAAAATGAACAGAGTTTTTAATGTATGATTTAATAGATGGGATTGTAGGTTTAATGAAATCCGATAAGTATCTAGCTAAAATATGAGTTGGAGAACATATTGCACTTACTATTGAATGAAGGGGGGTATCTGGTTTGTGAATTTTTGGAAGTCCATAAAATTTTGGACAGACACAAGACACACGAGGGATTATTTTATTTTTTGATCTCTGTTTCAATAGGCGATTTATTAATAATAGTTTTTTTTTCGAAATATGTACTATGATCTCTTTTTGATAGTTTATAAGATTTATCATTAAGCATATATATATATATATATATATATGTTTATTAAAAATAGTCGTAGTGTTGTTATAAAATTATGTAACTTAAGGTTTATTATAAATATTTATTAGCATAAAATCATTATAATATTTCAATAATTGTCTGTAAATTATGTAAAGTAAATAATATTATATGATTTGTTGAAGCACAATGTAAGTCATAATCTCATAGAGTAGTTATTTTCACACTTTGAAATTAAGCTTTATCACTCCATAGGTTAGCTGTAAATGAAGTTTCTGCAATAGTGTAAATGTGGAAAATATATATTTTGAGTTCCAGTGTATTTTACACTTTATAAAGTCTTAGAAATCATATGACCTATGTGTTTTTGGACTGTTTCATTTTAATAACAGCCACAGTAAGCATTGTTCTATTCAATGTTTACTAATAGCTTTTGGCAGTAAATTGACCTTCAATTGTTAACTTTTGTAAAGTATTATTATTGCATGATTTGTTTAAATGGCATAACACAAGGATAAAGTAATGGATTAGAGAACTAAACATTATTGGTTCAAATCCATTTTATCACATTTGGTGCCCAAATATCTCTTTGACTTCCTTGGAAACTAACCATGCATATTCTTGTAATATGATTGTAAATGAAACTATTAATCCTGTGTTAATATACAGAAAGAATATTTAAAAAACAAGTAACTTATGTGAGATTTGGCTGGTTATTTTTCCATTATAATAGTAATTGGTCATGTTAAAAAATATACTAAATTTTAAAGTCAACATTATAAAGAACAGTGAATGTACTTCTGATATTTACTATATGGATAAATATGTAAATAGCAGAATATCCATAAATTATGTAACACAATATGCATAACTATTTAAAATTATGATAGTGATGTAAATAAATAATGATCATATGCTATATTTTATACAGAAGTATTTTTGATTTTTTTAAATTTTAAACATATCTATTAAATTTAGACAGAAAACAAAGAAATGAAATAGAAAAGAATGGTTAAGAAGACAATCCTCACAGACAGACAGACAGACAGACAGACAGACAAACAGATAGACAGACAGACAGACAGACAGACAGATAGATAGATAGATAGATAGATAGATAGATAGATAGATAGATAGATAGATAGATAGATAGATAGATAGATAGATAGATAGATAGATAGATAGATAGATAGATAGATAGATAGATAGATAGATAGATAGATAGATAGATAGATAGATAGATAGATAGATAGATAGATAGATAGATAGATAGATAGATAGATAGATAGATAGATAGATAGATAGATAGATAGATAGATAGATAGATAGATAGATAGATAGATAGATAGATAGATAGATAGACAGACAGATAGATAGATAGATAGATAGATAGATAGATAGATAGATAGACAGACAGAGAGACAGATAGACAAATAGACAGATAGATAGATAGATAGATAGATAGATAGATAGATAGATAGATAGATAGATAGATAGATAGATAGATAGATAGATAGATAGATAGATAGATGGATGGATGATAGATAGATAGATAGATAGATAGATAGATAGATAGATAGATAGATAGATAGATAGATAGATAGATAGATAGATAGATAGATAGATAGATAGATAGATAGATAGATAGATAGATAGATAGATAGATAGATAGATAGATAGATAGATAGATAGATAGATAGATAGATAGATAGATAGATAGATAGATAGATAGATAGATAGATAGATAGATAGATAGATAGATAGATAGATAGATTTCTAATATCAAAATAAGTAATTATTGGCAAAAACCATTTGATATCTTCTATTTTCTGTTTGTATACTTTAAGCTGATAATAATTGCAATCTAAACAGTCAACATTATGTATGTATATCATTACCAAATTTTAAAGCCTGCATAATTTAGCTATAGAGAGTGGTGGACTCTGAAGTTTAAGTTCTATGAGTCATGTCTTTAACTTTCATTTCTGATGCCCAAATTTTTATAAATCTACAAGCAATAAACCACTTAATTGGGGTAAATACAAAATTTCATAAAAAATCAGACTATAATTATTTTTATTATAGTTTAAAATAATTACATATATTAAATCACACATATCATTATCATTTGCAGCATTATTGATCCATGCATAGTGAGGATATCTCCACATTTAATTCAGATTTTTTTATCTATAAGTTTTGTGATAATTACTCAATATTGCTTTTCATAGTCTTTTTATATAATTTCATACAATCTTTTGATATGCAGCTAATAAGAATTGTGTAATTTCTTCTGAAAATATGTTCATCCCAGTCCCACATCTATCTTTTAATTCTTTTTTCTCATTCACATGTTTTAATTTTGATTCCATATTAGATCTCAATGCACTTTTATATTTCAGTTAATAGCCTGTAATTATTGTTTCTCTATTATTTTCCATGTCTCAGATATATAAGTATATTGAAAACATCTATTAACACTTTCTTTTCATATACATAAGCATTTTTTTTCAATAATAAGTTTTTATACTTTATGCATTATATCCAAACATAAACCTTTAAGTAATTTCACTCATTTTCTTCCTTTTATATGAATAATTTGACAAATAATATTTATAATTATCAACTTCAAGTAATTGTTATCAATCTTTGTTATCTTCTTTATTGAAAACTTACAATTTTTGTTTTTAGATTTTGTGTTTTTAATTTTAATCTTATTGCTTTTGTTTTGATTTGCTAGCTTTCATATTGCAGCTTTTGAAATATTTTATGTAGCTATGGGATATGATTTGCAACACAACCTCATCACTCAAAAAATCTAGGTGACTAGAATAATTTTCATTTAATTAGAATTTTTTTAGCTTTTTTACTTTAGTCTAAAAAATACTTCCTGTAAAATTGTGATAAAAAGTTTAAAGAAGTAGAATCACTGTGTTGTATAGGATTAAGATTATAAATCTTTTAAATTACCTTCTAATATAATCCTTATTAACGAAATTTTCTAAATATTCTTCAAATTTAAACAAATTTCATAGATCTCTGTCTTGGTATTCCCAAGTTTTAATTGTTTTGGAAATGATTATAAAATCCAAATGCCTTTTTATAATTTCTAAATACTAAAGAAAATGACAATTTACAATCATTGTTTATTTTTTTACTATTTTATTGATTACTATGATGTAATCTACTGTTATATAATCACTTTTCAATCAATTTTGTTTGCTTTTATTATTTTTCATGACAAAGGAGAGAAAGATTAGTTTGAATCAGAGTTTTTTCTACTAAAATATTTGTAATGATTTTAGTCAAGATTTTATATAGAAATATAGAAGACTAATAGTTGTCCAATTTCTATCATATTTTTTAATTTATATTTATCTATCTATATTCCTATTGAATTCATATATTTATCTGATGCATCTTTATAATTTAAGATAATTGTCATAAAGCTTTGTATGTATCTGTGTGTTTGCATTCACAATTTTCATACCAACTATTTCAGATAAAGGCATTAGGGGTTGTTATTAATCATTTACTAAACTAGACATTATTTCTAGATAAAATATAACTTGAAACTATAGTTGAAGAATAATATATCTGTTTTTTATAGAGATATCAATACCTAAAGCTTTGTGTCCTTATAAACCGTTTGGTAATTTTCATTGTGCCAACCATTTTTAAGATCTCATAAAAAGGAACATATATATTAAGGTATACATCTAGTCATTCGCAAATGTGAACCTAAATAAGTAACATCAGTTTTGAAATTTTTATAAAAAATAATACACTGTTCATTATACTAAGAATTCATAATTAGCTTATATTTAAGTATTCAAACATATTCAAAAAAATGAAGACATATAAATTCCATTATCAGATTATTAATATGGGTGGGTGATAAGTATCATAGGTTTAAATTTGGATAAAGGATTTTTGCTAAAAATAACATCTGTTACAGGATATATATTTATTTTCCTAAAAGGAAAATAATGAATAAAAATTTGACTAAAGCTTTGTCATGATAGCATTTAATTTGTAGCATATGATAAACAGTTCTATTATGTAGCAGAATTGTCAAATGTTTTTAAAAATTCAAACTATATTTATTCTATTCTAAATTCATTCAGTGTTATAATAGCACACAATTAGTGTTTAATAGAGTATTTGGTGTGAAATTATTATTCTCCTTTCCTCACATATTGCTGGATTGATTAGATATAGCTGTCTTTGGAATTGAACCTCTGTCTTTTATATTTGTAAATACTAAATGTAAGATGATGTTCTAATCAATAAAACTATTATATGAATGACAATAATCTATAGGAATTTTATATACTAACATATGTAGATCCTATTGATGCATTCATTTTTTTCTTTTAAAGGGCAAATCTATGTAAATCCACTAAACATCACATGATCACCATCTCTTATGCAAGCACATAACTGTTATTAAACAGGCAATACACTACTGTAGGGAGAGTTTTGCCTGTTTAATAACAAACCTATGTAATATGATAATTAATAATATTCAAAACACACTCATGATTCTTGCCCTTAAAAGAAAAAATTGGAGATATCAGGAATTTCTACTAACTGTTGCTTTTCAAAAAAAAAAAAAAACTTAGCTAAAATATTTGTAAGTCTAAAATTTACAAATTCAATTTTTATGTTAGCTCCTACTTGTCAGAGTAGCTGCATCTGAAAAAAAATAATACTACTCAAAATGTTTTTTTAATACAAATTTTATATATTGCAGAGAACAATTAAATGTATTTAGTAAAATATGAATAAGGTTTGAAAATTAAAAAAAATATTAATAATTCAATTAGATGAAAAAATAATCCAATATATAATTATCAATTAATAAATGTTTTCTTAGTGTTTTCTTATAATTTGAACTTAAACAAATAATAAAAAACAACACAACGACTTCAGATCATATACTAAAGTGAAATATGGAGAAAAGTATATTAGTATTTAACAAGAAGTGAAACTAAAATTAATTATAATTAGTATATAAATATGCTAATCATTCCAAATAGCATACCCAAATATATATATATTTAGAGATGATAAAACTATCATAAACTAATTATTGTTAATATTTACCTAGTATATTTTAAATTTTACAAATATTTTATTATGTTTTTGTTTACTTTTTAATTAAAAATACATATTGACCAACTATTAATTGGATGAATAGTTTAATTGTTTTAAGTTTTCTTAAAACCGGGGAGGGGGGTGATTAGGTATTATTTGAATTTCAAGACATAAATTTAGAGAATATATATATATACTGTGTGTATAACAGCCACTGTGTCATGCCTTACTAGCCAGATGATAATAATAATAACGACCACACTTACACATTAATATATTGAAATTGCGTTAACATTGATATTTGTAATAAAAAAAAATTATAATTTCAATTACTATTACAATTAATAAACAATTTTTAAACTAATTATTTTTGCTTAAATTGTTTTTGTATTCAAACAAATTTAACAAATGCTAATGCACCTAATTAGATAAAAGTAATCAGAAACTTCCTTTATAACAGCTGATTGTCTCCAACAACTTTAATTTAATTAAAATTGATATTAAATGATTTGTAATTCAAAAAACATGTAATTTAAAACTTTTTTATTACTGGATTTCATAAAAACATTTTTTTATCTAAATATATTTTAATATATAAATATATATCATAGCAATCGCTATTAATGCCAATAATAAACACTAATATGTACATTTCATTTTTTTATAATTACATATAGCGAATTAGACTTTTTTTTTTTTACTTTGAGGGAATGTATATATACTAGTCCGCTTGCGTGTGTAGCGCTATTGTCCTCAAAGCTGTAAATTGTAAATAAATAAATAAACACAAATGAATATACTTGTTTATAGCCTTCATAATCATAGCATGAATGTATATCAGACAATCCCACAATCATGTGCAGAGAGAGGCACGATCTAAAAAAAAAAAGTTAAGGAAGCCTTCTTCATCTCCAGAGACAAAGACGCCATCAATAGGAAGGAAACATGCTAACTTTATCAAGGAAATGGAATGTCCATCATAATCAACATAAATTTTCCCTATCATTAACCTCATTAACAGACAAGCTATGATTATAAAGGCTGTACCCTTCAAAAGTGCTAAGCATATTCATTCGTGTTTATGTATTTATTAACAATTTACAGCTTTGAGGATAAGTGCAGGACACAAGGAAACGGACTAGTATTAATAAGCCATTGATATACAAATGTATATAATTAACCTATTCATTGAGTATACTGAATGTTTACCATAGTAACTAGATGGATTTGAACTTAGGATTTTCAGTCTATATTAATCCTCCACTTCATCTCAAACAACTAGCACACATAACCACACACATGTAAAAAAACAATAAATGATTTTCAATATACATATTTTGTGCTAAACCAGCTCTCATCAGTTGGGCCAGATCATAATCTCCCATATATATAGATATATATATATATATATAGATGGGATGTATATATATATATATATATATACACACACAATCCGTGTCTGACTTATATTAAGATAACAATTCCTTGAACATTAATGGATAGACTTCAATCTTCTCATCCTCCAACAATTCAACCATCCATCTCATTCAAAAAACAATGATGGAATGCTCAAAAACCCTTGGGTGTGACTATAATATCAAGTTCACCAAGGTGTTAGGCATTCCATATAATAAAATGAATGGTTGAATTCTTGAAAGGGTGAGAAGATTAAAGCCTGTCCATTAAAATTTAAGGAAATGCAATCTTAATATAAGCCAATCACTATTTCTATATATATATATATATATGGTAGATTGTGATCTGGCCCAACTTATGAGTGCTGGTTCAGTATGATATATATATATATATTGGGGGTCATTTATCTCTGAATATATGTGTGGTCATGCGTATCAGTTGTTTGAGATGGAGTTGAGGATGAATATAAAGTGAAAATCCTAAGTTCAAATCCCTTCATTTACTAAATAACATTCAGTATACTGAAAAAATAGGTTTATATATATATATATATATGGCTGCAGAACGGAGTTTGCTATTAACTGAAAGGAGACCCTTTGATTCCTCTTGGGCTCTTTAAAGGAACCAAGCAGGGCAAATTCCTAATGTCCACTCCATACGTTCTTGTCGTTGCAGCTGTTATTACTATGTGATTATTCATATAGTATACGAACATGGATGGGCTGCTCACCAACATGCATTAGCCAGTGTGGTGAGTTTATTGGCTTTTTACCTCTGAGTTTAAGATCAAGAAACACCATGGTCTTTCTTCTCAGTGCCTGATAAGGCAGAATGAATGTTTGGGTAAATGATAAATATTTTTCCAATACATATATACAATTATGACAGACAAAAATAAAGCATGGCCCTTATTCCCAGGAGGCTGTAAAGCCACCAACCAAGGCAGCGGTTGGTGGCCAAAAGCGGAGGGTGCTAAGAATCCCCTGATTGCAGACCCAGGCTGCCATTTGATGATGACTTTTTATTTAGGTACTTACAACTGCAGATCACTTTCAAGTGAAGGAAGATTGCAAGAATTAAAAGAAGAACTGTCTTATATTAAATGGGACATTATTGGACTTTGTGAAGTTAGAAGAAAAGGTGAAGAAACAATTGATTTAAAAAGTGGACATATACTCTATTATAAAGGTACACATATTGGAAATACAAGTGGAGTAGGATTCATTATAAATAAAAAGTGGAAGAACAATATTGTGGAGATTGATGGTGTATCGGACAGAGTGGCAAGATTAGTTATACAACTTAATAGCAGATACCAAATGCAGATAATCCAGGTTTATGCCCCAACAAGTTCTCATAGTGATGAAGTAGTAGAAGATTTTTATATGGATGTACAAAAGGCTTTTGATCAGAGTAAACAACATTTTAAAATTGTTATGGGAGACTTTAATGCTAGAATTGGTAGACAAATGAAAGATGAAATTGCTGTAGGTAATTTTGGTTATGGTAATAGAAATGAGAGAGGACATAGACTTGTGGAGTTTGCAGAAAAAGAAAAACTTTATATTATGAATTCATTTTTTGAGAAAAATGTTAAAAGAAAATGGACATGGAAGCATCCAAATGAAGGTACAGCAGAATTGGATTATATTTTGACTAACAGGAAATACATATTTCAAGATTGTAATGTTCTTAATAAATTTAACACAGGAAGTGATCATCGATTAGTAAGGTGTAAGTTACGTGTTAATGTAAAACTAGAGAGACAAAAATTATTAAGAAAAACAATATTTACAGTTGATATTCCTAATCTTCAGAAACATTCTAATGAATTTAAATTAGAACTTACAAATAGGTTTCAAGTGTTAGGAGATTTTGAACATGATTCAGATTTGAATGAAATTAATATGAAAATAACTGATACACTTTTAAAAACTGCAACAAAGATAGCTGGTAGAAAAAAGCAGCAATTGACTAATAAGATTTCTACTGAGACTAGAGAATTTATGAAGAAAAGAAGGAATATGAAGATATACAAAAATGATGTATTAAAAAGAATTGAATATCTCGAATTTTGTAAAATGGTACGGAAAAGAGTTGAAAATGATATAAGAAAGTATAACTGTGAAATAGCAAGGAAAGCTGTAGAAGAAAATAAAAGTCTCAAGAATGTTAAACAACATTTTGGTTTTGGTAGAAAATTTATATCTGCAATAAGAAAAAAAGATGGAATTATTACTAAAAAGAGAGATGACATCATGAAATTGGTAGAAGATTTTTATCAAGAATTATATAGTAATAAAGAACAAGTACCTCCAATATTTATCACATCTTCCAAATTGCCCAGAATTTTAAATGAAGAAGTGAGACATGCAGTTAAATGTATGAAGAAAGGAAAGGCTCCAGGAAATGATGGAATTATAATTGATATATTAAAAGAAGCAGGTGAAGAAATAGAAACAATTTTAGCAAAGTTATATACCAAATGTCTAAATGATAAAGATGTACCAGAAGATTGGAAGAATGCAGTAATAATATTAATATTTAAAAAAGGTGATAAGGAAGATATTAGAAATTACAGACCTATCAGCCTTTTATCAGTTTTATATAAAATTTTTACCAAGATAATTACAACTCGTCTACAGAGAACTTTGGATTTCCACCAACCAAGAGAACAAGCTGGATTTAAAAGTGGTTTTAGTACAATAGATCATATCCAGGTATTGAGAGAAGTCATAGAAAGGACAAATGAATATGAGTTGTCATTATGTTTTGGATTTGTAGATTATGAAAAGGCATTCGATTCTATACACATTTCTTCAGTGATTAAAGCATTGGATCATCAAGGTATAGATCCAGGATATTGTCATATTTTAAAGAATATTTATAAAAATGCAACAGCAACAATTAGATTACATAATGATACTGGAAAAATCAACATTGAGAAAGGTGTAAGACAAGGTGACTCCATATCTCCAAAACTTTTTACAGCAGTGCTGCAAGAAGTATTTTGTGGATTAAAATGGGAAACTAAAGGAGTGAAAGTAAATGGAGAGTATTTAAGTCATTTAGATTTCGCAGATGATGTTGTTGTTTTTGCAAATAATGCTTCAGAGCTGCAGGAAATGTTGCAGGAGTTAGCAGATGAAAGTAGAAAAGTAGGACTAAAGATAAATGTTAAAAAGACTAAAGTAATGTTTAATCGATTTGCTCAAAATATGAAAATAAAGATTGATTATGAAGAATTAGAAGAAGTTAACAGTTACAAATACCTTGGTCAGATTATTAATACAGATGGAAACATAATGGAGGAAATTAATCATAGAATTAAACTTGGTTGGAGTGCTTTTGGTAGAAATAACTTGATACTAAAAGGAAATATGCCTATGTGTTTGAAAAGGATGGTTTTTAACAAATGTGTTTTACGAGTTCTTACTTATGGATCTGAGACTTGGACACTTAATAGAAGAGCAATACAGAGACTTCAGACCACTCAAAGGAGTATGGAGAGATGTATGTTGGGAATAACAAGAAGGGATCGAAAACGCAATGTATGGGTGAGACAACAAACAGGTGTTACTGACCTTATTGAAAAAATTAAAAGATTGAAATGGAGTTGGGCTGGACATATTGCTAGAAGAGATGATAATAGATGGACAATTGAAATTTTAAACTGGATTCCAAGAGATTATAAAAGACCCAGAAAGAGACCACATGTGAGATGGATGGATGAAATAAGAAAATGTGCAGGGGTATTGTGGGGAAGAGAAGCTAAAGATCAGAGAAGATGGATTAAACTTGGAGAGACCTTGATCCTGCAGTGGATTGGTAATGGTTGGTGATGATGATGATATATATATATATATAAACCACTCAACACTTAGACAATCCTAATATCAATAACAAGCAACCATTTCAAACTGTTATCAAGGCAACCTCCTTTTAACAATAAAGATGGAATCCTACCTTTATTAATGGTTTAATATTCTTATATAGACATGAAAGATTGCAACATGACCACAGATATAGAAATTGTTGATACAAAGAACATTTAAATAAATCTCTACAAACAAGTAAGTATAATCTATTCTGAATGCAGATTAATAAATAGCAATTACTGAACATCAAATTTTTTGAGACATTTAGCTTCAGGGGAAATGAATCTAAAGCATCAGACAATTACAAATTGCCACCTCATTCATAGCTTTTTCTGAACAATAGAATGTGTTGTCACCTACAGACAAAGGTTTGTAAATGTATACTGCTGATATCTCTTGGACTTTTTTTAAAATTAGTACATTAAAAATGGAAACTTTTTAGAAAAAAATCACTATCACAGCTAACTTTTGTGAAACTGTTATGTAATACAGCTGACCATATTGAAATAGTATTTTGTTCATGTGCTTTGGCTCCAATGTCATGCAGGAGTAAACAGGATGCCATCTGCTTTACTCTGACTAATCAGTAAAGAGAAGTCCTAATCCATTGCTATGTTCAGAAAAGGAAGTTATCAACTTATGGAAAAGCATCTTGAACATTGTGTCCAGTATGTTTATGATTTGCATGCATAAACTTCAAATATCTAATGTTTCAGGAAGAAATCAGTCATCAAACAAATAATAAACTACTACCAGGAATATCTCATGAATTTTGAATGAAAATCAAAATGTACTGTCAACAGATAATGTTTTCTGAAATACACTAATATATAAATAATGAACTTGAGGTTTTATTTCTAAAAAATAGGTACAAACTTTTAAAAAATATTAATTTCAATTAAACCTGTCATTTCCACTTCATTCAAAGCTTAAACAACATATTAAATCTGTAATTTAACAAATCCTGAATGGAGTTCAATCTGATTTTGTAGACAAGCTAGATTAAGATTGTTGTTAATTGTATATGAATAGTTTTGTTTTAAGCAAACTATCATGCCAGGCTCATGAAAAGATAATTTAGATTATTTCCTGAATTTAGATGCTTTAATTTAGGCTTTTTTGTCTCATAATATGTCACATTTGTTAAATTTATTTATCTTAAATGACTGTAAAAAAAACATTTGTGATTGCTGAACTCTTACATTCATTATTTTTATTTAGTGCAATAATAAGCTGTAGACCAAAATTCCTATAATATATTATCTGACTTGTTTTTTTTTACATATTGTGATGTTATACTATGCATCTCCCAGTCATTCGTATGTGTGGTCCATTTACTTTGAACAGTAGTATGTTGTAGAAGTTTATTCCTATCACTTACATAAACCTGGTATGTGTATTTGTTAGTATTCCATAGATTAATGCAATACAGATGTTATTTCCTGTATTTAACATTTTCTGTATTATTTTAATTACTTACCTATATTAATGCCTGAAGTTAATTATAACAGGCAGTTATTTAACTATCTTTTAGAATGATCTATCTTTGTCCCTAGTATTACTATCCTCAATTTTCCAGGTCATTAAAGCTTAAAGCTGTCTTAATAATTACTTGTGATCATGAGTCTATGATGAGTCTATGTAATGAGTTGATATCTTTTCAGACTTGTAAAAGAATATATTATACCAGAGTATATGATTTTATCTGTGCATAAAATTCATAAAACTAATAAATAAAATTAATGATGGAAGTCATAAATAAATAATTGTATGCACTTGTCTTGTAAGTTGACTAACAAGTTATCTATTGTATGTGTTGATTTTTTTGGCAATTTATCATTATTATTGCAATCAATAATTTAATTGTAATAAGAAAAGAGTTTCATGCATATAGTTGATTTTAGTTGGCTATAAAAAAAGAAATTGTTGTTCCATGAAGTCACAATGTGGAATGCACATACATATTGTTTTTATATGATTTTCATATGCATTATACATTTTGGACAGTTACAATATATAATATAATAATGCTCAAGGCTAAAAGGGTTTATAACGAAACATTAAAATGAGTCAAACCCTTAGATAATTTGAATATCCACAACAATCAAAAACTCAAACTGTTGTCAATTCAGCCTCCTTTTTATAATAAAGGTGGAATTCCACCTTTTTATGGTCTAATATATTTATATACACACTAAAGTTTGCAACTTGACCACAGAGATTGAAATTATTGATACAAAGAATGTTTAAATAAATCTTCTTGAACAGATAAATACAGACTAATAAATAATCAGTTTTATCATTAGAAACTGCAATTATAGTTTTAAATTGCATTCAATGAGTAATTTCCTAATTGTGAATATGAGAAAAACTTGAAATGTTTTTTTTAACCAAATCATTATCAAAGCAAAGTTTTAAGTTAACTCCATGAAAGGTTGTATGTAGTAAAAATGCTAATATTATTGTGTCTTTCCTTAATTTTGTTTATAAATGTGTAATTTATTATGATAATATAGTTATTAATCAAATTTGAATAGTTAATAAATTACAATTGTTCTAATAAAATAATATACTGAAATAAATTTTGCCCACTCTATACAAAATATCTTTTTTTTTTCAGTGTAGTATTTTTCAGTGAAAAAGATATATAGTAAAGTGAGAGGGTTTTCAATATACACCTCTATAAAGTTATTATAAGTTTTTTGCAGGAATTTATGTAAAATGCTTTTTAATATTTCTTTTATCTATCAAAATTATGTGTGCACATACCCTGAAACTTCTTGTTTTAATTAATATTAAAAATATATATATTTGTATATAGAGTATGTAGTTTTGATTGTTCTAAAAATTAAATTATTAAATATATTTTGCATTTAAATGTTTAAATTTAAATATATTTTATTGATTTATAGTTAAATTAATTTCATTAAAGTATACAGAAAAGAAAAAAAATATGAGCATGATATTTATGATTTTATATTAAAAATAAATAAATAATTTAATTCATTAATTAAAAATTCACATTTTACAAGTGATTAAATTTAAAAAGAAATTTCTAAAATAAAAAAATAAAAAAAAATATTTTAATATAGATTATTTCTAAGGCTAAAATATTTTTTTTTATTCAAATATAAAAATTATTTCTTCTAAAAGTATTTTTACTGATTTAAATGGGTTGATTAATAGATGCATATCTTGAAATTTTTAAATTAAGACTTTTTAAGAAGATAACACTAACGTTAATCTTATTAATTGCATTTTTAAAGCAGTGAAAATGCATTAAACTAAATATAAATTAATGCTATTAAATAATTTCGTTATGTATGTAGATCATAATGTTTTCAAAATTCTATAATATTCCTTTTTAAAATATTTTGTAATATTTTTTTTTAAAAAACAACAGTAACTTTTTAAGATTTTGAAAACATTGTAATTTAAATATATAATAAGATTAGCATAATAAGATTATTTAATAGCATTAATATTAATATGATTAATTACATTATTGCTTATAAATAGACAAGTGCGTTTGGTTTACATATTTTGCATATGAATATATAACTGATAAATTTCTTGTATTTTTTGATTGTTGAAATTTGTTAAGGATGCAATTATTGAGTATTTGGAATATTATAAAGAATGTATATATATATATATATATATATATATATATATATATCTTGTGTTAAATGTGGCATTATAAGTAATAATAATTATATGTGTATATACATATTCTCAAGTTTTGTTCTTTTCAATGTATTTTTTATTTTAGATCAATAATATTGCAACCACCATTATATATATATATATATATATATATATATATTTAAAATTATAGATATATATATATATATATATATATATTTAAAAGGAGATTGCCTTGACAACAGTTTGAAATTGTTGATTGTATTGATAATGGGATTGTCTAAGTGTTGACTGGTTTTTAATTATATATATTTATGTACATATATATATATGTTGAAATTTTTTAACACGGATGAACCCGCAAAATATGTCATTTATATATATATATATATAGTAAATGAATACAAACCTATGTTACAAAGGTTCAACCATGCAAACTGTATTCATTATTATATTTTAATTTTATTTCTGTTTTTAATTTATTCATATCAAGTTATTATTTTATGTTTCATGTAATAGATAATTATGTAATACAATTATTTTTTTTAATTTTGAAGAAGTATTAGTCAATAAAAACTGTCAACTGTTGGTAAAAAAAGCACTGCAAAAAGTACATAATGAAAAATCCATTTTAAAATAAATATTCACAATCATGTTAGACTAAACTAAATCATGGCCCTTATTCCCAGAAAATTGTAGTCACCAAAGGCAATTATTGGCAACTGAATGTGGAAGATGATAAAAACTATTTATTGCAGACCTCGATTTCCATTTGATTTTGACTCTTAATATAGATATTTACAACTGCAGATCACTTTCAAGTAAAAGAATATTGTAAGAATTGGAGAACTATCTAAGATAAAATAGGACATTATTGGAATTTGTGAAGTTAAAAAAAAGAAAATGATGCAATTGCTTTAAAAATGAGCTTATACTATATTACAAAGACACAAGCATTGAAAGTACAAGTGGAAAGGGAAGCATTATAAATAAAAAGTGGAAAAACAACAATTATAAACATTGATAGTTATTCAAATTAATAGCAGATACCAAATGCAGATAAATCAGTTTTATTTTCCTAATAAGTTTTCATTGTGATAACGAGGTAGAGAATATTTATATGGATGTACAAAAAGCTTTTGATCATACCAAACAATATTTTAAATTAATTTTGGTCAACTTTAATGCTAAAATTGGTAAACATTTGAAAGATTAAAGTGCAGTGAGTAAATTTACTTACAACGATAGAAATGAGAAAGTACACAGAGTTGTGGAGTTTGTAGAAAGAGAAAAAAATATTATTTCTTTGACAAAAATGCTAAACAGAAATGGGCATGAAAGTATCCAAATGAAGATACACCAGAATTTAATTATATATTGACTAACAGAAAATATGTAATTCAGGATTGAAAAATACTTAATAAATTCAACACAGGAAGTTAAACTAGAGAAACAAAACTTATCAAAAAAAAACAATATTCATAGATGATATTTGTATACTTCAGAAATATTTTACTGAATTTAAATTAGAATTTGCAAATTTTTTAAAAATATTAACAGATTTTGGACATGGTTCAGATTAGAATTAAATCAATAGAAAGATAACTAATACATTTTTACAAACTGACACAGAAATAGATGGTCCAAGAAAGCTGCAATTGAACAGTAAAATTTCTACTGAGACATTTATGAAGAAAAGAAAAAATAAGTTTTATAAAAATAATGCATGATTTTTTTTTAAATGGCACAAAAAAGAGTTTGTAATGATATAAAAAATATAATAGCAAGGAAAGATATAGAAGAGAATAAAAATCTCAAAATCCTAAATAATATCATGGCATTGATAGGAAATTTGCTTCTGCAATAAGTGATATCATAAAAACTATTAAGAGATGTATAGCAAAGAAAAACAACAAAAAAATATCCTAAAACTACTATGTCTTCTGAATTTTTTAGATTTTATGAAATAGTGAGATGTACGATTAAATCTATGAACATAGAATAGGTCCAGATAATAATGGAATTATTACTGATATCTTAAGAAAAGCAGATGAAGAAAGAAAAATTTTTTAGGGAAAGTTATATACCAAATGTCTAAATGATAAAGGTGTAAAAGATGATTTAGAGAATACAATATTAACATTAATATTTAAAAAAGTTGTAAAGATATTGGAAACTACAAATTTATGTCTTTTATCAATTTTATACAATATTTTTATCACAATAATTATAAATCATCTACAGCAAACTTTAGATTTTAACCAATCAAAATAACAAGCTGGATTTAAAAGTAGTTTTAGTACATATTATCATATTCACATTACAAAAAAAGTTATACAAAGGATAAATGATTATGAATTGCCATTATGCTTTTGAATTAGTAGATTATGATTAGGCATTTGATTCTACAAATATTTCTTTGGTGAATAAATGATTGAGTTATCAAGGTATAGAACCAGGATATTGTCATATTCTGAGGAGTTTTTATAGAAATGAAACAACAATGGTTATATTACATAATGATACTAAAAAGTTTAACAATGAGAATAGTGTATGACAGGATGACTCTATATCTTTGAATCATTTTACAGCAGTTTTGTCAGATATTTTGTAAATTAAAATAGGAATCTAAGAGTGTAAAAATACATGAAGATTATTTAAATCATCTAAATTTTGCACATATTATAATTATTATTGCAATGCATCAGGGCTTCAGAAAATGATACAGGAGCTATCAGATGGGAGTATGAAAGTAAGACTAAAAAAATTGTTATAAAGATTAAAGTACTATACAATGGATTTTGTCAAAAGAAGAAAGTAAAGAATAATAATGACTTTTAAAAAGTTAATAACTGAAAATACCTTGGTCTGATTATTATTACATATGGAAACACAATGAATAAAATTATTCATAGAATTAAATTTTGTTGGAGGGTTTTTGTAGAAAGAACATAATATTAAAAGAAAATATGGCTATGTGTTTGAAAAGAAAGGTTTTTTTTAATAAATATGTTTTACCAGTTCTAACTCATGAATCTGAGACTTGGACACTCAATAGAAGAACAATACAGAGACTTCAGATCACTCAAATGAATATGAAGATATGCATGATAGGAGTAACAAGAAGAGATTGAAAATGAATTGCATGGGTAAGAGAACAAGCAGGTATGATAGACATCATTAAAAGAATTAAGAGATTGAAGTGGAACTGGGCTATATATATTGTTATAAAAGATGATAATAGATGGACAATTAATATCTTAAACTGGATTCCAAGAGATTGTAATAGACCCACAAAGATATGACATGTGAGATGGTTGGATAAAAGAAAAAGGTGCAGGAGTGATGTGGAGAATAGAGGCTAGAGATCTGAGAAGATGGATTAAACTTGGAGAGACCTTTATCCTGCAGTGGAATGATAATGGTTAAAATGATGATGATGATATATAAAATTATATTTATTTCTTAAAAGAATTTCATGCTTTCAGTAATGACAATTTTAAAAATTCATTCTGGAAATATTGCATTATTAAAGTTTTTCAAATATATTGTGAGTTGTATTTACTTAAAAAAAAGAAAGAAAAAATATTATCAATGTTTTACCAAGATATTTAGAATAGGATCCATTTTCTTTCTGTAATTCAAGCATTTATAATTATACATCTTCTATCTACTTGTTAAAATTACAATTTTACAAATAATAAAACTAGAACTTTAATTTTTTATCAGTCTTCATAAATATGTTTATACACTAAAAAAAGTTCTACCTAGAAAGTATAAGGTTACACATTATTTACCTCTTCAAATTAATAAAATTATAAGCAGGAATAAATTTAATAATTTAAAACAAGTTATCTTCACCAAACTAGTTAAAATAAAATAATTTTACGTAGATAAAAGCACATGTGGTAAAATGAGTTCTTTGTTGAAATAATCTTGTACTATCAATGTAGAAGAAAATGTATAGTGTCAGTCTGCGATTCTATTGTTTTAAAATAATTATTTGCATGCCTTCAAATTATTATTATATTCCATTGCACTGAAACATTTCTTGCAAAAGAAACTTCAATATATTACTTCCAAGTTAAAAGATTTTTCAAAATTTATGGCGATTTATTGATATAAGAAGAAAAAGGGGTTTAATTTTAATATTTACTTATACAATATTGATTATATTAAAACAAATAATGATTTATTAAGTGATTAAAATTATATAGGGTATTGTCCAGCAGGGGAGGATAGTAGACGTTTTTAAAATGATTCCGATTAAGAACATATTTATAAATTAAAATATGAATTTAAAATGAGATGAGTAAAAAAAATACATAAAGTTAATATATATATATATATATATATATATTAACTTATATATATATATATATATTATAACCTACACTCCCAACACCGCTCATATACATTACATGAGCGAAATGCCCAGGCGCCAGTTCTATTAATGAATAGAACAATATAACAAAATATATAATACAAAATTATTACTGAGACTCTATATTTAAGTTTATGTTCAGCTCAGCTCAGTGGGAGGCTATAGGCAGTTCATAAGATATATGATAATAAATGAATAAAAGAAGAAATATTACAAAACATTTAATATAATGTAAATTCCTTTGTTAATTAATTGTATGATAAAGAATCATAATGTTTATTTGGTACAGTCTATTAAAATATACTTTAAACTTAATTTCTTCCTTCATCCAAGTATAACATATATCAGCTTGCTATAATTATATTCTTAAACAATTCTATGACTTGGCATATCATAATCTAAACATCTACTTTAATGCCAATCAAGAAATAAACAATAAGATCTCAGGGAATTTTAACAAACACAGTTGAATTAAATAAACTACATTGGCCCATAAATTATAATTCTAAAGTATGATAAAAATGTAATGAAACAAATTGACTAAAATATTTTACTGTGTTTCAATAATAAGATAATGACAGAGATAGGGTATTTTAATCTCATATCATCATCTAACAAATATACTGACTTGGCAACCTTTCTAATACGTTTATCAAGTGGCAAATGTTCTTTTATAATGTTTGGATTAAGAAAAACAATATTGTCAGACACTAGCAAATTTAATATTATAACTCTAAAATAATATATCTATTTTGTAATAGATTTATGAAATGTGGAGATGTGGAAATGGAAAACATGAATGTACACAAGAATAACTCAAGACACAGTTTTTAAGATTTTAAATAACTAAAACAAATCATTTATTACAATAAAATAAACTTGGTTTAACATGATATTTACAAATGGACTATTTGTCTTACAGATTTTTAAATTATCAAATAAACTTTGAGCATCAGTTTGGGATTATCCCTACTATCAAAGCAAATTAATAACAAAACTTAAATATCCTGACTTCGAACACATGCTTTGCCTACATGTTTCATCTACATGACAATAAATAAATAACATGTTATATTATTAGCACAAAAAAATACTTTTGAGAGGATATTACTCTTGATTAACAAAATAAATCAAATTAATTATATTTGGCTCTCAACAAAGCAACTTTCTCTAATTGACTAAATAATCACTTTCAATTACGTATACCTTTCATGCATAGCAACAAAATCATGTTTATTCTGATGATTTGATGATTTATAACCTTTATTTAAATAAATACACTGTATTTTAAAATATTTATTCCCGTTTTAATCTCAATACTTTATACTTTATATTTAAATGAATGTAATGTATTTCAAAAAACATTTATTTCTCATTTTAATTTCAATAATTCTATACTTTATATACGCGATATTATTTATATTACGCGTGTGTGTGCACGTTCAAGCAGCAATAATATAAAACAATCTTTTCTATAAACTCTCCATTCATTAAGAAAATATCATACAATTATTTTATTTCGAACAATGTCGTAATTCATCAATAAAATAAGACACTAATACTACATCAAGAATTAATCTAACAATTTATCTGGCCACCTATTAATTAACACATAGCTATATTTTCATGATTATACATACTATACGTTATAAGGGAAATCTACATGAGGAGCAGCTAAACTTTTACTGAACACTTCTACAATAATTCATCTGATTCTAAATATACTTTTGGTGGAGAACATTTCCTCATCACCAAGAATCTAAGAAAAACATCACATAACTTCCTAAGCATCATTTAATCATACTTCAACAATAACTCATCTACTTCTAAATACATTATTGGTGGGGACTTATTCCTCATCACCAGGGCCCTAAGAAAACATCACTTCAAAATATCATTTAATCATACGCATATAATATCAACTAGGCTCTACTCATGGAAAATTATTAACATATACTAAATAAGCAAAATCTTTTATCCCTACAGACATTATAACGCAATCAGATTTCTTTCCATTCTCATAGCTTTTCTAAATATTGAACATTATAAATACACGCTGGTAGATAAATACATACAGATAACATACCAATCCATTCAACTCAGTAGAATATGACAGTGTACGAAATTTATGCATAAAATATTCACAAACTGAACTTTATCAAACAAATATCATAATTGTGCAAAACAAACACACACCCGCGAATAAAAAGTATATATAATATTAACTCTAAATTACACACTAAGCAGGCAACATGATAATTAAATATTGCATTAAAGTATAACTTTTAATTCAAAATAAATTTGGTTTTTTAAAATTTAATATTTATAATTATTACGAACGAACTTTCTTTCATATCTTGCAAACTACTTCTATTATACGTTCGTTGATTTAAAAAAAGAACAAAATTTTCACTTTGAGATAATAAAGTATACAAAATAAATATAAACCTCTCTAATAATATATTTTAAAAAAATATTTCTTTCTTTTACCTTCGTAAAAGAACAATAAGACCTATTTGAACACAATCAATTTTTACCAGCGTACTCCTCATTTGGATACGCTTCAGAGACGGTCTTGAAGGTCAAAATAACCCAAATTATAAATAAACATAATAATAAATAAGCCTATCTACCTATCATATACATTAATTATGACAAGCAATAAAAAAAAATAAAGAAACAAAAGTTATTAGTTTTGTAATTTAAAATAAAAGTTCACTTGCAAAGCTCGGTTCCAGGTTTATGAAACAATATGGGACACATTCCAAACTGAATTTTAAACTAAAATAAACTGCTGTAGGATAACCAAACAAATATAATCATGCTTAAATAGGACTCAGCATCTTCAATGTTCATAACAAAGTTATTTAAGTTACTGTATCATACATAAGCAATCAATTTATCTTCTATTATGATGAGAATATAATAAATTCTTAACTACTGTTGGACAGGAATTATCTCACTTATTCCATTGTAGTTCTAAATTGAATACGTAATTATTTTTAGTAGTTTATTGAATAGCATTTAATAATACTTTGTTTTATTTTCCATCTTTATCGAAGAGAACAAAAATTACCCGCATTTCTATCCTTCTATTCGATTTAAACAGATATTTAATTTGAAGTAGCTCACATTTATTTCCTTCATTTAACATACGTATTATTTCCAGAAATACCAGACAAACAAATACTGTCATCTCTTTATGATGAATTTAAACATGGCATGATTTATCAAAATATGCATATCCTTAAGTCTATGTTTAATTCTCACAAAAACATAACACGGAAAATAGTGAAGAATTAAAATATATTCTGTAAAATAGTTCTGCATGCGTTTTCCAGATATATTAAAGAACACACATTGGTTAATGATACAACAATAATATTCATGCAATTTATTCCTATTTAAAATGATAATTAAGTGAAGTAATGTAGACTGGATGTTATTAACATACATTTTTAAAAGAGCAATAGTTATGAAGATGGTTAATTCAATATGTTTAAATCAAGGAGAATAAAGTAAACTGAGTACCTTTTTAAAATTTAAAACTGCATTCTGAAATTAACTTGTCCCATAATAAATTTCTTGGGATCCTTTAGAAATTTTACTCCAAAGTCTTTTTTTAAAATCAATTTGACTTCAGCAACTGGTTTTACTTTCACAATAATCAGCCACTGTTTTTGGCTACAATTACATTACATAATATGCAAATTTTTCACTGGAGATCTTTGTTAAATAGCTCTCTTTAGCAAAGTTCATTTCCTTCCACAAGGTTACTCCCATGCTCCTCTTCTATCTCAGCTAATTACATATTCAAAAAAAAATCTTTTCAAAAAAAAAATCACTTTGATTTTTAGAATTAAAATCAAGATAAAAATAATAATAAAATAAATAGCTTTTACAAACTTGAAAGAAAAATGAATATTAATTAACTATTAAATAAAAATGATTAATAATTTATTTAATTTGTAAAATAATCTATTGATTCAACTATCTATTAATCATTGGAAAGAAATATATATTTGTTAAATTATTTAAGATAACTACTGTAATTTAAATGTTTTTTATTGTGCATGTACTATTGTTTGCTGTTATTAAAAGATGAAAATGAAATGAAAATGATGCAGAGTCATACATGCATGCACATGTACTACAACCTAAATATTAAACTATCTTAACTAAATATAATTGAAATGGCTATTAATTGTTGACAAAAGGATAAGTATTAATGAATAAAGAATTTTAAAACCATTCAACTAATACTACAATAATATAAAATAACTTTGCATCTTTCTGACAAAATGTATCAATTCCATTAATAAACAACCCCTCTTCCTTATATTAAATACCTCATTAACCACACTAATAATAATGAATACCTATCAAGTGGTCAATAAACTGCATAAGCAACCCATATCTAAGCTTTAAACAATCTCCAGCAAAAAAAATTAAAATTCTAAGGCTATTTCATTTTTTTAATATATAATATAACTATTTAATGCAGATACAAAGTATCTTAAACCCTTGTGCCCATTCAGATGGTCACAAATCCCCCATCCTTATAAAAGAAAAAAATGAATTAAGTAACACCATTAGGTTATGTTAATCATTATTAAACAACACAAATAAAATTAATTTACACTTTAGAAAACTATGCATACAGAATTTTATATTCTCACATCTATTAACTATCTGGTACTTTAACTGGATATGGTATTAAGCTATGAGCATTATAGGTATCTTCTAAATCTTGCACTTATATTCTTGATTTCTTTTCTTCTAACAAATCTTTCTACATGAGAATTCACCCTTATTGTCTGGGATTTAACTTTAACCTTTTGGCTATTCCTTTCTTTGTTTTTAACTTTCTTAAGAGTATTTTCATAAACTAACTTTTCTTTTACTCTTTTGAGTTTGAACTTGGCCTTTCTAAAGCTTTCTTCTAGATCAGTAACCTTTTTCTTTTTAAGACAGTCTATACAAAATATATGTGTCTTTTTAAACTTGCATTTAATTTTTAGCTTATCAGTCTCTTTAACATGATTACAATATTCCATTATTTGTTCTATACTAGGTATTACATGTTTACTACCTGCATATAACACCTTTCTACAAACATTCCTCTTTATATTATGATCTACATTATTAAGAGCACACTCAGAAACTATACCTTTATTTTTATCTTTAAATTTATTACTGGTAATATCAGTAATCTTTGCTAATTTGCTTCTCAAAATTTCTGAATATTTCATGCCTAAAGAAAACACTCCTAACTTCATTAATCTAATAATATCATCATTTTTATCACAATTTTCCTTAAAATCATTAAACACATTCATAACTTCCTTCTTATCCACTTCTAGTTCTTTATTAACTATCTCTTTAATCTTTTGGTATGCTTTTAGTTCATGACCATATAAACTGTAATTTTTATGAACCAATTTAGCAATCAGTCGACCTTTATCCTTAATTGGCAATACTAGGTTATTATCATTTAACCTACTCTTATGTAGTTGACCTTTAATACATAATTCTGTAATTTCTAGTTTGAGTATTTGGCTACTAATATTTTCATTAACTTCTTTCACTTCTATACTTTGACTTTTACTATCTTGCACTTCTAACTTCACTTCTGATACTTCTAACTTTATTTCTAATCTCACTTCTTCTTTTATTTCTGATTCTGGTTGAACATCATCTGATAATTTCTCTGGCATCATTTTTAGCATTTCTAATTCTACCTCTAATTTTGTTTCTGATACTTCTAGTTCTATTTGTTGGACATTCTTTCTGAACATTCCTTTTATTTCTAACATCATCTCTCTAACATTTGTTTATCTGAATCATCTTTCATCTCTAACATTTGTTTATCTGAATTATTTTTCATCTCTAACATCTGTTTACTAAAGCTCTTATTTATTTCATCAATTAATCTGGAGTAATCAAATGCTCCTCCCAATGAGACATTTTCTGCCCTACTATCTTCTTTATTCGTGAAGTTTATAGTTTCATTTCCCGAATCTATATCAGGAGACAATACAATCACCTCTGGAGATAATATTTCTTGGGACCTGCCCAAATCTTCATCAATATTAAACTCTTCCATTGTACTTTATATTTTTACTTATTAATATTTGCAGACAAAGAAAAGGTACATCAGCTTCACTCCCCCTCCCCAATCAAACAATCTAAATTTTCCATCATCACTTATAAGTACATAAAATTATTCTAGTATGTTTATTTGTGTTATTTCATGCAATATTCGTTTTCCACATTTGATAGCAAAATTATTGTACTGTATACTCTGACAATATCGATCCAAACACTAATAAGTTATCTAGATAAAATCTCTATATTCACCTACATTTATACTGTACATTAAATTGACTTCTATATAATAATGAAGACAACACAATTTTAATAAGCATGATTATTAAGTTAAGTTCTCGGCGCCATTCAAAACTATAATTAATATTTACAATACCATACAACTTTTATTTATCAAATTTTATATGTTGGTTGTATACAATATAATCCTATCAGACATACATCACTATAATTATCAAGCCCACAAAGCCACAACTTGTCTTATCTATGTCACAATATATCCATACATCAAATGTTGGGAATCCAGAAACCAACTTCATATCTAATCATTGTGACTTGACACATCAAATATCAACAACTAGCACTATAATTATCCACCATTAATCAATCATGCAGCTACATTAGCGCACCAGAAAACCCACTATAATCATCATCATTGGGCCTAATACACTGGACAACAAAAACCAGTTCTATAGTTAATCATCTATTAACCAATCAGGCCACTATGTTGCACCAGAAAACCTCACCAGGATCATCATCATCAATCGATCATGCCAAGTTACCCAATCATCAACCAATCAATGTCAATCGATGCCCAAAATTGGCACACCAGAAAACATTAAATAATCTGAAAAATATACTAAACTACTCAATGCCAAGACATCTGGGCACCACAATCCAACCTAGACTATGTGTAGCTCCACTACACATCGCACATCCACATTGGTCACCAGAAAACCTAGTCCAATCATCATCATTGCACAATTGATTGAGCTACCACTTTCATACAACAAAATCCGTATTGCAATCTATCTACTAAGATGTCAAATATATCTCAAGCCACCACAATGGGCATACAGAAAACATACTTCTCATCATCATCAGTCAATCGTCGCCCCAAAGTTGGCATGCCAGAAAACGTCTATTCATCACACAACAACAACAAACCAGGCCAGCGAGCACGAGGCCATGCGAAGCCACCGAAGCTATGTCGAAGCCACGCTAGCTATGTCTGCCCCACGATGGGCGAACAGAAAATGTACCCTATAACCTACACTCCCAACACCGCTCATATACATTACATGAGCGAAATGCCCAGGCACCAGTTCTATTAATGAATAGAACAATATAACAAAATATATAATACAAAATTATTACTGAGACTCTATATTTAAGTTTATGTTCAGCTCAGCTCAGTGGGAGGCTATAGGCAGTTCATAAGATATATGATAATAAATGAATAAAAGAAGAAATATTACAAAACATTTAATATAATGTAAATTCCTTTGTTAATTAATTGTATGATAAAGAATCATAATGTTTATTTGGTACAGTCTATTAAAATATACTTTAAACTTAATTTCTTCCTTCATCCAAGTATAACATATATCAGCTTGCTATAATTATATTCTTAAACAATTCTATGACTTGGCATATCATAATCTAAACATCTACTTTAATGCCAATCAAGAAATAAACAATAAGATCTCAGGGAATTTTAACAAACACAGTTGAATTAAATAAACTACATTGGCCCATAAATTATAATTCTAAAGTATGATAAAAATGTAATGAAACAAATTGACTAAAATATTTTACTGTGTTTCAATAATAAGATAATGACAGAGATAGGGTATTTTAATCTCATATCATCATCTAACAAATATACTGACTTGGCAACCTTTCTAATACGTTTATCAAGTGGCAAATGTTCTTTTATAATGTTTGGATTAAGAAAAACAATATTGTCAGACACTAGCAAATTTAATATTATAACTCTAAAATAATATATCTATTTTGTAATAGATTTATGAAATGTGGAGATGTGGAAATGGAAAACACGAATGTACACAAGAATAACTCAAGACACAGTTTTTAAGATTTTAAATAACTAAAACAAATCATTTATTACAATAAAATAAACTTGGTTTAACATGATATTTACAAATGGACTATTTGTCTTACAGATTTTTAAATTATCAAATAAACTTTGAGCATCAGTTTGGGATTATCCCTACTATCAAAGCAAATTAATAACAAAACTTAAATATCCTGACTTCGAACACATGCTTTGCCTACATGTTTCATCTACATGACAATAAATAAATAACATGTTATATTATTAGCACAAAAAATACTTTTGAGAGGATATTACTCTTGATTAACAAAATAAATCAAATTAATTATATTTGGCTCTCAACAAAGCAACTTTCTCTAATTGACTAAATAATCACTTTCAATTACGTATACCTTTCATGCATAGCAACAAAATCATGTTTATTCTGATGATTTGATGATTTATAACCTTTATTTAAATAAATACACTGTATTTTAAAATATTTATTCCCGTTTTAATCTCAATACTTTATACTTTATATTTAAATGAATGTAATGTATTTCAAAAAACATTTATTTCTCATTTTAATTTCAATAATTCTATACTTTATATACACGATATTATTTATATTACGCGTGTGTGTGCACGTTCAAGCAGCAATAATATAAAACAATCTTTTCTATAAACTCTCCATTCATTAAGAAAATATCATACAATTATTTTATTTCGAACAATGTCATAATTCATCAATAAAATAAGACACTAATACTACATCAAGAATTAATCTAACAATTTATCTGGCCACCTATTAATTAACACATAGCTATATTTTCATGATTATACATACTATATGTTATAAGGGAAATCTACATGAGGAGCAGCTAAACTCTTACTGAACACTTCTACAATAATTCATCTGATTCTAAATATACTTTTGGTGGAGAACATTTGCCTCATCACCAAGAATCCAAGAAAAACGTCACATAACTTCCTAAGCATCATTTAATCATACTTCAACAATAACTCATCTACTTCTAAATACATTATTGGTGGGGACTTATTCCTCATCACCAGGCTCTAAGAAAACATCACTTCAAAATATCATTTAATCATACACATATAATATAAACTAGGCTCTACTCATGGAAAATTATTAACATAGACTAAATAAGCAAAATCTTTTATCCCTACAGACATTATAACGCAATCAGATTTCTTTCCATTCTCATAGCTTTTCTAAATATCGAACATTATAAATACATGCTGGCAGATAAATACATACAGATAACATACCAATCCATTCAACTCAGTAGAATATGACAGTGTATGAAATTTATACATAAAATATTCACAAACTGAACTTTATCAAACAAATATCATAATTGTGCAAAACAAACACACACCCGCGAATAAAAATATATATAATATTAACTCTAAATTACACACTATGCAGGCAACATGGTAATTAAATATTGCATTAAGGTATAACTTTTAATTAAATAACTTTGGTTCTTTTATTTAATATTTATAATTATTATGAACGAACTTTCTTTCATATCTTGCAAACTATTTCTATTATAAGTTCGTTGATTTAAAAAAAGAACAAAATTCTCACTTTGAGATAATAAAGTATACAAAATAAATATAAACCTCTCTAATAATATATTTTAAAAAAATATTTCTTTCTTTTACCTTCGTAAAAGAACAATAAGACCTATTTGAACACAATCAATTTTTACCAGCGTATTCCTCATTTGGATACGCTTCAGAGACGGTCTTGAAGGTCAAAATAACCCAAATTATAAATAAACATAATAATAAATAAGCCTATCTACCTATCATATACATTAATTATGACAAGCAATAAAAAATAAAGAAACAAACAAAAGTTATTAGTTTTGTAATTTAAAATAAAAGTTCACTTGCAAAGCTCGGTTCCAGGTTTATGAAACAATATGGGACACATTCCAAACTGAATTTTAAATTAAAATAAACTGCTGTAGGATAACCAAACAAATATAGTCATGCTTAAATAGGACTCAGCATCTTCAATGTTCATAACAAAGTTATTTAAGTTACTGTATCATACATAAGCAATCAATTTATCTTCTATTATGATGAGAATATAATAAATTCTTAACTACTGTTGGACAGGAATTATCTCACTTATTCCGTTGTAGTTCTAAATTGAATATGTAATTATTTTTAGTAGTTTCTTGATTGAATATAGCATTTAATTTATAATTTATTACCTTTATTTAAAACCAAAAACCTCCTAAACTTCATTAATAATACTTTGTTTTATTTTCCATCTTTATCGAAGAGAACAAAAATTACCCGCATTTCTATCCTTCAATTCGATTTAAACAGATATTTAATTTGAAGTAGCTCACATTTATTTCCTTCATTTAACATACGTATTATTTCCAGAAATACCAGACAAACAAATACTGTCATCTCTTTATGATGAATTTAAACATGGCATGATTTATCAAAATATGCATATCCTTAAGTCTATGTTTAATTCTCACAAAAACATAACACGGAAAATAGTGAAGAATTAAAATATATTCTGTAAAATAGTTCTGCATGCGTTTTCCAGATATATTAAAGAACACACGTTGGTTAATGATACAACAATAATATTCATGCAATTTATTCCTATTTAAAATGACAATTAAGTGAAGTAATGTAGACTGGACGTTATTAACATACATTTTTAAAAGAGCAATAGTTATGAAGAGGTTAATTCAATATGTTTAAATCAAGAAGAGTAAAGTAAACTGAGTACCTTTTTAAAATTTAGAACTGCATTCTGAAATTAACTCTTTCCATAATATATTTCTTGGAATTCTTTCAAAGTTTTACTCCAAAGTCTTTTTTTTTAAATCAATTTGACTTCAGCAACTGGTTTTAATTTCACAATAATCAGCCACTGTTTTTGGCTACAATTACATTACATAATATGCAAATTTTTCACTGGAGATCTTTGTTAAATAGCTCTCTTTAGCAAAGTTCATTTCCTTCCACAAGGTTACTCCCACGCTTCTCTTCTATCTCAGCTAATTACATATTCAAAAAAAATCTTTTCAAAAAAAAATCACTTTGATTTTTAGAATTAAAATCAAGATAAAAATAATAATAAAATAAATAGCTTTTACAAACTTGAAAGAAAAATGAATATTAATTAACTATTAAATAAAAATGATTAATAATTTATTTAATTTGTAAAATAATCTATTGATTCAACTATCTATTAATCATTGGAAAGAAATATATATTTGTTAAATTATTTAAGATAACTACTGTAATTTAAATGTTTTTTATTGTGAATGTACTATTGTTTGCTGTTATTAAAAGATGAAAATGAAATGAAAATGATGCAGAGTCATACATGCATGCACATGTACTACAACCTAAATATTAAACTATCTTAACTAAATATAATTGAAATGGCTATTAATTGTTGACAAAAGGATAAGTATTAATGAATAAAGGATTTTAAAACCATTCAACTAATACTACAATAATATAAAATAACTTTGCATCTTTCTGACAAAATGTATCAATTCCATTAATAAACAACCCCTCTTCCTTACATTAAATACCTCATTAACCACACTAATAATAATGAATACCTATAAAGTGGTCAATAAACTGCATAAGCAACCCATATCTAAGCTTTAAACAATCTCCAGCAAAAAAATTTAAAATTCTAATGCTATTTCTTTTTTTTTATTTATTTAAATATAATATAACTATTTAATACAGATACAAAGTATCTTAAACCCTTGTGCTCATTCAGATGGTCACAATATATATATATTATAACGTTTTCTGTATTTCTAGGCCTCTACATGCATTATAAATGCGTGAGTTGATCAAGTTATGCAAAAGAAAAATAAATGTTCATTTATTTTATTAAAAAAAAAAAGAACGTTTCATTATTATTCCAAAACATAACTATCTTTCCTGATCAGTGCAGCCTAGAATTATTACTAAGTACATTTGTGAGCTGACACAGTTTTTAATTTCTACATGAGGGCGCCAGAGTCATTAGACCCAATCAGTCAGCGTCAAACATATTGTAACTCATAAACTAATAATTATACGATCTGGGTTAAAATTCCCGTTAAGTAGAAGATATTCCCCTTTGACTTAATTAAGAAAAATAAATCTATTTAGCAAAGGTAATTTGTATACTAATTTGATTCTAAATAATCAAAACTTAAATATAATAACTCTAAATTTATACACGTACAATGAAAGTATGTTAATAACAAAGATTTAATATTTATGATAAATGAAAAATTATAATGTTGGTACGTATTGTGCATAATGAATTTAATAATTTGATTCAAATATTGAAGCAATAGTTAGTTGGTGTCTTATTTTTCTGTGGTACTGTTTCATTTACTACTCTGTTTGCAAATCTTTAGATCACCAAATTATGGGATAAACATTTCATTAAAATCTCAGTTCATAAAGCTTTATATAAAGTTATGGCCATTAACTTACCGGTAAGTTTATATTTAAATAGGTCATTGATCCTCCGATGTCCAATTCAGTCAGTGGGTAGTCCGTAGTAGTTGTTTTTTTTAGTTGCACTTCTTCCAAATCTCCGATCAAATTTAGGTAGAGTCAGATGACGATCTAGGTGACTTTTCTCGAGAGAAAGTGTCGGCAAACAATAGAGTTCTACTCACTCATGATGAGCGATTTCAGTTCGTATCTAAGTGGACACATTTTATTAATATTTTTTTTTTGTTTAAAAAAAAATACGAGGCACTTCAAATTGCTCAACACTCTCTGGAACGACAAAACAAAAGACACTTTTCAAATCTGTTGGCTCCTTTTATATTCCCAGATTCTTTTTAGAAGTTCTGTGCATATTCCTTTTTACCTTTTGTTCTATTTTATAAACTTCTACATTATTCTCCTTTTTTTTTATTACAAAGTCTGTTTTTTCGTTAATAATTTCTGCCATTTTTAATTACTATCAGAAAGTCGGACTTTCTGATAGCAATCTTTTACCTTTGGAATTTTCTTTCACTACTTGAATCAATTATTCAGTATGCACTTTCCCACATTGAATTTACTTTAGTTAACTTATATTAAAAAAAAAGAAAAATTAACCTTTCACTGTACGTTTTTCTTAAAACATTATATTACAAAAAAAAATTAAGGATCGGGTTCTCTCTCTTTTTATTTAAATGATACCCAATATTAAATAGTAATTTGTACCATATATATAAATAAATGACACAATACCACCGGGGCAGGGGAACGAGAATAAAAATAGAGGTTTGAACTAATTTTATTCTTAATAAGTCTTTATGGAGTACTTCTAACCTACATCCTAGTCTTATATGGTTTCAGTGACCTAGCGTTATAGGTACCCCTTTCTCCTTCACCATTCTCTAAAGTGAAAGCATTTGGACCATCCCGTCGGCTGATTTGGTAAGGTCCCTCATACAAATTTTGGAACTTTTTAAAAATATGCTTCCCAGTTTGGCTCACAGGGTTCGTTTTGACCCATACTGTATCCCCTGTTTTAAACTTATCAGTCAAGCCTCCTTTCCATCGGGTCCACAGCTTGGTGTAGTGTTCCAATTTTTTTCTTGCTTCTTTGTGATCTCTCCCTTTATCAATGTTTTCTGGACTAGCGGGTAACCTGCATTTATACAATCAAGGTACCGCTTGTCCGAATTGAAGTCTTACAGGTGCAAATACGGTAGATTCATTATGAGTCCAATTTATGAAATTTAATACCCTTGGGAGTTGTTTTACCCATCCTCTATGGTTGGATGCAGTATATACCCTGAAAAGGTGTCCTAACTCTCTCATCAGCCGCTCACAAGGGTTTGATTGTGGATTTCGTATGGATGACAATATGTGTTTTACCTCCATCCTCTCTATCCACTGTTGCCAATCATAAGATGTGAAAGGCATACCATGGTCCGACAAAATAGCTTTTGGTTTGCTTACCCTTTTAAAATATCGTACCTCAAGGGCTCATATGGCATTCTAGTATTGGCCTGCATCACCGGATATGCCGACACCCATTTTGAAAAAAGGTCATATACTACTAGTAGATATTTCATTTTCCCAAAAGCTGGCAATGGTCCATAGAAATCAATAGCCACCAGGTCATTGGGTTCTTTAGGGATGATAGAATTCAATGGACCTTGATATGACTTGTTTGCTTGTTTTGTCTTCTGACACATTTCACATGAGCTTACTATTCTGGTGACCTGCACTCTCATATTCGGCCAATGGAACCATGTCCTCAATAAGCCTTCCACTTTATTTACACCATAGTGCCCATACAAATGATGGGTGTACTCAATAAGTCCTTCCTGTAAACTTTCTGGTATAATCATTTTCCACTGATCCTTTTGTGGGTCAGTGATATACCACAGTATCCCTTCTTTCAGGCAGTATCTCTCACCAGCGTTAGTGTCTGCTGTTTCTCTCCCTTCATCTTTGTCTTCTAGTTGGTCAATAATTTTCTTGTAGGTAGGGCTTTGCCATTGTACCTTTCCTAAGTCTCTCAATCCTTCTTCTACTACAGTGTTTGTTTCTGATTCTACACTTGCCAAACAGATATCTTCCATCTGCAGATGGTCCTGGGTATCAGGAACAATATTCTGGCTCAATGTGTCAGCTATCACATTTTCAGTGCCCTTACAATACTGGATGGAATAATTGAACTCCTGGAGAAATAGGCTCCATCGGATTAGCCTACTATTTGTTAAATAACTGTGATTTAAGAATTCCAGGCTCTTATGATATGTCCTAACAATCGTTTCCGATTCTATCAAGAATTGGCGGATCTTCTGAAATGTCCACACCACAGCCAAGGCCTCTTTCTCTGTTACACAGTAATTAATATCTGCACCTCTCAATGGTCTGCTGACAAAATAAATTACGCCCAAGGTACCATCCTCTTGAGCTTGCATAAGGGCTGCACCTAACCCATACCCACTACTGTCTACCTGAACAATAAACGGTTTCCTTAGGTCAGGGTAAACCAACATCACTTGCCTAAGGAATTTCTCTTTAATAACCCTAAAATTGGTCTTGTGCTCTTCCATCCATTTCCATGACATTCCCTTACATAATAATTGCAGCAGAGGCTCCATGTCTGAAGCAAAGTTTTTGTAAAATTTATTGTAGAAATTACACAGCCCCAAAAATGATCTCACCTGTTTTGGTGTTCGAGGGGCTGGGAAATCTCGTATTGCCTGGATTTTGTCCGGGTGTGGTCTGATTCCATTAGCATTAATTAAGTGCCCTAAGAAATTCACTTCTTCTTCTGCTAAACAGCTTTTTTGTAAATTAATACGAATATCCTTCATATTCCACTTTTGTAGAAACAACTTGAGGTGTTGTAAGTGCTCCTGAGAGTTATTGGATGCAATAATCACATCATCCATGTAGATAGTGATTAACTTTTTGATCTCAGGGGACAGCACACGGTCAAGACATTTTAGCAGGCCTGCTCCACTATTCTTGAGATCAAAAGGCATTCTGTTAAATTGGTACGATATACCATTATATCAAAATGCTGTGTACTTCCGGTCAGCAGGGTGTAACTTGATCTGCCAATAGCTGGCAGTCAGATCTAACATGGAAAATATCTTTTTTCCCTGGAATTTATTTACCAACTCATTAATTGGAGGTGGACCATTTTGATCTGGCCATGTAATCTTGTTCAGTTGCCTGGCATCCAAACACAGTCTTATGGCTCCATCGTTTTTTTTACAACCACCAATGGGTTATTATATGCTGATGAACCCTTAGTGATAATATCCCACTCCTCCATTTTAGCTAATTCTCTCTCTATCTCAGCTCTATATTGGTGTGGAACTGGGTATGATCTTGCCTGGTATGGTGTACTGTCAGCGACCTTGATCCTGTGCTCATACCGTTTAATAACACCGGATTTATCTGAAAAATTCGATTTATATTCCCATTAGAACTTCTTTTAGGTTCTCTTTCCATCCTTCCCTCACTTCATTTATTATCTCATCAATACATGCCTCTATTGAAGGCTGTTCTATCTCAACCCCCATATTAGATACATTTTGTTGGTTCATTCTCATCTGCGAACCAAACTCCACTTCTTCTCCATCGCAGATAATCTTTTCATCTTTATAATTGATCATACACCCAGTTTTGTACATAAAATCGGACCCCAATATGGCTTCATGTACCAACCCTTTTAGAATTAATAGCGTGTGGGGCATAATTTTATCCCCTATTTTAATTTGCACCCAAACTTGTTTCGAGACCAATTGTGCCTTTTTGTTATTTGCCAATGTTATTTGCATGCTTTTCACTGGTAGAGTTGGTATCTCTATGGATTGGCCCCACATGCATTCATATGTTGTTTCTGACATTACTGATATCTCACTGCCAGAATCCCAAAATGTCTCTACCTTGACATCGTTCATTTGCAAAACAACCTTTGGGCATTCTTGAGATGTGTACTTAATCGATTCGCCATCCCACTCACAAATAAGATTACTATCCTCTTTTCTTCTGTTGTTCAATTGATTACTTTATTTCTTTTCTTTTCCCTCCTTTTTTTTTACTGGTTCTTTTATTTCTTCTTTTAATTCTCTGACCATCTCTGCCATTTTTTTCTTTATATCTTCTTTGAATTCCGTCATGCATTCATATAATAGTTTTCTTATTAAGAGTTCCATGTCCTCTTTTAATTCTTTCTCACCTTCTGCCATATTTTGTATATTTTTCTTACTTCTCAATTTCATATATGCCCGTGTTGCTTATTTTTGCTCCAGTAAACAAAATCTTAACTTTATCAATTGTTACGATATAAATTCAATATTTTATTTTGCTTTGTTAATAAATTCGTTCACCGACACCCTCTCTTTTATCACCCTATAATCTCTCGTCCCTCTCTACCTTTACTGTCATTACTAGCCTTTGATCGATTTTATTTATTATTTAATTTATCCGCTATTATTTTGTTTCAATATAAACTTATTTAAAATCTTATATTCTTAAAAAAAAACTTTCGTAATCATACGCAATAACTTTTTAGACTTGCGCACTATTTGTGATCATATTTATTTTCCGGCTATGGACATTAAATTCTCAATTTTATGCCGTTTTTAAATTTTCTCAGGTCGTGGTTTTTTTTTTTTCGTAAGCCCGAGTTGGGAAAACCATTATAATGTTTTCTGTATTTCTAGGCCTCTACATGCATTATAAATGCGTGAGTTGATCAAGTTATGCAAAAGAAAAATAAATGTTCATTTATTTTATTTAAAAAAAAAAAGAACATTTCATTATTATTCCAAAACATAACTATCTTTTCTGATCAGTGCGGCCTAAAATTATTACTAAGTACAATCATGAGCTGACTCAGTTTTTAATTCCTACATGAGGGTGCCAGAGTCGTTAGACCCACTGAGTCGGCGTCAAACATATTGTAACTCGTAAACTAATAATTATACGATCTGGGTTAAAATTCCCGTTAAGTAGAAGATATTCCCCTTTGACTTAATTAAGAAAAATAAATCTATTTAGCAAAGGTAATTTGTATACTAATTTGATTCTAAATAATCAAAACTTAAATATAATAACTCTAAATTTATACACGTACAATGAAAGTCTGTTAATAACAAAGATTTAATATTTATGATAAATGAAAAATTATAATGTTGGGACGTATTGTGCATAACGAATTTAATAATTTGATTCAAATATTGAAGCAATAGTTAGTTGGTGTCTTATTTTTCCGTGGTACTGTTTCATTTACTACTCCGTTTGCAAATCTTTAGATCACCAAATTATGGGATAAACATTTCATTAAAATCTCAGTTCATAAAGCTTTATATAAAGTTATGGCCATTAACTTACCGGTAAGTTTATATTTAAATAGGTCATTGATCCTCCGATGTCCAATTCAGTCAGTGGGTAGTCCGCAGTAGTTGTTTTTTTAGTTGCACTTCTTCCAAATCTCCGATCAAATTTAGGTAGAGTCAGATGACGATCTAGGTGACTTTTCTCGAGAGAAAGTGTCGGCAAATGATAGAGTTCTACTCACTCATGATGAGCGATTTCAGATCGTATCTAAGTGGACACATTTTATTAATATTTTTTTTTTGTTTAAAAAAAAATATGAGGCACTTCAAATTGCTCAACACTCTCTGGAACGACAAAACAAAAGACACTTTTCAAATCCGTTGGCTCCTTTTATATTCCCAGATTCTTTTTAGAAGTTCTGTGCATATTCTTTTTTACCTTTTGTTCTATTTTATAAACTTCTACATTATTCTCCTTTTTTTTTATTACAAAGTCTGTTTTCTCATTAATAATTTCTGCCATTTTTAATTACTATCAGAAAGTCGGACTTTCTGATAGCAATCTTTTACCTTTGGAATTTTTTTTCACTACTTGAATCAATTATTCAGTATGCACTTTCCCACATTGAATTGAATTTAGTTAACTTATATTAAAAAAAAAGAAAAATTAAACTTTCACTGTACGTTTTTCTTAAAACATTATATTACAAAAAAAATTAAGGATCGGGTTCTCTCTGTTTTTATTTAAATGATACCCAATATTAAATAGTAATTTGTACCATATATATAAATAAATGGCACAATATATATATATCATCAGTTTAAAAAAAAGACTTGAAAATATAAGATCAATAAATAAAGTTATAGACAAAAATTATGATTTTTGAATACAGTATATAGTATTGCATTATTAATAATGAAATAGATTATTAAACTTGTTTTAGTAAAGATGAACCTAGAAATGAATAGCTGCTTATGTATTTTTATTACTAATTTAAATATTAAATATTCTTATTTTTTAATAAAATAATAATATACGTTAAGAATATGACAAATAAAGAATTGTTCACTTCTAGGAATATCCTGACAAAAATTATTTAATTATAAATGCAAAATATTCTCATTTTCTTAAATTAATTACACGAATAAATATGATTAATATTTTAACTAAATTAATCATCATTATGATAAAAGTAAATACTCTTAATCCTGAACTACATTTAATTAAGATTATAGAGATACACATGAGTAAAATTTGAAATTTGAATTTATAATTTGATTTTTAAAATATATTGTTCAAGAAAGTCTAAGTTTTATATTATCTCAGTATTGTATAAATATTATTATTGTTCGACTATAATTTATTAATAAATGTTTATTTTAAATAAAATAATCAAATACGTTATGCTCAGTAATTTTATAAAAAAAATTAGGCGATCTATAAACGTCCACCACTTTAAATAGCACATAATTATTATTTAAACTTATTCAGAATTTAACTTCATCATTGAAAATCATTAAAATGACTACGCTCAAAACTTAATATTTTTAATAGTTTTAAAATTATTTAATTTTTATCATTGTCTTATTCATTTATTTGAATAACACCATTGAGCTGAATAGATAATTATGTTTTTCATTCTTGTCTTCCATCTATTCTTAGTAAGACTTTCATAATTATCTTTATCCACTTACATTCCCTGCATAAATTTGTCTATTTAACTATCTATCTATCTATATCTATCAATTTATCTATCTACTTAACTACCTATGTACATAACTATTTATCTATCCATATATTCATCTATCTTTCTTCTAACTACCTGACTTTCTGTTTATCTATTTATTTATCTATATGCAAATTAACTTACATATTTGTCTTCCTGTTTTCCAACTTACAAACTTAACCAATTATTTATCTCTCTTCATTCATATATCTATTTAATTATTCAATTCAATCTATCCATTTATCTGCCTCCCAATTAATTGCTTATCTACCTGCCTGTCTGCCTAGTTATGTAATAATCTATCTATCTACCTATCTATCTATCTATCTATCTATCTATCTATCTATTTATCTATCTATCTATCTAATCAAAAAAAATAATAAAATGTTTTTTTTTAGTTCAATTAAATGGACAATAAATAACATGTAGTTCATTTATAGGATATTTTTATTGATAATTAGATGAATTGAATATGATTTAATTTTATCATTGAAATGACTTTCTTAAGTTTTGGAAATGTAATAATAATAATTCATTATTTTATAACAAAATAGTTGGAAGTCCAAATTATTATTGCTTATTAATGAATAGTTTTTCCATTAATATCATTGCTAAAACATATTGGTATTTCATTTACAGGAAAATGACCCCAAACTTCCAATTGTTTACATTATAAATATATTGGATCATAAATTAAAATGGAATTCCATCTTTATTGTTAAAAGGAGGTTGTTTTGATAATAGGTTGAGATTGTTATTGATATTGGGATTGTCTAAGTGTTGATTAATTTTAATGATTGCTTATAAGTCCATTTATTATTCAGCATTATTATACTTATTATTTAAGGAATACATTGGGCACAATTTTAAAATTATAATTGCAGTTTGTAATGTTATAATTGATTATTTATTAGTCTGTCTTCAGATCAAGTTATATTTACCAGTTTAATTAGGTTTATTTAAATTTATTTGTAACAATAATTTCATTATCTGAGGTCAAGTTGCAATTTTTAGTGTCTATATAAATATATTAGAACAATAGATAAAGTCAGATTTCACATTTATTGTAAAAGAAGATTGTCTTGATAATAGATTGTGATAGCTGATTGTTATTAATATTGAAATTATCTAAGTAATGTTTGTGATTATATATATATATATATATATATATATATATATATATATATATAAACAATATATATATATATATATATATTGTTTGACAAAAAATATCCTAGTTGATTTGTTAATACATTTATAAGTCCCAGTTTCTTGCATTTGTTTATTTATTACCAAACAAGTAAATGCAAAAACTTCAGCATTTGCAAATTGAAATTCAGTAATTTACAATTGATAAAATAATTACAAAAGCTAATATAGTCTTATGAAAGATAAATAAAGTGTACTGGTTCAACTAGAAATACACTTTGTGGATGGTTTTTTTTTTTCTGATGTCTTTCCATTTTAGACATATATGTACAAAAATAGCGTTTTGTAAAGCATATATATATAATGTTTTACGGTATTATGATGTAGATAAATTATTATTTTTGGGAAAAACATATATTATTTTGCATTACAATCTGATATTTCGATGAACTAGCAATGACCATTATCAAGCTTAACTTTTGAAAAAAAATTGTTATATCTCAAACAATAACGTGACTCATTGTGAGATGAGAAATGAGATTCTACTTGAAGTAGTTTAGCATTTACAATATGAGGCTTATCAAAATGCTTATTTCCCTCAGTTTTTTTCACTATTAATTTTAAGTTAATATTAGATAAAATAAGAGGTTTCCACATAGCTGGAAAATGTTGTGCTTTATCATCCCTATTTAAAACAGTAGGTCTCTTTAATATTTCAATTGACTTTCTCATGGTTCTTAAATCATATCTTTCCAAATTAGCAAGTATTTTTGTATTGTCAAAATCAGGTTTGTGCCCAATTTCTAAAAAATGGGAAGTAAAAACTGATGTGCTATTTTTTTGATTAAAAGCATCTTTATGTTCCTTCATTCTGACATTTATTCATCTATTAGACTAACCCACATAGATTCTTGAGCACTGCAAACATAAAATTTTATAAACTCCTTGGTGTTCTAAAAATATTCTGTTTTTAGGTTTATATAAAAAATCACCATTTTTTTTGCCAGTAGAAAAGGTAAGCCTTAATTTTAAAACAAGATAGTCTTCTACTGATTTTATCAATAACCTCTTTAATATAAGATAAAATTATTTTATTAAAAAAGTAATTCTCAATTCTATCCTCTTTTTTTCTTTTTAGCATTATGTAAAGCTTACATATGACATTTTTATTATAATTATTAGAAAGTAGAAAATTTTTTGTAAGTTCGATTTCTTGAGTAAGATGTTCTTTATCAGATAAATTATAAGCTCTAGTCAAAAGATTTTTTGCCACAGAAAAAAATTTGTTCAGGATGATGATGAGAATTAAAATCAAGATATCTGTTTGTATGGGTGGATTTTCTGTAAATTGATATTGATAATGTTTCATCACATTTACTTTCAATTAAAACATCTAGAAAAGAAAGTGATCTGTTATTTTTCACTTCCATGGTAAATTTAATATTTGGATGCCAGTTATTTATAAAAACAAGAAAAAAATTTAAGGTATCAATGCTATGAGGCCATATGACACATGTATCATCTACATATCTAAGCCACATAGAAGGTTTTTTAGTAGCTACACATAATATTTGACTTTCAAAATTATCCATGAAAAGGTCAGCAATTACAGGTGACAGTGGAGATCCAATAGAAAGTCCTTTAATTTGTTTAAACTTTTGCAAACTACAAACAAAAAATGTATTTTCGAGGCAATGCTTCACTAATGGAATAATAAAATCAGATAAATCATTGTATTGTGCCATTATACTTAATGCTTCTTTAACAGGAAAATTAGTAAACATAGAAGAAACATCAAAACTAACCAATAAATCAATTCCAGTTTTAAGTTTGTAATTATAAAAATAAAATGACTTAAATTTTTAATTCTTGATGAAATCTTGTCTATCAATGGTTGCAAGCATTGGGCTAAATATCAAGCCAAAACATGTGTGGCTTAGATATGTGGATGATACATTTGTCATATGTCTTCATGGCATTGATGCCTTAAATTATTTTCTTGTTTTTATAAGTAATTGACATCCAAATATTAAATTTACTATGGAAGTGGAAAATAACAGATCACTTTCTTTTCTAGATGTTTTAATTGCAAGAAAATGTGATGAAACATTATCAATATCAGTTTATAGAAAATCCATCCCATACAAACAGATATATTGATTGTAATTCTCATAATCATTCTACACACATTTTTTCTGTAGCAAAAAATCTTTTGACTAGAGCTTATAATTTATCTGATAAAGAACATCTTATTCAAAAAATAGAACTTACAAAAATATTCTACTTTCTAATAATTATAATAAAAATGTCATATTTAAGGCTTTACATAACATTAATACTAAAAAGAAAAAAAAGGATAGAATTTACAATTCCTTTTTTAATAAAGTAATTTTACCTTATATTAAAGGGGTTATTGATAAAATCAGTAGAAGACTATCTTGTTTTAATATAAAAACTACATTTTTGACTAAAAAAAAATTGGTGATTTTTTATATAAACCTAAAGACAGAATATTTTTGAAACACCAAAAAGTTTATGAAATTTCATGTTTGCAGAGCTCATGAAACTATGTGGGTCAGTCTAATAGATGAATAAATGTCAGAATTAAGGAACATAGAAATGCTTTTAATCAAAAAATTAGCACATCAGTTTTTACTTCCCATTTCTTAAAAATTAGGCACAAACCTGATTTTGACAATACAAAAATACTTGCGAATTTGAAAAGATATGATTTAAGAAACATCAGAAATTTCATTGAAATATTAATAAAACCTACTGGTTTAAATAAGGCTGACAAAGTCCAACATATTCCAGCTATGTGAAAATCTCTTATTTTATCTAATATTAACTTAAAATTAATAGGTGAAAAAAACTGAGGAAAATAAGGATTTTGATAAACCTCATATTGTGAATGCTGAACTACTTCAAGTTGAATATCATTTATCTTCTTGCCCTGAGTCACGTTATTGTTTGACATCTAATGATTTTTTTTTCAAAAGTTAACCTTGATAATGGTGCTTGCTAATCTGTCAAAATATCGGATTGTAATGCAAAATAATACACGGTTTTTTCCCAAAAATAATAATTTATATATATATATGCATGTAAGTATTTGTAGTTTTATGGAAATCTTGAGCACAGATACTATTTTAACTTATGTTCTAAGATGAAGATTTTAATAGCAAACTATTAACTTTGTTATGATCATAGTATTACTCATTATTTTTTTAGGGTTAACAAATGTTTACTTTACTGAATCTCAATAAAAAAAATTTTCAACTGTATATATTTCAAAATTAAAGACTATCCGAGATCTTTGTAAATATTGATATTATTTATTTTTCTCAAGAATGCTTATATTTTAATGATTTCAGACAATAAGTATTGGGAGATGAAAGCGTTAATACATTTTATTACATTATACTACAGTTATTAGATAAGTCTTGAACACAGACTTTCACATGGCCCTCAACTATTCATGCTACTTCATACTGCTGACACACTTGATCACACACATGTTGAAAAGATAAATAATCACCAATTTAAGTAATTCATGCTAAAACAGCACTCATCAGTTGGTCTATATTATTATCTCCATACATATATACAATCAATGCTCAGCTTATATTAATATAGCCAATCTTCATACTTTAATAGACAGGCTTCAATCCACTCCATCCCACAACTTTTCAAATATCCATGTTATTGAAAATCTGAGTTCAAATCCCTTATATATGTCATATTGGAGTGCTGGTATGAAAAAGCCTGTACTGTAAAAAAAATTATATATAGGTAACTCTTGGTAAATTATGTATAGGTTTACATTTGATAATAAGAAATACAGTACTTTCAAAGTAATGGTTCACAACAGGAACAAACTTTAGAAAAAAAAAAAAAAAAATCTCCAAATAAATAATATTTTCATTAATACGGATAATATAAAGTCTCGTTAAAACAATGCTTTAAAAAGTGTTGCTGTTTTTTTTTTTTAAATAAAAATAATTATTTAGAAAAAAATAGTAAATATTATTGTGCAATTCATAAAAAAAAAAAAAACGCTTACGGACATTCTTCCAGTAAGTATGTTAGTATTTATAAAGAGAAATATAAAACAAAACAAAAAAAATTAATAGCCTGAAAAAATTTAACCTTGTATATAATCTTTCTCTTTTGTTATATATAAATCAGTTAACAATTTTTACTTTAAACAAACAATTCTATTTTTTTTATCAGTAGCTATATCATTTTTTTATTTTTTATTAAAAAAAAATCTGATTTCAAAATGTTGTTTAACTATTATATATAAAAGTTTAAAAAATAATGATATATATAACTTCCTTTTTATTTACAGGAAAAGAATTATTCATCCTCCAAAAAAGAGAAGAAAAACGATTTTCTTCACTTAAGCAAAAGTCTTTTGCAACACAATTTATCAGCTTGGTAATTTCACTTTAATCCATTTTCTTCTTTCAGCTCATAATCAGCACGGAGAAGTTAGCTTCTTTGTAAAACTTAGAAATAAAGAAATACATATTACCATGTTGTGATTTAAATGAACGTAGTTAAAATAATCGCTAAAGCTTAAATGAGGGTCAAAATTATATGAGCATTTATATTAATAGACATCAATTTTTATTTTACAAAATTGTTTAAAATTTCTAAATTTAAATGAAAATGAGCAAAAACTAACCAAAACGTTTAATCATTATATGCATCATTATCACCACCATCATTATTTTCAATGATATATATGCGTATATGGATACAATACTTGTTAATTATGAATTTATCTGCAGGGCATTTTATAGCGAAATTTATGCTCTTGCTATCAGTATTTCTCTTTTGAAGGCTGCATGCGTTTTATAATGGGTTATTCAAAGCTATCTTATGTAGCAAATTTGGTTGAATAATAATGAATTAATTCAAAACTTTGTTTAAAGTCATTAAATTAATGACGTCTGTTTTGTATTTAAAAAGTATTAAATAACATTTATTCCGACTTCATACAATCTATTTTTTCTCTCTTACAGAAGTAAGATTATGGAGAATTATCATAATAATTTGATCAGTGTTATCGATATTTATTGATAGATTTCTGATTAGAAGATATTGTTTTATAATTCACCTTTATTACTTACTTTCTATCGGAAACGTTTCCTTACATTTCAAGAGGTTTTCTTTTTTTAAATAATAGCAATATGATTTACTATTATATAATTAGATAATTAGATACACTTATAGCATTTTAAATTGTTCAGTCTAGGTTTATTTAACCATATATAAAAGCCAAATCTAGATTAAATAGATAAAATATTAATTTTAAAAAAGATTAAATTTTAAAGTGAGTAATATTATAAATATGTCATTAAAATCTTATTATATATACAAATAGCTAATATTATATAATTATTTCCTTATTCCATGTGGCCTGCTGATAAATGATTGGCTATAATTATTTACTCATATAATAGGTATATATATATGTAGTCATCCTCCATCATAAAATAATAGATATAATGTGTTTTTTTTTTTTTTATTAAATGCTTTTATTGACTGTGCACTATAAAGAAATACACTAATTGTTTCTTCAACACACAATTGGACTTTGTAGATTTAACTTGAAATAAAAGCATGGGTTGTCTAAAAATTAATTAAGCCAATCTCTTGTTATAAAAAAAAGGGATTGACTTAAATAATTTCTAGATCCCCCTTCCCAATTGAGGTGAAAAAATAATTATTTTATTTATTTTCCATGCACAGTCAATAAAAGTATTTAATATAAACATTTTTTATCTCTAGTATATTTAAGTTTTTAATATTGAAACATTTATTAAAAATTTAAAACTATATATTTTAAATTGACTGGATACTTATAGGTGATATATATCATGCTGGACACCCACTTCTTTCTTAGGAATATCTATACTTGATGGTACTACTAGACTACTTATAAGCATAGAACATTTATTTTGGATGACAAGTTATCCATCCACTAATGATGATTTGAAGTTCCTAACATAAAATAAGTTACTTGTCCCTCATACAAGCTGAGCTTAGAGTATAAGACATATAACTATTACACAACTGATAGACAGATAGCAGCAGACAAACATACACCAAATTAATTTAATAATAACAAAGTTTATTAAGATTTAAAAAATTAAAGCAAATAAAAGAAATTAATAAATACTTCATCTATAAATATCTTAATAGGGTACTTATTTATTGACAGTTAAACTGTTCTCCCTTTTTAATTAATTCAATAATATTAAATAATATTTTAATAGTGGATTTTGTAATGTGATATATATGTGAATAACTTTTGCTCAAAATGAGAAAGAAAAATATTAAATTTATCTCATTAAAAACATATATATATATATATATATATATATATATATATATATATATATATATATATATATATATTTATAGCCCCACATATATATATATATATATATATATATATATATATAACCACTTACTATAAAACTCATGTGTGCATTAAATCCATACCACCATAAGTAATTATATGGAAAATAATCAGGGTCATTAACTATGAGAGAGGCATGAAAAAATTATTTCAGAGCTGGCCCATGCATAAGTAATGAAGTCAGCAATTCTATTTTCTGGGTCTAAGTTTGAAAAAATATGGGCTTGACTGAAACTTGGTGGATCAGAGGCTATTAGAATTTTCCAATATACAGTGATAATATAAGACAAAGTAAGTAATGTAACAATTTCATTGCTAACCCATGCCAGATGAAACTGTGATTATGCAGTAAATGACCTAATCTACTACAGATATTACAAAATAATATCTACATGTGAAGTATAAGAAAAGCACTGAAAAATAATGATGATATTTCTATGGATTTATTTTATACCCACACACTTAAATAGATCAATACTTTTGTATAATATTATGCTATTCATAAGCATGAATATATCTTACCAAATGTTAAGCTATATCCCATACATATATAAAATAAACTGATTAACACTATTTAAAATAATTTTTTTATAAAAACATACTCTGTTTTTACACTTCAGACTTGCTTTCCTTTACAAAAGAATTTGAAAGAGATGAGGGGAGAAAATTAAATAACTTTACAATAACAATCTACTCATTCAAACTTAAAACTTCATTAATAACTATCAAAAGTCTCAACAATATATATATATATATATAATTTTTAAAAAAATAATACATTTAAATTTAAGATGCAATTAAAACAATTCTAACCACACCTGAGTTATTTAACATATACAAAACTATATTACCATTATCATTCATCAGTGTATTACTTTTTATTTCTGTAAATTTACTGTAGAAATAACTATTCTTGTCCATTTTGGGAGTTGCATCTTATTGACCATTAGTTGGGAGAGGCTTCTATGTAGGTTGATATTCTAGAAGGTCAGCTTTTTATGAATAATTGTTAACCACAAAATGTCAAATTATTGAATATTTTTCATATTTTTCCTTCCTCTATTCCAAATCTATAAAACTAGTTGACAAACTGAAAAGATAAGTGTTTCAAATGGATTTAGGTGTTATAACTTAGTTATATATCTCTTTTTAATCAATACTATTGAATTTAAATATATTAAACCTCTATTTTAAAATTTTATTTTAACTTTTAAAAGATAAAAAGTTCACAAACAAACAGATTTTCCAAATTCAAGTAAAGCATTTCAAAAAAGTATTGAAAAATTGCTGTTTTGCTAATGCAAAGTGTCTTATAATGTTATAAAATATTTAATTAATATTCATTCATCAGTTTCATGTCCTAAGGCATAACTAATTTTATTATACATGCACATAACCAAAGTTATTACAAATACAGGAAGATGACATCACTCAAATTATTACATGAGTTGGTATTGCTTTTAATAATTAAAAAAGAATACATACATATACTCCAAAGAAACATTTAATTCCATTTTCAAATCTTAATTATTAAAATTAATTAAAAATACCATATTCCAAATAAATATATAACATTATAATAGCCAAATGAACTTAAAAATTTTGCAGCTGAAAAAATGTTAAATAATTCATTAATTATCAAATAATTATTGTATTTCTCTCTTTATGTATTTATACACCCACGTCCTGTTTTATGTGGATTTCTTTAATGCATTTTTGAAGTTATGTGAATCATGTTTCTTTTAATATCTTTGTATGTGTTTTTCTTTTATGCTCTAAAAATATTAGATCAGAAGTCAAGCTCCTATAATGCGCTATTACTTTAAATATTATACATTTTGTGCACACACACATCATATTTAAAGTAATAGTGAATTATCAGAGTTTGACTTCCATCTAATAATTTCAATATTTTCAGCACTTTATAATAGTACTGTAATAGATTTTATGCAATAAGAAGTTCATAATTCACTTAAAATCAGGATTTCCCCATTTTATATACACACATTAAATTTTACATGATTATAATATAAATCTGTTCAAATGTTATAGATGCCTATACTATGCATGTTGTTGTTTTTGCATTTTAAATCACATTCTATTTTTGCTTTATAAAAAAAGAGTATGTAATCAATTAATCATTTATTCTCCACAAGTTTATTGTTTAAGATGAGTAACAGTGATGGGCACAATTAAATTTGACAATTAAAAATTAAAATCTGATTTTTAATTGTAATTAACAATTTAAAAATTATGTAATGTGATCTGAAATTCATGTGATGTGAAACAATAAAATTTGATTTTTAAATGGAATTGAGAATTAAAAAATTAAAGACAAAAATAAGAATTTAATTGTTAATTGTTAGTTTTAATTAAATTTTGCCCAAAAGTGGTGAGAAGGTGTCTTTTTATTATCATAAGTCTAAGTTCTTATTTTTATTTTAAACTTTAATTTTACCCTAATGGAGAGGAAAACACAGCCAAGAAAATGATTTTTTTTTTCAAAACAAAAATTTCAATTTTGATCACTTAGTGAAATGGGAAGGATCAACAGCGATAGGAAAACATTTTACTTTGGGTGAGTGTACTATAAGAGAAATTGAAAAAATGAAGTTGGCATTAGTTGTATTTCTTCTTATGATGAATATGATGTCTTACCAGTTCACAAATGAACCTGCATATTGTCAAATTTTGATAATGATTAAAATACTGTACATGTATAAAAAAATGTAAAATACTGTACATTATGCATAAAAATATATTGTTTTAAATAAAATTAAATAATGTAGTTAATAAAAAAAAGTAAATAAGTTTGTCTTGTATCATTTTTTTTTTCAAATTTAAAATTTTTTATTAGTCATATTTTATTTCCTTATTTTTTATGCAAATTTTAAAGTAATTTTACATTGTTGCTTTGCATTATTGCAATTTTCAAAAATTACAGTACATATCCCGCATTTTTAAGGTAAGTTAAGTTTATTTTTATGCCTTTTTTGTGCACATTTTCTGAGGAACCTATCTACTGCATAAAATGAGACCCAGGTGTATTATAGTAGAACCCTTTTTTGTTTTCCTTGTATCTATCTATTTTAATTCATGTGCAACTTCATTTTCTTTTATAATGTTTATTTTTTTAAAAAATCAATAAAATACTTTCAGTTTATTTATGTTTAAGTACAAAGAAATTAGTCAAATAGAACATAAAGAAATATCAAGAGAATCACAATAACAAATAAAATATCAGTAAAAATTAGTTTAATAACCAGTATTTCCTATTGAATTGTCAAATGTTATACCATTTAATAATCAATTGACAAAATGCTTTATTACTTTTACAATGCTTTATTATCACCCCTTTCCTTCAGTTAACAGTTTGGATTGCCCCAGCAATCTTCTTCAGAATCTTAGGAGATATAAGGTTTTGAAGAAGATTGCTGGGGCAATCAAAACTGTTAACTGAAGGAAAGGGTGGATAATAAAGCATTGTAAAAGTAATAAAGTGTTTTGTCAATTGATTATTATATGGTAAAAATTAGTTGAATTATAATATTTATTTGTATACATCATTATGTAGATTATCAAATATTTCTTGGTAAATTGGGAGTTGTTTATATATTCATTTTGTAATAAATTTTGTATAAAATTATTAAAGATATTTTAAAATATATCAAAACACATATTTATTTAAAAGTTCTAAATAGTTGTCAAATGGTATGAGTGCAGCTTTCTATATCAGATATTACATCACATGCAAGATATTCCAAATGTCATAGCAATGCTTATATCAGTGCAGTGGTTTTAAAAGAACTTTTTACATTAAAGATTCAATATTTACTTACTTCAAAAACAGCCTTCAGAAGATTCAGACATTGCATTTGTTTATAAAGTAAATTTTTTTCAATAGATGAATTAAAATGATGTCTGGCTAGAAACCAATAGATTAAAGGGGGGAGAAGTATTTCTTGATCCTTTTCAAAATACTGCAAAAATACATTCCAAGATTTTAGTTATGTTCAGCAAGAGTAGCAGTCATCTCAATAATGACTGCATAAAAATAAAAAGGAAAAAATCTAAGAAAATAAAAATTGCTCTATCTATAAAAATAAGAATCCTTACCACTATTGGAAGAAACCCCTCAATGAACAATTGTTTACACCTAGGTATATTGACCAATTATGCCAGTCCAAGGACTGTTTGGTCATCTTTCAATTAAAGAACCAGAACAGTGGATTCTTTATGCAAGGTTAAAAAATCATCTTAGTGGAAATTTAAATGCACTTAAAAACATTTTTTCTGAATTTCTTCTTGACCTCAAGAAGATCAGGACAAAAAGAGTTATTCACTGCAATGTTGAAATACCAGATTTGTAGTTGAATTTCTTAAATAAAAAAAATTTAAATATTTTTTGCTGTTACCATGATATGTCATTATGTTATATATTTAGAACTCCCAAAAAAAAATATCATACATACCAGGTAAACTAACATAGGTATTTTCTTGAATTTGAATACCTCTATCTGCACATATACACAACAAAATAGTGTATGTGGATGATGAATGAATTAGATAGATAGTTACATACTTTATATTTATATATTTTTTAAAAAATAAACTAAAGTATTATTAACATATTGGAGATAATATTTTAATAGATTTACATATTTAAATATTTTGTTTCTTTCATAACTTGGCATTAGATTTGATACTATCGTGCCATTAGAGTTTGTGTTTATATTATACTCAGAGACAGTATTTTATTTACATGTTGTTGGCATATATTTATTTGAGGATAGATTCATCCTTTGTTATTTAATATTGAAACACATATGATTATGTTTAAGAATATATAAATGATAAGTCCTTTATTTGCGTTAAGGAATATGGATATTTTAGAATATTTGCCTTGATTTGCAGTTGATAAAAAAAAAAATACTATAAATTATTTTAATTCTTCTTTTAATTGAGATCTTAAGTATATTGTTATGCAAATAACAATTGATGTAAATATGAATGAATGACTAATAGTGACCGTTTGCTTAGTTTTATCCTTCCAGATATATGACAATAATTTTTGGAAAAGATTCATCTTAATATTTAATTTATTTTCTATAAATATAACAACAAAATATAAATAACTGTTGATTTATCAAAATTAATAAAGTTATCCTTTGTTTATTCATATTTATTTATTTTAAAATAAATAAAGATAACTGAAACACACAGGCTTATATATACCTGTATATATATATATATGTGTGTGTGTGTGTATATATATGGTATATGTGTGTGTGTGTGTATAGAGATGGTAATCTGGACCAACTGATGATTGCTGTTTTAGCATGAAATACGTATATTGGTGATTATTTATCTTTTCAAAATATGTGTGTTCGAGTGTATCAGTGTTATGAGATAGTGTGGAGAGTGGTGAGTCATGTGAAAGTCTGTGCTCATATACCCTATATATTAATAATAAAGATGTAAATGATTTTTAATTGAATTTTGTATTTTATTTTATTTATTTACTCACTTATCATAATATATTTTAGTCAAATATCATGCTATTAGAATCAATATTATATTTACCATTGAGATTAATGAACATTAGATCATTTAGATATATTTTAGAAATTAATAAAATGTCCCTTTAATTTCAGAATATGTTATTTGAATCCTTTCATATTTATTAATAAATGTAAATATGTAAGCAACTTTACAGATATAAAGAGTCTCATTGTTTTACTTCTCTCATGCCCACCATTATAGAAATTGGCTAAGCCTTTTCCCTCTATAATTACTGTTGCAGATTTAAGTTAGCTTTTCATTTGTGTACCATTACAGAATTTGCTACCCAAATTCGTAGGGCAATTAAATAAGAGAAACCTTTATTAACATTTAGCATTACAATATATATATATATATATATATATAATTTTATTCACCAGAAGAGGTGTAAATATGCCTAAATGTGTTGTATCAAATTTCTCATTAAACGTTTTGCAAAAAGATATTTATGAAGATAACATATGTTTTTTTGATGACTTAAAATAAATATTAATGAATATGTACAAGGGGGGACCCATAAATAACTGGAATTTTATAATAAAAAAAATGAATATTTACTTTTAGGTGTTGCAAATTGAATCATTTTAAAAAAGTATAATCTATTTAATGCACATCAGTCTAAACTGTTTGTAACTTTTTAAAATAATTCAGAAATACTTGCAAAGTGGTGCAGTTTAATCCCTCCATCACCACCCCCATCCCAGTTCTAAATCCACACACACACACAAATAAATTGAGACATTTTTTTCATTTGAATGATTAAAAAAAAATTATACAGGGAGATCAAGCAAATATAGATGATAGATAACTGGGTCATGCTGAGTTTACTTAAAAATGTTTCGCATTCAAGACTTTAAGTGATGTTATTTTGTTGAGATGGAACTTGCACTGTTTTCTTTGCGCAAAATGGGATATCTATGTTTACTGCATCAGGTAAATTTTCAAAACTTTCAGATAAAATGACTGACCATTATGAACTAAATTTGAGAGAAAAATGTTGTCTGCATTAAAAATAATTAGCAGTGTTTTGATTTTAGACTTCATTTGCAATGTTTTTAGAGATGTGGTAAATTTAGAATTTTAATTAAATGATTCATAAATTTGTCTTTTTACAAGATGAGCTTGGTTGTAATAAGTTTCAAGCATTACAATTGTTTTCCTTGCTGTTTTCTGTAAACCAAAACATAATTTTATATTTTTCAAATATTTCAGCCATTATAAAAACATTGACAAATACACAAAGTGCATTTTACAAAAAAAATGTACTACTTGATCCCATTATTTCACACAGTGGTGTCATTTGGCAGATTGATGCAGAAGGTTTCTGCAAGAAGTATATAAATCAGAGAACAATTACAAAAAACAGTTACATTTCTACTTTTTACCCATATAAAATATTATTGTCTAAATATTTAAATACAAATATATTGTATATATTTAACTAGATATAATTAAAGATTTGAACACACACTTTAAATATCCTTTCAGTCATCCACTCTATCTTATATAGCTGATACACTTGCCAACATACATGTGGAAAAGGTAAATGATTTCTATTAAATTTTGTACATTTGCTATCTTAATATAAACCAAGCACTGATTATATATATATATATATATATATATATATATATATATATATATATATATATATACACATGTGTGTGGGGGGGGTGTGATGATGCTCCAACCCAGTTATGAGTGCTGGTTCAGCCTGAAATACATATATTGGAGATCATTTATATTTTTCACATTTGTAGTCATGTGTATCAGTTATATGGTGGACTGAAGAGAGATTAAAAGTCTGTATTCAAATATTCTTTAATTAATGTCTAAAATTAATAGTCTTTACATAAAATTACATAATAAATATGAATTCACTCTTAGCTTAAATTAATTCACATAATTGTAAATGTGAACAAATATAGACATAAATTACATAATTAATGACCATCAAATCTATAGTTACAACAGCAGAAATGAAATTGTCAAAGTACATTAAATACATCTATCTCCTGGTTGGAATTTTTGCAGATTCATTTATGAAATGTTGTTCAAATTAAGCTGTGTCCAAAAATCTATATGCTAAATTGCTATATGTCATAATTTCAATTTACTCCATCTATTTTTAATTCGTAATTGATATTTTGTTTTATTGCAACACAGCTAAAACTTATTTCTAAAAATACAGAGAAAATTCAGTTAAAATATTATCGTTTGTGAGTATGTATGAATATATGCTTGCGTTTGTCTGATGAATATAAACATCAAGAAATCTTAAAGTAATAATTGAAGGGTGGGCTACAAACTAATCAAATCGAATACATTACAGATGTATTTCAAAATAGCCACTTCAAAATGATACCACTTTGAACTATCTGCTATAAAATGTTATATAGTGAAATACAAACAAACTCAAACAAAGAACTGAAATTTTAGCAAGCAACGATCTTAAATTTTTTCTACAAACAAACATGTTTTACTATTATTATATAAAGACAAACTAAGCATTAGTAATTTCAATCTTTAAACCGCCTAACACAAATGTATAGAAAATAATCCCAGTGCATAACGCTATACTGAAATAAATATTAAACATTAAATCATCCCATATAGTTAAAAAATCCAGTACCGCCCTCTGTGAATTATATATATATAACTTATTGTTACACAAGATATTATTAAATTGATAATAATCATTTCTATCTTATTTGAGAAAGGTGTAGAGAAATAAGAGATTTTCTACTCTTGGTTAACATTCCACAGTTTGTGATGTGATGGACTGTTGTGACTTCTCCTTAAATGGAGTCAGGAATCTCTCAGTAACTATGCCCAAAGAAACCTGTTAGCCATTTTACCTTCCCTTCCATTCTCCACCCTAAGCTTTCCCATAATCTGCTCCATCCCATTTCCACAACATAATCTTTGTCAACTCTATGGCTTTTATATCTAAATTCTTCTTATATTTTCCAAAACGCAGCCCAAAAACAAATAACCCACTTTTTGTATAATCACTTTGTTCATATTTATTCTCCCATTACTTCATTATTTGTACTCTGCTTTCAACCATTTATATTCAATCAACAGATGCCTAATATTTTCTATAACTTCATTACACAATTTGCAGACTAAATCACCCATATTTTTTCCATTTACATGTATATTCTCTTGTTGCTAAAGATCCTATTCGAGCCCTAAACAATAAACTACTTTTCTCACTATTATCATAAATTAACTCGCACCCACTGTTCTGTTTACTTCTATATATATTTAAACTCTTTTTACTCTCTATACTAGTTCTCCACCTCTCCAACTTCCTATTCTTTATTAATACATCTATTCTTTTATCGCATTCCTTACCACTATAACACTCAAAAATCCTCCTAGCATAATCATCCCACCTTTTGATATAAATTCTTTATCCAATACTTTTGCATACCACATTACCTTTCTCACCCATCTTGTTGCCTCTCCTTTATTCATAACCCAACTAAACACTATTTTCGCTATTCTTTTATTATCCATAAACTGCAACCTACCAAACATTTTCATTTTACATTTTCCATCTCTTATATAAAAATGTGACCAGCCCATTTCTCCTTGAATTGCCTCCTTTGTTATCCACACCTCTGCATCTAATGTATGTCTGCCTACTTCTCTTTGTACTTTCTCTAAGTAATCTAATACCCCTTTACTAACACATAACACATCATTACCATATGTTAACCCTGCTACTGCAACTCCATTCTATACAATTCTAGCTATATCCTAGTTATTATATGAAAACACTGTTAATTTCTTTACCAAACCCTTTCTTTTCTTTGTTTCATTTACCAATAACTTCTCCCATTCATTCAAACAATTTTCCTGATTATTTAAGATGATTCCTAAATAACTATATCTATGCACCGCGCTTAACTGTATATCCCCCAATAAAAAATCTACATCTTCTCTTGCCTCAGTATTAATCATCATTATATTTGATTTTTCTTCACTAAATTTAATTCCCATCTCTTTACCCACCCATGCACATGTTCTCGTCATAGCTTCTTATCTTCTTTTCTTTCTTGACACAAAAGTCAGGTAATTATTACTTCCACATTATTTTAATTTGTTTTCAAACATACTTCAAGTTAGTTTGACTACTAGATTGCTGTATTTTTAGAAGTTGCTAAACAGCAAGCTATTATTGATAATTATTATTATTTGGTTATTCTTTTTTTACTGTGAAACTTTTTTGAGTCGTAAAACTTACGTTTGTATTTGAAACATATTTCAAGTTAGTTTACCTAATAGATTGCTATATTTTTAAATGTTGATAGACAGTAAACTATTATCGACGCTATCCATTATTATTTGATTATTGTTTTTCTTCTATGAGACTCTTATGAGTTATATAACTTAATTTTTTAGAAGTTTATTTTATACAAAATTATTTAATTCTGGCAATTTAATTGATTACATTAACTGACGTTAAATCTACTCTTTAAAAACCTTATTAGCAATTACTCACAGCATAAGCAATTTCAAATATACAATCTCTAACCCCTGTGCTACTTTTATGTATGCACTTATTCTTGATTAAACTATTTTTTTAATATAATGAAAATCAATACATCCATTATTGATTATTTTTCCAATATTGATCAATATCTAATAAGCTCCAATTTTAGTAATGGATTTTCTCCTAAGAAAATCAAATCAAATGAGCTTTTTTTATATATATTTTATTTCATTCTTTGTAATCAAATAAAATAATTTGCGAATGTTATTTTGAGTAAGTCTAGAAAAAAAGTTTCTTAACAATAATAATATAATATAAAAAAGTAATTTAAAATCAAAGCCAGGAGTTATAAAAATAATAAAGTAACTGATAATGTTTGACAGAGAAATCAAACATTAAATTGGGTAGAAAAAAGGAAGAGACAAACAGCTAAATTATATTAGAAATGTAACCAGTAATGAATTCAACATAATACTTTATCTAAAAACTTCTGTACGTCTTTTCAAATGAGACATGTCCACCACTTATCAAACTACCACATTCGCACACATCCGCGCGCGCACTCATTCACCGATATATATATATATATTTATTTATTTATAAAGACTTTGGATTATAGGGCATTCCTCTGCCATGCCCATGATAACCAAACATTGCACTTCTTTTCTTCTAATCTTTTTATTATTTAATAATGATTGTTAAATTAATATTCATTTATTAGTAAGTAGAAGATAAAAGTATGAAGTTAACCTGGGTTGATCAGAAGTCTTATGAAGACATTATTATAAAATAATAAATATTATTGTAATATGATGTGGCCTTCACCAAAAGTGTCCTGTTTCTACTGGCAATACATCTATGATATACATTATGTAAGTAAATAAGTAAGTAATCGAATGACGATATAACTTGAAAATTCATAAGAAATTAAAAGTGCCATAAGTGAATTGGAACAATCCAAGGACTCCATAACACTAAACCATGCAAGGCATGATCTATTTTACTTCACATTTAAAAAATTTCATTCACCAGACATGTAATATTACTCTTTAATCCATATATTCAAGGCATATGTGTGTGCGTGTGTGTGTGTTCAACACAAATAAAATATTGGTTAATTAAAAAGTATTGTATTACACTATATATATATCAATTAGAAAAGTGCATTATATTAAAGTATTGTATTACACTATATATATATCAATTAGAAAAGTGCATTATATTATACATATATAAATTAACTTTTGTGATTTGTACTCTTATATCATTATGAATCACAGTTAAAATAGACATCTTTTAGACTGCACCATAGAGCACTATTATTTATACTATTTTCTCAGTTTTGTGCAACTATTATTAATTAACTGAGGTTTAGTAAAATAGTGACTTCAGATTTTTAATTAGAATTAATAAAAATGGAATAACCATTTATTAAAATAATTGCCATATATATATATCATTAAAAATAGTCAACACTTAGATAATCCAAATATCAATAACAATCAACAATACCAAACTGTTGACAAGGCAACTTCCTTTGTGTATATATCATCATCATCATCATCATCAACCATTATCAATCCACTGCAGGATGAAGGTCTCTCCAAGTTTAATCCATCTTCTCCGATCTTTAGCTTCTCTTTTCCACAACACCCCTGCACATTTTCTTATTTCATCCATCCATCTCACATGTGGTCTCTTTCTGGGTCTTTTACAATCTCTTGGAATCCAGTTTAAAATTTCAATTGTTCATCTATTATCATTTCTTCTAGCAATATGTCCAGCCCAACTCCATTTCAATCTTTTAATTTTTTCAATAAGGTCAGTAACACCTGTTTGTTGTCTTACCCATACATTGCGTTTTCGATCTCTTCTTGTTACTCCCAACATACATCTCTCCATACTCCTTTGAGTGGTCTGAAAGTCTCTGTATTGCTCTTCTATTAAGTGTCCAAGTCTCAGATCCATAAGTAAGAACTGGTAAAACACATTTGTTAAAAACCATTCTTTTCAAACACATAGGCATATTTCCTTTTAGTATCAAGTTATTTCTACTGAAAGCACTCCAACCAAGTTTAATTCTATGATTAATTTCCTCCATTATGTTTCCATCTGTATTAATAATCTGATCTAGGTATTTGTAACTGTTAACTTCTTCTAATTCTTCATAATCAATCTTTATTTTCATATTTTGAGCAAATCGATTAAACATTACTTTAGTCTTTTTAACATTTATCTTTAGTCCTACTTTTCTACTTTCATCTGCTAACTCCTGCAACATTTCCTGCAGCTCTGAAGCATTATTTGCAAAAACAACTACATCATCTGCAAAATCTAAATGACTTAAATACTCTCCATTTACTTTCATTTCTTTAGTTTCCCATTTTAATCCACAAAATACTTCTTGCAGCACTGCTGTAAAAAGTTTTGGAGATATGGAGTCACCTTGCCTTACACCTTTCTCAATGTTGATATATATATAATATAGTTTTAGTGCCGTTTAAAAATTAAAATTGATTATTTGTAAAAAAAAAATATTCTGCTTGCATCTTCTGCATGGTATAAAAAATATAATGCTAATATAATAAACATTTTCATTGTTTTAACCAAATATTGTATATATATATATTATTACTTCCAGGAGCTCCATGTAATAAAAATATAATAACTAAATAGCTGATGTTTCAATACAATAACAAGTACTTCTCTCAAAGCTTTTTATTCTCAAATCATAAGAATTTGTATATTGAGATTTAAATCATTATGTTTTTTTTTTTGTTATTTCCTCATCTTTCTTAAATTATATTTGTTGGAAAGTTTTAAAAAATTAAAATTTTATCCTCCAATAACTTTTTCCAAATATTGTTAATTTTCTTTAATTCATACTTTTTATTTTAAAGAATATTAACAATACTTGAAAAAAGCTATTGGTGGTAAAATATATTTTAAAACTTCTTAACCAATAGAATTTAAGAATGAGGAGAAAGTCACAAAAGAAAAAAAAGATGATTTTAAATCTCACCGCACACATTTTTATGAATTGAAAAAGAATAAGCAATTGTATACCTAGATGCATACAAAATGTATAATCACAACTTATTACCCACCAATGTACATTTTAATATATATATATATATGCGTGTGTGTGTACAGAAGTATATAATTATTCAACACAATATTTCAAACTACATGTAAATATTGAATTGCCCAAATTTTCAAACCCTTTAATGTCAATGCAGCAATTTATTTATCTAACTACACATACACACAATGTTTTCATTTACATATATCGTATCATATCTTATAATCACTACTCAAAATATTAGCATTATTCGGATTAAACCTCAAGTAAAGTGCAGAAAAAAATTTAACCTTTTTTATTACGGATAAACATTAAACTTTATATAATAGAGACACTTTCTAAATCATTAAAAATAATATTCTATAGCAGGGGTGGGCAATTGTTTTGGCTCGAGGGCCACAGAGATTGGTGGAGGGCCACATCGGGGGCCACTTTGTAAAAGTGAAGGTTAGCAGAGGGCCACACCTTTTTTCATGATGCAATAAACACACTGCTTTATTCCCTGTATTACCAAAGAAATATTTGTTTGTCCATTCTTCATTAAGCACATGACATTCATCACCGATTTTTCAGAGGGTTCATGGTTTCACTAAAGTTGGAAATGTATATATTTGCTAATGCAAAGACAAAATTGAAATTAATTAGATCAACTGGAAAAGCCCTGCACATAGTATCTACACTGTGCGTGTGTATTGATGTAGCCATCCTAGTGGAAAATAATAGATGAATCTTCGGTAGTGTACAGGAAGGAAATCTCAGTTCAAGATGGATTTTCCTGATTGTCTTGGAGGGCCGCATACAAACTCTTAGAGGGCCACACATGACCCTCGGGCTGCTATTTGCCCACCCATGTTCTATAGTGAAGTAAGCAGTAATTAATCAATTTTACAACATATGTAAATATTTACATGGCTTATTTTTAAAAACTAATAATATCAGGCAATGGGTTTTTTTTCTTACTGCCTAGAATATGCAATATGATCATTTACATATGCATCTTTGGATTTTATAAAATGCCAAATCTGACAAATGGTATTATTTAGACTAAAGATCAACTTAACATGGATATAAACAGAGGTTTTTTTAATACAACCAACAATTATAGTTTTCATAGTAAAAATGGGTAGAAATAGTCTCTACATCTTTATCTAATAATGTTGAACCTGTAATGAAATAGGCTATATTTATATTTAATGGATTAAATAATAGCATTTTTTTCAAATTAGTCATCCCTTTAAGATCGGAGTTCACATATATGTTGTCATTTCATGAATGTCAGGTAGTTTGTTAAAGATAATGAGATGTTGGCATTAAAAGATTTGAACGGTTGATCAATTCAATGTGTGGATAGATAGATAGATAGATAGATAGATAGATAGATAGATAGATAGATAGATAGATAGATAGATAGATAGATAGATAGATAGACAGATAGACAGATAGATAGATAGATAGATAGATAGATAGATAGATAGATAGATAGATAGATAGATAGATAGATAGATAGATAGATAGATAGATAGATAGATAGATAGATAGATAGATAGATAGATAGATAGATAGATAGATAGATAGATAGATAGATAGATAGATAGATAGATAGATAGATAGATAGATAGATAGATAGATAGATAGATAGATAGATAGATAGATAGATAGATAGATAGATAGATAGATAGATAGATAGATAGATAGATAGATAGATAGATAGATAGATAGATAGATAGATAGATAGATAGATAGATAGATAGATAGATAGATAGATAGATAGATAGATAGATAGATAGATAGATAGATAGATAGATAGATAGATAGATAGATAGATAGATAGATAGATAGATAGATAGATAGATAGATAGATAGATAGATAGATAGATAGATAGATAGATAGATAGATAGATAGATAGATAGATAGATAGATAGATAGATAGATAGATAGATAGATAGATAGATAGATAGATAGATAGATAGATAGATAGATAGATAGATAGATAGATAGATAGATAGATAGATAGACAGACAGACAGACAGACAGACAGACAGACAGACAGACAGACAGACAGATAGACAGATAGATAGATAGATAGATAGATAGATAGATAGATAGATAGATAGATAGATAGGCAGAAAGGCAGGAATGCAGGTAGGTAGAGAAGGAGGAATATAGGTAGGTATATAGGTAGATAGATAAGATATGCAAAAAATTGTTTGGAAAAATTGTCACTGTGACGTAAATGTTTATTTGAAAATCGTTAATTAAAAATTTAATGTAATAAATCATTCAAATACGAAAATACAGGTATATTAATTTTATTTATTTTTCTTTCTATTTTAAAATTCACAATTATATATACTTAAACATTTATAACTAAGGTAGCATAGGATAAGAATAATTCTTATCTTAAAAGCATCATAGACTTCACAAAAACTCAAATGAAAAAATTAATAAAAAACAAATATATACTATACATTTTGTATATCATATTAAAGGTATTTAATTTCTTTATTATATGTTTATAATATAAAAAATAAAACTAGAAAATACAGTTTTTTTATTATTATTTTACTTTATTTTCTTGTTATAATAACCAATTCAAATTGTTAATTAAATTTTAACCTTAGTCTAAGGGTAATAATCAAGTCTAAACAAAAATAAAAAATAAAAACTACACTGAAAAAAAAAAACCAAGTATCATGGTGGTAATAAAAATATTTTTTATGATTTATTAATATTTTTATAATATTTACCATTATCTGTGTTTAACATTTACAATAATTTATCATTAATATTTTTAGATGATTAACAATTTACAGCAGAATAAATGTCTCTTCAAGTTTAATCTAGTTTCTCTTTTCTACATCATTCTAAAAAGTCTTATCATCCAACTTACATATGGACTCATTTAGGTATTTTATATTTTTTTGGAATCCAATTTAAGGCTTTGGTTGTTCATTTATTCTCATGTCTGAGTTCAGTCCCATTCTATTTCAACCTCTTAATCTATTTATTGATATCTAGGTATTTCACTTTTCTTTTCATTTTGTTATTTCAACATACACCTTTTTTATATCTACCCATTTCTTTCAATAAGTGTCCAAGTTTCATCTGAAAATATAATAATTGGTAAAACTATCAGATTAAAAACTTTCCTTTTTCACATAGGATTTTTTATTATTATTATTAAGTTAAAAAGTATTTGATTCAAATTTATATATTTGATTAATTTCCTTGATTATGTTTCATATATATTAATTATGTGACCCAAGTATTTATGATTGTTAACTTATATTAATTCATTGCTGCCAATAGTCCTTTACAACTAATCATTGCCTTAGACATTTTAGCTTTTACCTTTAATTTTTTTTATCTGATATCTATGTGTGCATAAGTGTGCCTATAAATTGTTTCTAAATCTGCATTTCTTCAAACACATGGTTCTATATATTGATAAAAATATGCAATAATATCTAAAATGTACTTTTATTAGAATAAACGTAATTAATTAGACTTTTTTTTGTATTTCATTACATAATTTGTCTAATGTTTACGGTAAAATAACGATCATTTAAAATAACTATGAGATTTGACAGTGTTCTATGAGGTAGTTGAGCAACATCAATACATCTAGTATGAAGGGTTATAATAAATTAATAAATTCATTTGATTTTTAATAGGTTAAAGTCTATATCTGGTATCCAAAATTTAATAATTTCTGATCAAAAAAAATAATTATGATTTAAGAAAATGTAGATATTTATTGAAAGATTGTTGTAGCTTAACATAAGTGCTAGCCAAAATATACAATATTTAAAAATTTAATTTATATATATATACATTTAAGTGAAGGTTTTTATGTGTAATAGATGTAAACCTGCTTTTGGTAATCATCTGTGCATGCAGTAAATGCATTGCTAATATCAACTTTGTTTTTTATTATGTCAAAATCTCTGCAACAATCAATTAAATAGTCTCCAATGTTCTTAATATACCTGGTGTCATGCAATTGAAGAACATTCAGGGCCATGTTGAGTTTAACGATAAGAAATTATATATACTAACGAATATGGATGTTTATGCTTATATATATACAAATAAAATGCCGGTTAATTAAAAAAATCTATTGTAATAACAATAAAAATAATAAATAGAATGGTAATTAATTATTGTATAAAGTCTTTAAATCTGTAGAAGTACTTTAGTTAATTCCTTAACCCTCCTCATTAATCGAAAGTACTTCTGCGAATTGAAAGACATTATATAATAGTTAATTATCGTTAAAAATATTATTTTTATTGTTATATACATATATATATAGTCGTGTATGTGAATGACATAGACTGATTTTTTTTAAAAATCGTTAATTTACAGATAGCATTTTTTGTCTTCGAAAATTAAAATGCTATACTCCAAGCCAAAAAATAATCATGAAGACATTAAGTCATTTAAAAGGGGTAAAACGAAATACTGAAGTGTTGAAAAAAGTGAAGTGGTGACATATAATATTAACAAGGAAAATTGAGCGGATTATCATAAATTTAGATACAGTAAAATTTTCAAGACGGTTTGGAGGAAGTAATAAAAACTGTAGGAAGAAGAATAGATGGCATTAATTTGAAGAGAAAGATAGCGAACAAAAAAAGTAAAAAAAGTTAGAGAGTAAAACACAGATAGAAATCCATTCAAACACTCTTCATTCAAAAATTAACATATCTGATGAATAATGCTTTTTTTTCCATCCTTACTTTGTAAAATTTTATTAAAGAGAAATATTGTTCTTTGGATAATGGTTAAAGTTACATGCTTTTCACGCACACTCACATATAATATTTATGAAAAAATAATTATAATCTTCAAATTTGTATATCAATATAATATTAAAATTAATGAATATGCATATATATGAAAAAAATTAGCATTCAGAGATTACAAACTGAAAAATGATATTTAATTGCAGTACTTTTAATACGTATACAATAAAATTAAGGTATGACATAAATTACTATACATGTAAAAAAAAATCCTGAAAGATTCTGATAAATTTAATTTACTCAAATAAATCTCAGAATAATTGAGTGCAATAAAAATAAACATCAGAAATTTGATAAATGCACATAAATTGTTGAAGTATATATATATAATATTTTTGTAGGCATAAAAGTAAAATAAATTTATTCATCAAATATTCTATAAAGAATATCACATTTACAATATCTATTTGGACTAAGATCAAAAGAATTCTTTTTTTTTTCATACGTTATAGCATCTGCCGCGAAACGCGTCAGCAACCAACTGCTTGCTTGCAAGACGGCTGCGCTGACCTCTCGGTTAACAACGCTTGAAATAAAAATATTTATTATTTTAATATTCATAATATATAAAATTTAATATCACAAGAAAAAAATATAATAAATAATTAAACTTCCGACAGTGATATAGAAGAATTCAAGGCTGCCATTGTATGTATCTGATTAAATATAAAAGTTTAAAATTTAAAATGGCACTTATATATATATATATATGTGTGTGTGTGTGTGTGTGTATGGCAACAATTTTTGTATACTCATCAAGTTTCTAATATTTTATTTTTAACATCTACTAAGGTTTATTCACCAGAATCATTAAAAAATTTTAGAGACGCTTACTTTCCTGAGATGTAAACGATAATTGTGATTTTATTGGGCATATGTTGTTTATGATATGATTACTAATTATTTATGAGATATGTATTATCTTTGTAATAATATATTTTATATATTATAATATTTAAAGTATTACATTAAAATACATATTAAAATTTCTTATCCGTTAATTAATTTATTGTATAAATGCATTGATTGTATGGTAGTACATTTAAATTATTATGTAATAGATGTTCATTTTAACAAATAAAGTATTGCACTTATGAAATGTAAATATTTAAAAATTCATAATAATTCTGGAAGATTTACTAGTTAAAATATTAAAACATATAACTATAGCTGACAAAATAATATTTGTTATTAACTATATAAAAATGTATGATTATTGCAAAAATATTATTTAAAGAAAAAATTACATAAAGAAATAAAAAGTATAAGATCACAGAACAAAATTTATCAAATAAATGACTATATTTGTCCAATCTGTAAAATAAAAGTATAAATAGAGGGCGATTCAAACTTAAGATGGCACGCATCAATTGGTTGGATGTAAGTTTAGTTACTGGTTTTTATTAATTTGTGTAAAGAAACTCTTTCTTATAGAAGATAGTTTAATTGTTTTATTACATTTATTCGATTTTATAATTATTCTTTGATAAGGATTTTCACATCTGACAAATCTTGTATTTGGAGAAACTGTGATTGCCTGAAAACATGGAGACAAATAGTATAAATGATGAGAAATGCTTTATGATGAAAGCCTGCTTATTTCTTCTAACACTCATGTGTCAGCTTCTCATTACAATATATATGAACTGGCATTTTCAATAAATCACAAAGACTCTTTAAGTCTCTTAAGAAAATGTAACTTAGACTTGATCAATATGATATTAATTCATTTATTCAATAGAAAATATTGTCACATTATATTTCTATCAAGATAGGAAACAATCACACCTATCATCTATAAAGATTTTCTTACACTAGTTAGTAAAAAAAAAATTTAATTGGATTTTAATCCAACAAATTAGTCCATATTATTTCAAGTTTTATCTTGATTCTTTATTTAGTTTTTGTTTTTTTCATTTTGATTTAATTGGACAAAAAAATATAATCTATTTCTATTTTGTTCTCTAATTATTTTTTCTATTTATATGTAATTTTTAATTTAAATAATATTTTATAACAACTTTTTAAATTTTTGCAATGATTATGTAATGATGAAAAATCTTATTCTGCCAAAATAATAGTACATTTATTTGTTTTACTATTTTATATGATTAATCCCTTAACTATAACAAATTGCTGTAAATTATAATAGATTTTTCTTCAATAAAAAGCTTTACTTCAGTATATTTATATATATTCTGAACTTTCACCTTATGAAAAACGTCTCAAACCAATAGCTTCTTTTTGATATATGTATTTCATAACATAAATTTGCACCTATCAGGTGAATTGAAGATTAGAAACATCTAAATTAATTACAAAACAATATAAAAATGTTTATATATATATATATATATATTGTTTTCCATTAAACACCAATATTTCAATGGACTAGCAATCGCCATTATCAAGATTAACTTTTGAAAGAAAATCCGTTAGATCTTAAAAAATAATGTGACTGTATGCTAGATGAGAAATGAGATTTAAGTTCAGCATTCACTATATGAGGTTTATAAAAATGTTTATTTCCTTCAGTATTTTTATCTATTAATTTTAAGTTAATATCAGATAAAGTGAGAGGTTTCCACATAACTGGAATATGTTGTGCTTCATCAGCCCTATTTAAACCAGTAGGTCTCTTTAATATTTCAATTGACTCTCTCATAGTTCTTAAATCATATCTTTCCAAATTAGCAAGTATTTTTGTATTGTCAAAATTAGGTTTGTGACCAGTTTCTAAATAATGGTAGTAAAAACTGATGTGCTAATTTTTTGATGAAAAGCATTTCTATGTTCTTTAATTCTGACATTAATTCATCTATTAGATTGACCCACATAGCCTGTTGAGCACTGAAATCATGGAATTTCATTAACTCCTTGGTGTTTTCAGTGCTCAAGAGGCTATGTGGATCAATCTAATAGACAAATTAATGTCAGAATTAAATAATCTAGATATGCTTTTGATCAAAAAATTAGCACATCAGTTTTTACTTCCCATTATTTAAAAACTGCTCACAAACCTAATTTTGACAATACAAAAATACTTGCTAATTTGGAAAGATATGATTTAAGAACCATGAGAGAGTCAATTGAAATATTAAAGAGACCTACTGGTTTAAATAGGGCTGATGAAGCACAACGTATTCCAGCTATGTGGAAACCTCTCATTTTATTTTATATTAACTTAAAATTAATAGATAAAAATACTGAGGGAAATAAACATTTTGATAAACCTCATATTGTGAATGCTGGACTTAAATCTCATTTCTTATCTCGCACACAGTCATGTTATTTTTTAAGATCTAACATATTTTCTTTCAAAAGTTAATCTTGATAATGGTGGTTGCTAGTCCATCAAAATATCGGTGTTTAATGGAAAACAATATACGGTACAGCCCAAAAAGTTATAATTTATCTACATCATATAACCGTGAAAACATTATATATATATATATATATATATATATATATATATATATATATATATATATATATATATATATAGATTGTGAATTGAATGCCAAGCTTACTAGTGGTATGGGAAGAAGAGAAGCAACAGAAAATAGAAACATTATTAAACTTGGAGAGATCTTTACCCTACAATGTATCAATATTGAATTAAAAATGATGATGCTAAAATTATTCAAACTTCAAAATCAAAGTGATTGTAATTAAAATATATTAAAAAATTCTGATAGTTTTGATGTGCATGTTCAACTTTGATGATGAGGGTTCCTTCACTTCCAACCATTTATCAGTCCACTGCAGGATGAAGATCTCTCCATCACTTCATCACACTTTCTTATTTCTTTCATCCATCTCATATGTAGTCTATTTCTAGGTGTTTTACAATCTCTTAGAATCCTGTTTGAGATTTCAACTATTCATCTATCATTTTCATTTTTAGCAACATGTCCAGCCCAATCCCACTTTAATCTCTTAGTTCTTACAATAAGATAAATATTGGGTGTATGATATTAATGAGTAACATTTCACAAAATGATAGACCAGACAAAGATTGATAATAAGCTTTAGAGAAATATATGCCAAATATAGTTGTAGATATTAATTAAGCAGCCTATTCACATAATTGCAGAATTATTTTTATCTTTCTATCTCTCCCCCTCTCTTCCTCTCTCCTCCTTGCTCTCATCTTCTCCTTTTCTTTCCTCCTCTATCTCTCTTTCCCTCCCTCTCTCTCCATTTCTTTCCTCACTCCATTTCTCTCTATCTACTTATTATGATTTTTTAAATGGTCAATATTACAAATCTTCAGAATACCTGATGCGAGTAGGTTTGTTATGTAAAATGTATGTTGAGAGAAAATCTGAAAGGTTTATCATATGATAACAGCTTAAATTTTATAATAACTTTAAATTAATTTGTTCACATCAGGAACATTTGATCAGTTACAGATGTTTGTCAAACATATTGTTTAGTTTATTATATCTACCTATCCAACTGTCTATATGTTTACCAATCTATCTAATATTCACTGATCTACCTTTTTTCATATCTATCTATAATGTATAATAAACAGGACTTAATAATATGAAGTATAGGCAAATTTATAATTAAAGGTCAGGTAAGAGATATAAAAAAAATTAAAAAGATTGCCTTACCCACATGTTGAAGGTCAACCAACACTCAGACTCTAATAAAAACCACTGGAGCAGGAAGCCATGGTAAGTGAATTGGAAGGATTAATATTAAAAAAAATTCAAATTAAGAACAGTTTCCAGCTTGATATGAATGGCACAATTGTAGACCCTGAATCATATGGGTTCTGCAATAAAATAGTGCCAGGATCAAACCAGCTAAGGCTACCTCTGGATTGCTAACTACGCTGTGAACAACAGATCAGTCTTCCCTGAAAGAATGAATAGTAAAAGACTTCATGGGAATTGGCACAATGAACTGGGATCTTCTCTAATGTGACATATAAACTATAAATTATGAATTCTAATTATTATAATTTTTTACTAAATGAACTTTGAATCATCTTTTAATAATTAAGGTCTAACCAAGTTTAAATCATAAACTCTTATCTGACCAACATGGAAGGTTAAATCAGTTATTAATATTTATTTTTATATATGTTTTCCAATTTAATCATTTCCATTTTCTTTAATAATAATTATTAACAAAATTGTTAAAATGTATTAAACTTTAAGTTGGTTGTAAATAGCTGTATAGATTCATGATGTTGATTATTTCTTAAGATTTTTATACGTGAATATATATCAGTGCTGAGTGCCTAAACGTATTTACTGGTATATCTTTTAAGTTGTTGTTGCCAATGTGGCACCTCATGATGAGTGTCATTGGGTTTACTCTATTATAAATTTCCCTTAACAATTTTCAATTAATAACTTTATATTTAAACTTGTTTATGTTTATTTTAAAGGGGTTTGATTTCAGGCTATTTGTTTTGTAGTTGAGTCAATGCTAGTAGAGAGATATATGAGTGTGTATATCAAAGTAATATGAAGCATGTTTAGCATACAGGGCAAAATCCATATGAACACATGACCCAAAGGCATAGTCGATGCATTCCAATGAATGTGGATGTATTTCCTGCACCATTGTTTAACTTTTTACTCTGGGTGTTAATAGTAAGATGGCCAAGATTGTGATTCACTATTACAGAGAATTTTTAATATATATTTTCCAAATGATTTTCTTTGCCAGGCAGACACTCATTCCTGTTTTGGACAAGGATCATTTGTCTTTAAATAATACCATGCTGCAGATGCACATTCCTGTCAGCATGGTTTTATGCTAGCATCTTCATATTACATTGGTTGCATCTATATATCAGGAAGCAAGCAATGGTTTGGCTACAAACTTTTAGCCTGAGATTGAATTATTGTTTTTGAAAAGTTCTTTTTAACTGAGTAATCTATGTAGCTTATTTATACTCAACATTATAAAACAAACATCTAGCAACTATCCATTTGTGCAGGATTTTATCTAAAGCATTATTAATATTTTAACTGTAATCGTAAACCAGTCATTTCTATTAATTTATTTCTTTTAATTAATAAGAATAATTGTTATTTAAATTAAATGGTGTTATGTATTAAATATATATATATATATATATATATGTATGCATGCCCCTCCACACATGGTGTCTACTGATAAATATGACACCTCATGTTGAGTGTCTTAATGTATTTACCTAAGCTTCCCCTGTAATTTCATATTTGTGAATGTGACACCTCATGGTGAGTGTCTTAAGGAACTCAATAAGAGTATAATCTTTTTATGCATTCAAGTAATAATAATAGAACTAGAATAATTTGGGGTGGATGGTTGTGCTGCATATATGTATTCATGTACATGCTCATTTAGTTTTAAAAAAATATTAAAGCTTAAAATTTAAAATTAGATGTAAATAGCTGCATGGATTCATGTTTTTGTGCATAATCTATGTAGCATTTTTATGTCTACCAAAAGATTAAAATGTATAAAGAAGAATCTCCATCTATGTAAACTAAACCTAAATTTAAGTAAGATAAATATACAAACTAGACTAAAGTAATAATGTTTATTCCTCCAATTCAATTTTCTATATGTGTGATAATAAATATTTATGTGTTATATTACTGGCAGTAGTTTATTTATTTCTTTTTTATCCTTTATCTTAAATATATATTAAGAATTCAGATTATAAAGTTCAGCTACTCTGTGAGCTAGCATCATGGGTTAACGGTTTATAAAAAATGGGATCTTACCAATACATATATGCCTACTATATAATTTTTTCCAGGTTCAAATACCCTGGTGGCATCTTGTTTGGCAGATACAGTATTATTCTATTTAATCCCTGACCATTATAATATATATATATATATATATGTATTTTGTCTATACTAAATTTAATATAATTAGGATTTAAACTCAGATTTTCAACGTCCCTACAACTATCCACTTCATCTTATAAAACTGATACACATAACCACGTACATGTGAAAAAGATAAATAATCTTCAATATACATATTTCATGTTGACTCAACACTAATCAGTATTACTGTCTCTCACACATATTTACAAGCAGTGCTCAGTTAATATTAAGTTAGCAAATGTTCAAACATTAATGGACAAACTTCAATTCCCCCCCCCCTCTAATTCCTCAGTCATTTATATCATTGAAACTTCGATGACGGAATGCTCAAAGTAATTATATATATATATATATGCTCGCGCATGTGTAAAGAAATATAGATATAACATTCCGTATTTAATAACTGTATCACATAAAGAATAAAGATGCACAATTTTTTTTGGACGATATACGCAATTTGAGGCTACATTCTTCATTAGCCACATAGAGCACTGTCAATCTTCTAAGTAAATATAATGAATTTCAACTTTATAAATATCAGAACATTTTTAATTTGTCCAGTTGCAAATATTTAATTCATAAATTACCTGATTGAGTCCAAGATTTATGCAGAGAAATCTAAATCATATCAAAATCTTTTGATAATTTTTTCAAATGCAAAGTAGTTTGGAAAATGCAAATGGCAAGTTTAGTTTTAGTTTTTTCTATTTTGGTGAATAATGTGACACTCTAAATTTTATTGGACACACATTTATTACACCCATACTCATATATATGTGTAATACAGAAAGAAAGAAAAAACCATCAATCAGCAACAATTACACATAAATTTAAAACTGACAATTTTGTTTTAAATATTTAGATGATTTATTATCATTGTTTCAATGCAATCATAAAGCTACAGCAACATGTACTTAAGTGAATTTCAAAGTATGATAAATTAGATGAAAAGATAGATCATAACTCTTCTCCTGAGTTAAAAAAACAAAACAAAAAAAAACAAAAAAGATAAATGAATAATTATCACTAAACGAAGAAACAATTAATATAATTTTCTCCCAACTAATGTGCAATTTATTTAATAGAAAAAAAAATGATAGGTTTAGTATCTTTTAAAAAAAAATTGCAATACTTTTGATAATGATTTCTTTTCGTTATTATAAAATAACAAAAAAAAAAAAAAGAAGAGAATATTTCTCTTTTTTTTTCGTATAATTAAAAACGTCATGAAGTGTATATTTACATGAGATAATCGTTTGTAAAAAAAATATTTAGTAACATTTTTTTATTGTTAAAAACTCTACCGTTCAAATTAGAGATAATATAAGAAACTATTAACTATTAACCATAATAAATATTGCAAGCACTAAAAAATAAAAAATATGTATAAACAATTTTTTTTTTTTTTTGAGATTGTGGATATATCAGAGATAATTTATAATTCGGTGTAATTTTCAGAGAATTATGTGTATTTGAAACTTCATTCCGTTTATAAAAGATTTAGTGTATAAAATATTTTATGTAATTTGCCTCAAATGGGACTAGAATGATTTAGAATATCTGTCATAAATTCATACATAAACATTGCAGCTATAACTTCCAATGCTGCATAATGCATATTTAACAATATTAGAATATTACTGCTTCCATACTTATGAATTAGTTATAATCTTCTCTTTCAAAGCAATATACTTTTTGTTGTTAAAATGTTTTTTTTTTCATGTTGTTTAGCGTACTGTTAGAATGACAGTCCCAAACGATAAATTCAACATGACATTTTTTCTGATTGCATGCTACATAACATCCTAAGAAAATAATCATTTGACATTGCTTTATGCATTTTAAGGCTGTGAGGAAGTGATGTTATTAAAAGTAGAGACTTTGGAATGAAACTTTGTTTTTTATATGTGGTACTCATATGTTACATGACTCTTTAATCAATAAACTATTTTATTATTTTTTGTAATAATGAGTAGACTATAAGTTATATATACATATACTAATGCAAGTATGTCTTGGGGATTGTAGTATTTAGTTATTTTAATAATGAGCCTATGAGAGTAAGTGCCATTTAAAGATACACATATACTACTAAGTAGCCAACGTTTTCGGAAGATATGAAGAAAAATTTAAAATTATCTTCCTTACAATTCTTATTAACATACAATACCCCAAAGAGTTTTTAAGGCAATATATATTCAAAGGACTAATTTATATGTATTAAATAAGACTGAAGGCCAGGATGTATATAGGGAAAAGGCTAAATGCTGCTTGACTAGAATAAAAAAGTTTGTGTACTTCAATTTTAAGTAAATGTGATGCAATGTGAAGAACTGATGTTCAGATCATTAATCATTTTGGCTTGATGAGAAAAAAAATCATTTTATCCTGAAACTTGGGATGAAAAGATATATAACAAAAAGGATGCAACGTTTGTAAAAAAAAGTTCATCAAAAAGACTAAGGGAAAATAAAGTGATGATCAAACAAATATATCAGATCTTTAAATAAAATGATACATTAAAACATATTGGATATTAATTGAAATATGCTTGTTTTTATAATTGACTTATACATTACTCTAATATTATCTAAAATCCATTTCACATTATTCTGACTTATCAAATATAATGAAAATCTCCAAACATTTATCTGTAAGTAAAGCAATGGCAGTGAATTTATCTGGCATATTACATGACATGAATTCAAACCAAATTCAAGTAAGTGCTTTTTTTTTCAAATTCTTACCAGACAAGGTATTTCTTTTACATAAATAACTTACATCCAATCCAACTAACCATTCATTCTGAAATGATTTTTAAAAAATATATTTTTAGCTAAAACATAAAATATTACATCCTCAGGATTAGTTTCATTAGTAGGTTAAGCTGAGAAGAAATAATGATAGCATGGCATGAAATTAAAATAAATTGGAAAAGAATAGTAGTAATAATGATTTCTATAATATAAATAAAATCATTAGTCCCTCAGTTAAAGAATTGTGACTTTTACTATTAAAAGTATTTAAGATGACTATCATTAGCTATTTCAGAACATCAACACCAATCATTTGACAAACTTCTATATGTAATATACAAATTGTATTAAGAGCAACACTTTATTAACAATAAAAATTCTGTAGTACTTAGCATGTTTTTGACAAATAATTACCATAGTTATAACAATTATCTGTTAAAAGCACACTAAGCACTACAGGATTTTTATTGTTAATAAAGCTTTGCTCCTAATACAGTTAGTGTATTTGTATATATATTACACTCATGGAAATAAAACTTTCATAAATTTGACAAGCTTATGAAAATTTTTTTCCATATCACAAAGGTTAAACAAGAATTCAACTATTGTGGTGAATAAATTAATATTACTCTGATAAATGTAACCCCTAAAAAAAGAGAAGATAATATGATAATAGAAAATATTACTGTCTTGCTGCCAATTTCCAAATGAGATGAAGTGTAATGATCACCATGGAAATTGTGCAATAAATGACTTAGAGTGGCTTTCATTCATGCTCAGTATAGCCTAGTATAGTGGTACAATATCAGACATAAGCATGTAAAATTTCTAATTAAAAGCTTAATTATCATTTTTGATGTTTAAATATCATGTATCATACTATACTACACAATTAATATTTTGGTTACTTTTTTCAATGTTTAGTTTAGACAATTATTAAAGTAATAGACATAAAAGTAAAAATTTTGGATCAATGCTCAATCATTAGTTTAGATGGTTGAATGTTACATGCTCTTGCAATTAACAATTTTTATATGTCTTTATTTAATTTATTTTTAGTCAGTTAGTCTTATATAATCTTTTAACTCAATTTTGACTCATTTTCAAATATCTCATCTAGTTTAAACTTTGTGAGTGTATGTGTATATATATATATATATATATATATATATATAGAGGATTTGAACTCAGATTTTCAAGCACCTTCAACTATCCACAATATTTCATACAACTGATACACATGACCACACACATGTAGAAAAGATTAATAATCACCAATATACATATTTATGCTAAACCAGCACTCATCAGTTGGTCCAGACTATCATCTCTCACACATATATATATAATCAATGCTCAGTTTATATTAAGATAGCAAATCTTCATACTTTAATGGACAGGCTTCAATCCACTGCAACCTCCAACATGATGAGTGCTGGTTTAGCATGAAATATGTATATTGGTGATTATTAATATTTTCTACATGTGTGTGGTCATGGGTATCAGTTGTATGAGATAGTGTGAATAGTTGAAGGTGCTTGAAAATCTGAGTTCACATCCTCTATGCTTACAATTAAGCTCCCAGGTTTGTGAAGAGTGTCTGGTTTTCAAATATTTACATATCAAGCTTGTATCCTGTCCATCCCTCTTATATGTATTTAATGGATGCTGTCCTATACATGAGGAGTCAGAGTGACTTCAGGTCAGCTTGGGCATGGCAATAATATAGGCATCAGCATGGGATTTGAGTTTTCATCATCAGATTTTCAATGATATGGATGGCTGAAAATGTTGGAGGTTGCAGTGGATGGAAGCCTGTCCATTAACGTATGAAGATTTGCTATCTTAATATAAACTGAGCATTGATTATAAATATGTGTGAGAGATGACAGTCTGGACCAACTGATGAGTGCTGGTTTAGCATGAAATACATATATTGGTGATTATTAATCTTTTCTACATGTGTGTGGTCATGTGTATCAGTTGTATGAGATAGTGTGGATAGTTGAAGGTGCTTGAAAATCTGAGTCCAAATCCTCTATACTTACAATGAAGCTCCCAGGATTGTGAAGAGTGCCTGGTTTTCAAATATATATATATATATTATATATATATATATATATATATATATATATATATATATATATATATATATATATATATATATATATATATTCCTCATTACAATACATTTTTTAAGTTTGCAAACAATTATAACAAGAATATTAGCAAAAAGTTTAATTTTATAACTTTATATGGAATTCAGTAGTTTTATTTATCTGCTTACTAATGGTGTTAAATTATATCTAAGCATTTTCAATTTCTGGAACTATATAATTAAAAAAATTAAAGAAACAATTTTTTTTGTATAAATACATTAAAAATATAAACTATAGTCAAGCATTGGTGGCCGAGTGGTCAGCACAGCCACCTTACAAGCAGTTGTCCCAGATTCATGGGTTTGCTTCCTGGCCCATGTTTTGACACATGAAAAAAAAGTAAACTAAATTTTTTCAGTGTTTTAGTAATATTGATATTGTGTGACAACAATAAAAACATGTGACACTCATTTTCAGAAATTGACTATTTTTAAACATGGGTGTTGCAGACATTTATATTAATCACATAATAGTAAAAGTAATGTGAAAACTGAATATAATATTTTTAATTTTTAGTGTTTTTTAATTCATTTTTAATGTATTTATGTGAATAAAAATATTTCTTTAATTTTTATTGTTTGTTTATTTATTCAAGAATCAAATATAACAACCTAAATAATATTATAAATTTGTAATATTCAGTATAATGCAAAACAATTGATAAGTGTAACTCTAAGTAAAAATAATATTTATTTTAAAAAAACATTCATAACAATGCATTTATAAAGCAGGGAATAAAAACAAAAAATAAATAAAATTACTTGAAAAATATTCAAATGATCATTTCAAAAAGATTTTATATCCGTTTATAAATTAAATAATAGAGTTATTGTTAAACATTTTAACAGAAAACAAATACTAAACTTTAGAAATAAAATATAATTTATTATTTTTAAATTCTAATATATTATACATTTTTAATTTTAATATAATATTACACTATAAAAATATATAGATCTTATTAATCATGATAAATAATAGAAAATTATAGTGATATTAGGATTTTCATCTTTATTTGCATAAAATTTATTTGAACTTCTAAGAATCTTCTATTTTTCAAAAATAAACTAAATGAAATATCAAATACTCATTAAAAAGAACTCTATTTCTGTGATATTTATAACTTTCATAATACAATCTCTAAATTGCTAATTTATCAAGTAGCTTATAAAATCATCTAAATTGATATTCCAGGTAAGTGGGTTTTCCTTGCAAAATCCTTAGCAGCCTCTAATTAATATATTTTTGTCAATTTCAAATTTACATATTTTAACTATAAATAAATAGCTAATAAAGAGAATGAAAACCAATACAATAATTTATTGAAAACTTAAAATAACATGATAAATCTCTCAATAAACAATTCTTATAGAATTGAATGAGATACCCACTTATGTAATGAAAGCTGATTCACAAAGGTTGTCCAGGTAAGCATGCTCACTGTAGAGTATGTTTGAAATACAATGCTTAGGAAAAAAATTCTCCAACATTTGCCAAAGTAAAATGTGGAAGAAGGATATTTTATAAGGGTAAATCATTATAAAAATTCATTTTAACAACTACTATAACATACAACATTTTTTTATTGGAAGTATATAATCACTTATCAAAAACTGCTTTGACTAAACCTGTCTTTTTTTGTCTTTCTTAACAAAAATAAGAACAGATATTAACAGTATATGCCTTGAATCATGTTAAAATTATGCATTTAAATAGTTTCTAAGTTATAAAACATATATAATTTTTTAATTTAAAGTATAAATCAGAAAAATAGAAACATATGTATAATATTTAATGCCTGGTGGCACATATAAATAATGTGAAGTAGTCCCTCATTATTTTCATGATGTAAAAATTAATTTATCAAACAAATATATAACACTATAAAACCTTATCTTAAAAAAAAATAAAAATAATATTTTATGTCAAAAATATATTTAATTAAAAACTCCAAAAAGAAAATATGGCCTTACATAAAATCCTAAAACAATTATTATAATCTCATTACAAAAAATTGATATCAAATGTGTATAAATATTACATAAATAAATACAAATAAATACATCTTATCTATGAATGTTTAGCATGGATTAATATAACTCATTTATTAATGCATTTTTTCATGCTTTTATGCCCTTACATTTAGAAATTAGATCACATATTTATCTTTAAACATACATCATGAACAAAAGCTTTATGAGATAAATTACATTGTTTTTCTTGTATGATAAAAACTATAAATATTTTATTATTTTCGAACATGGAAATAAAAACCTCATCAGTGACTACAATTAAGAGAATTAGTTAATAATATTCTTGATGAAACTGACAAATTCAGAAATGGAAGTTTTTTTATTGTAAAAAAAATAGTACATCATGTTATTTAAAGTGTTAATTTCAGTTTTATACACATTTTTAAAAGCATGATTTTATCATAAACAATGGTGTCATTAATGTTAAAATGAAGTTCTAAACTATTGGGATCTTTCAAAATTGCTGCATTAACCATTGATTCTAATTGAATCCTGTTATATACATAACGAAAATAAAAATATTGGTATTGTAATTGCAAGGATTTTTGGACAATAGTCATCCATACCGTAAAAATAAAACAATCAAAAATGTTTATAGGTAAATTCAATTATTTCATCTTTCTCTTCATAATAAAATTGCATACATTTTTTCCTCAAATGACATATTGTGATTGATTTGAATGTTATTTATGCCATCAATTTCTTGTGTAAAATGTTGCTGCCATTTGAGTTAAACTTCATAATAAACATAAATATTGTAATTAGAAATAATTGTTTTGAAATTTTCAATTGACGTAGTGACAAATCCACATTTCTATAAGATCATTATAAAATTTCACTAATCTTTTTGTATGATTCAAAAGATTGTACCATAAAACAAAAACCATAAAAGTTGAAATTCTTCAAATTTTGAACACAAAATTTGTAAATCTTATTTTATTTCTCTTTAAAACAGGCAAAACACTTTATACATATTGCTACCCAGTGCAAGCCAGAATAATCAATGGATGCCAGAGGCTTGTGCATAAATTCCTCATCTAGTACCTACTCATGCAATATCCCCAGACTAACTTCTGGCTTGTGGCCTTTGACAGTGAGGAGCCTTGGATATGAGAACATGGCACCTAGATCTTAGGATCTAATGCAATGCTCCAGCATCCACTTTTTATCGCTACTTAACTACTAAACTATGAGACTTAAATTGAAGACACTATAATATTTTCAAACCAAGCTCATCAGCTCATATAATTATATAGATCTGAAATCAGTTCAGTACCCATAGATTTTGGTGTTTTTGGTTTTTTAATAACCATAGCCGCTGAGTGGCAATATGTATAGAGAATTTTTTCTGCTTTAATAACAGTTAAAAGAGCAAGCATAATAAATGGTGATCATGTGATGTTTATTGGCTTAAAACCAATCCTGTCTAATATGATAGTGATGATTATGGTTATTAAAGAACCAAAAACACCAAAATGTATGGGTACTAAACTGAGTTCAGACCTATATGACTATATAAGCTGATGAGTTTGGATTGAAAATATTATAGTGTTTTAAATTTAAGGCTCATGGTTTAATAGTTAAGTAGAGATAAAAGGTGGCTGTTGGAGGGTTGCATAAGATTCTAAGATCTAGGTGCAGTGTTCTCAGATCCAAGGCTATTCAGTGAGGAAGCCAGAAATTAGTCTGAGGATATTGGATGAGTAGGCACTAGATGGGGAATTTATGCCCAAGCATTCTGGCATCCATTGATTACTCTGGCTTGCACTGAGTGGCAATACGTATAGAGAGTTTTGCCTGTTTTAATAACAGTTAAGAGCAAGCATAAGAAATGATGATCATGTGATATTTATTTCTCTTTTGTGTTATTCATCAAATGATATTTCATAATGAGACATATATTTGATCAATGATACTGAAATGATCATAATGCAGCAATTCCTGTATGTGGCCAACAAAAGTTTTAAAATTAGATTAGAAATATATTTTTTTAATAATGGATCAAAACGTTTATTGAAGATGAATGTAAATTGCCTGAACAGTGACAAAAAAGATAATTGTGTATGGATTCATTATATCAGGACCATTAACTATTATATTTCAACTATGCACATTTCAATGCACATAAAAAGCAAAAGGATTCATAGATAAAAATAAGATTTTAGTACACTTTTTCTTCTTTAGATTTCCACAATTATTATAACTTTCTCCTCCAATGTCCCTATTTCAAGTTTCCATTTTTTTTAGTTTATTAACTATAGACTCACAAAGTCTTCCTACTGGGTCATGAATATTCAAAAATGATTTTAAATGTTCATCTCTTCTACGAAACACAATAAATAATATTATTGCTATTTATTCCATTTTTGTTATATCTGAAATGCAAGCTAATAAAATAGAAAAATGTTTTTACTTTCTAATGTCTGCTAATATATTTTTGCTAATGATTTGATCCAAAAAGGGCTGAATATTATTTTGAATATCTTTGCTCATGTAATGCATTTATATCTTTTTTTAAAAAAACCTTTCTCTACATTAGTTGCCATGGCAGCATCAAATTTTCTAAATAATACTTTTAATTTTAAAAAGTTTCCATTATCACTTTTTAAAAGTTCTATGATCTTTTTATAAGAAGTATATACTCTTATTCCTATCCTTTATTACCTTTGCATTTCTTCATATATTCATATAAATTGCTTATAATAACTTATCTCATATACACTTTAATGCAATTTTTTTTAATAAAACTTTATTTTCCTGACACTTTCAACTGTCCAGCAGTCTTCATCAGAGCATTATCAATTTCCTCTACTTTTTAAAATATATATGAAAGAAGTTATTATAAGCAATATATATGAATCTATGATCTTCATGAGAAAAGCATTCATTTTTAAAAATTATACGATTCTTTTTATGCTAGTAGTAAAATTTTTCCAATGTTACTTTTTAATTATTAAACAGGCAAAACTCTCCATACAGTAGTGCCACCCTGTGTGAACCAGAGTAATCAATGGATGCCAGAAGGCTTGTGCATAAAATCCCCATCTACCTACTCATCCAATATCTCCAGATTAGTTTCTGGCTTGTGGCCTTTATCAGTGAGGAGCCTTGGATCTGAGAGTACTGCACCTAGATCTTAGGATCTAATACAACCCTCCAGAAAAAACTAGTCTGGGGATATTGGATGAGTAAGCACCAGATGGGGATTTTATGCACAAGCCTTCTGGCATCTATTGATTACTCTGGATGGCACAGGATGGCATATGTGCTAGTATAAGAGAAGGTTATTATGTGATATTTGGAGGTTAATTTTTAATTAGTAGAACTTCAAATTTTGATCATCTATTGTTTTATTTTTTAATTAGTTTTAAATGTATGCCATAATTTTTTTTATTAAGTTAAACTCATCTCGTGTTTATGCAATATTTCACCAAACTTCTTCAGATTTAATAACTAGTTGATGCACATGGATTCATGGTATTTAATTCTGTTGCAAATAGCTTGTAGGAAAGAATTCACCTATGGATAGTCTTAGCTGATATTCTACATTTTACAAAAGTAGTACATGTCATTAAATGTGTGACATTTAGAATCATATAGGTATAGCATGTCTGTAATTTGTGTTGGATCAGCTTCTGTTATAATTATGTTTACTTTGTCAATAATTTGAGGCCTACTCAGAAGAATTTTCTATTCCAATTAACTTCAAATAATATTATTGTATTAATTATATATTGTTGTTGAATTGGTAATCTCTACTCAGTTTCATGCTTTCAAACCAAGATGCTTAAGACTGGCTTATATATATAAAAAAGTTAAGTAGAAAAGAGAGTGGGACCATCATTTTCTTATCAAAATCTCTGTCATGTGCTGCAGTCTGATTGTGCTTCAGACTGCTGTCTTAACATTTGATTGGCTGTCTAAGAAGAAACAGTAAGTGTATGCAAGAGATTGCCATTGTCTCTATTAATTTCAAAGTGAATGTAGAAAAAATCATGTCATCTACTTTGCTAATAAATGGAAAAGATACTTCATTCTTTTATTGGGCACACTTTTTTTTGAAATCACTTCTCAATATTGGTTAATATATTGCTGTCATTTTCAACATACCTTTCAATATCATTGTTGATGATAATATTTTTGGTGCTTCATCACTGGCATCTAATCTTTTAATATTTTTCAATAAAATGTCAACTTGTTTTTAATTAGCTTCAGCCCTCTCATATTTTCCTTTTCAGTTCAGGTAACCAAATTAATTTTAAATCTATTTTCTAAGTTTTTTGAGATAAAATAGAAACTATTATTATTTGTATGTGAGATAATAATGTAAATGTTAAATCAAATCATTAATTCATTGTTGCAAAATGTTCAACTTAAACAGGTGAATAAAAATTTAAAAATAGTAAATGTAATGATGTGGTGTATATACATAGTATATCAAATATTTTCAAACAATATATTTGTAAGCAAGTGAATTTTGGATACATCCTAAAAAAAGGTTTTACTTTATAATGCCTCTCAATTTCAGTGCCATTTGGGGGCTGTCACAAGTCTGTGATGCAGCCCTTTCAGAATATTTTGTTCTGGATTTGCATAGACAGAACAAATCTTAATATAAATGTGAAGATTAATTACTTAGTGTTTAAAAAATATTTTTAGATAAAAAGATGAGAGCAATATTTGATTAGCATCTTGTCTTCACTGCTAACATATGTATTTTTTTTATTTATTTTTTTATTTTCCATGTACTTCTAAATATCAAATTTCTATATCTGATATATATTTTATATTAGGTATTATTGGACTAAATTAAAGCAGATATTTTATTTTTTTCTGACACAATCTCAAGATTAATATTTCTATAACTACGCATACCACAAATAATAATAATAATAATAATAATAATAATAATAATAATAATAATAATAATAATAATAATAATAATAATAATAATAATAATAATAATAATAATAATAATAATAATAATAATAATAATAATAATAATAATAATAATAATAATAATAATAATAATAATAATAATAATAATAGTAGTAGTAGTAAGTCATCAAGAATGAAGTTCTTATTAATAATCTTTTTTTTCCCATATTCTAATCATTTTTCACACTTAAAAACTGTGATATATATCTGTGATAGATAAAGACAGCGATGGCTAATTACTGAACAGTTGTTTTTTCCAGCAAAAAGTAAGTAATACGGTCATTCATAACAAAAAATTAATTCTAACGTCATAAACAAGCATGGCGTTGCGTCAAGAAGCAAACGACGTAAATTGCGCTCAAACAAACGGCGATAAAATGAAAACTGCCACTATCGCAAAAACATATGCAAACGTAACAAAAATAAACCAGCAGCTTCACAGCATCGAAAAAAGTCCAGCATTAACACAGACAGCAAGATTTAGGAAGGTAAATCAAGCCAACATAAATAATTTAAACCTCGTAAAAAACAATAATGAAGAGCCCTCCCCAATGATATGGAATCAAGATGAACTGCAATAAATAAACGTTAATTTCAACAGCACCATCCCAAAAAAATTATTTGCAACTTTCCAAAAATTTTTTTCACCGAGATCATTAGTGTTAGCTGTCACTGATAGGAATTTAACACTCTATAAATTCCCCAGAGAGCTTCTTTATGAGGAGCTGACAGCAACAGCATTGTGGGATACAGTCTCTAGTATTGGAGAGCATCCAAACTCGCGATACATTGCAATTCAGTTTTTAGATGAACATCAGCGTGCAAGATTTCAAACTAAAGTTAAAACTTTGGGAAGCTACGCGCTAATAATAGTCGATCAAAGCTTGCAAAACTATTGTAACGGAATAATTAAAAACACTTCGGATATACTATTCAGGATTTTCAAAAATTAATACAGTCATTTGGCAAAGCTATTTATATAAAACAAATCTACTTATCCGACATCCCCATACCGGTTTTCAGCAACAACTTTCATTTCAAAATAAAGCTGAATGACAATGTAAACCTGGAGGATATTCCAACACAAATAATTGACCAGAATGCAATACTGACTATTCACATAAAAGGATTAAGGTCGAGATGTTTTGCGTGCGGTGAAACTGGACACTTAGCAATCGATTGCAACACCAAAATCAACCAAAAAAACCAACCGAGCTCTGAAGATCAACCAACAGAAGCTCACCAACCGGAATCAAACAGTACAAAACAGATAACGAAAACAACTAATAAACAAAAAAAAAATAATAAAAAAACCACAGATCAACAGCAATTGACTAATAAAAAAACTGCACACACGTTGCCAGCACCTGAAATTCTGGATTTATCAACAAAATCAACCAATAGAATTCAAACCCCCACTGATAAAAAACAGAAAGTCAACAACCTCAAGAGGCTCCAATGGAAAAAATAGCGCACAATCTAAGTCAGACTACCAAAAATACCGATGAAAAAGAGATAATAAAAGAACAAATAAACTCACACAGTAATAGTGATCAAGAAAAAATATATATAACACACCAAACACCCAATATTAAAAATAATACAACAATGGAAATTATGAAAGCTATCACCCCAAATACGCCTCAAATCACCAAAGCTGACACAGAACAAAGAAGAAGACCAGGCCACCCACCAAAGAAAAATAGAAAGCCCAAAAAAATCAAAACAGAAGCCAACCTTAGCCTTTCTGATCACAACAATACAACTACAGTGGAAACTGATGAAGATCTGGAAATGGAATATGAGAATGAATGGGAAGAAACACCAGATCAACCCTAATATTTAAATCTCAATCAAAAAACATATAATGAAAATAAAAATTGCGGCAATCAATGTCAGGGGTTTGAACTCGACCTCAAAAATTAATAAGTTAAAACATTGGATCAAGGATATACAACCACACTTGCTTGGTATACTTGAGACAAAAATTTATGCTGGATCACAAACTGACCCAGCCAAACATTTAAATATGGAAGGTTTCTGTGCATGCTCTAGAGACTCTTCCTCTCCCTCAGCTGGAACTGGATTCATAATTGCTAGAAATTGCCCATTCACAACGTTCAAAATAATTCACATTGACATGAACTTATTAATTGCAACCTTCAACCAAAAAAGCATAACAATAAATCTGGTTTTTGTATATATGCCTTTACAGGATAAAAAAAAAAATACCATAATTGCAAACATTAATTCAAGGTTAGCTACAACTTCAAACCCAACCATCTTAATTGGAGATTTTAATTTAAAATATCAGGAATTTACCCAACATTGGCTTCACAGAATAAACATACCACTAATGAGTGGCCAAGATTTTTTGCCAGATGATGCCATCTCTTTCCACAATAATCGCTTCTCTTCACTTATTGATCTGTGCTTTTATTCTCCAATGCTTCACCACCTCATTGAAATAAAACTAACTCCCTCAACTTTTTCTGATCACTCAGTTCAAATAGTCACAATTGACTGTGCCCAAATTCAAATATCACCCTTTCCACTTACAAGAACAATAATAGTTTTACTCCCAGAAACAACCCCTGAATTTCTGTTCTCTGAGACCTACATAATGCTAAACAAAATCAAAGATATGACTTTGAACCCAGTCCAGAAATACCTAGCATTTAAGGGAATGTTGTCCTTTAACATCAACCATATAACAAAAAAACAACCTCCACCATCAAGACTTTTGTCTCTGGCAGATCAGTTACACCAGAGAATAATCATGATTAACCCATCACACTGCACCCAGCAGTATATATTCAAGCTTACACATGCATACAATAAAGCCTGTGAAGAACTCAAAAGCTATCTGAAGATAAAGAAAAGCAAGGTATGCCTAACCAGGCCACACACTTGGACAAGAGATTGTATAAGATGGGCGCTGGGGAACCAACCAGATGTAAAAGTGCCAATGGCACTATATACAAATAGTGGAACATATGCAGGACACAATATGATTATGCCAATTTTTGAATATTTTAAAGAGAAATTACAAGAAAGACAACCATATAAAATACCACATAATCTGTTTGGCCCACCAGAGACAAAAACCCCATTCACAAAAGATCTATTCACAAAAAAAACTAAATACTATTCGAAATGCTTGCTATCCAGGTAGTCCTGGAGTTCCATTGTTTGTATTAAAGCATCTAAGTAAATTCACAACAGAATATTTGTGTCAGTTAGCAAACCATCTAGTGCAACAAATTCAACCCATGGAGGGTGTCTATCCAATAGCCATAGTACCCTATGATAAAAAGAAAGCAATTATTCCACCTATTACAGACCTCAGACCAATATCTATGGGACCTTTGCCGATCAAAATTATGGAGAAAATTATTAAAGATGAAATTGAACCGTATATAATGCCACTTATCTCCGAAGCACAATATGCAAAGAAAAACTCTTCAACAACAGAAGCAGCTTTGTTCTTCAAAGCAATTCTAGCAACAGTAAAACAACGGAAAAAATACGGACCCGTTGTTGTGCAGCTTGATATAGAAGCTGCATTTGACTCAGTCAATATATACACACTTCTAAAAATGCTAAAAGACACAGAAATTCCTAGAACACATCTATATATTATTGCTAACCTGCTTCTGAACAGAGAGATCCATATAACTTTAAATGGAAGAAACTCACCATCTTTCACACCCACCAAATCTATATCCCAAGGATCCCCTCTTAGTTCACTATTGTTTATATTTTACATCAATCCCCTTATTAAAAGCATACAAAATGCATTTACTGGGATCGAGATACCAGACACAACACAGCACACTACATGCATCACCTATATGGATGATGTTACCATATTCCTAACATCAAAAAAACAAATACCACAACTCCAAAAGATATTACAAGAATATTCACAAAAATATGAATTATCATTTAATCCAACAAAAACCACAGCCTGGTCTCTATACACTGGTAAACCATGTACATCAATTTACAAATCAAAACCAAACTCTTTCCTTGGGTTCCCATTTCATATGGGAATTACAGGAATGAGATGTCATATCCAAAATAAACTTAAAGAAGAAGCCACAAAAATTATAAAATCCTTGTCCAAGGCATATCTTTCACTATATTCCAAAGTACAGTTAATTAACCAGCTTATCACAACCAAAATAACTTACTATGTACCGGTTATTTCATTCTCAAAGGGGTTCATTTCAAAAATTAAAACCATATATAATAAACTACTTTGGGCCAAAAAAACAGTAGCAATTTCCACAAAAAAACTTAGCCAACCTCTAATAAAAAATGGACTTGGCTTGCACATCAACAATGTTTTTCATATACAAAAGTTAAGGAACTCAATAATCACAATACTTGCCAAATACCCCAAAATTAACCACTTGCTAGAAGTTACTCCAACAGATAGACCACCTCCAAAAGGTTCCTTTTTCACCAACATTATATACCAATGCAAAACCACAGACAAGATTCCAGAACAGTATTTGTATAAGTATTCATACTGGGACATTTATGGTTTAATAAACAGAGAAGCAGATACTAATGTTATACAACCTATGCTAGGAATTAACAACAAGAGACTACTCAAGGAATATAAAAAATGGGCTCTAGAGCCCAAATACTTTGATTTTATCATGAAAATCAATCTCATTGCCTTGCCAACAACCCACTTTCTTTATCATAAAAGAATATATATATATCTATTGACCCCTTCTGTGGACTCTGCCATCGAGCAGAAGAGACACTGGACCACTTTATTTATCAATTTGTAGCACTTAATCAAACACGACAGATGGTGTGTAACACCTACAGAAAAACGGGTACAATCATTAATCACATAATAGCTGCTTTTCAGGGAAGATCAATACCTAGCATTAGGGCAGCCACATTTGTTCTATATGCATATTGGTGCACCTGATGTACTTTCTTAATTGGCAATAACACCAGACGACACCCAGCTACATTTAGCAACAAACTGCTACACATTCGAAATAGAGATAAAATAATAACCAACCCCAACTTATATGCAGCAACATGGTCATTGTTAAAACAACCATCAATGCTGTGAATGCTGCAAAGAAAAACTATCATACAACTAACATTCAAAGTGACATGCGGACAAAACTAAATAAGCTCCTCAAACGTTAGAACTCTGATTATTTTTGCTTTTTTAATTTTTATATTGTTATAGTCCATTAACCACAAAGTGTAACCACTAAATTCATTTATATGTGTTTACCCTAATATTATTCATTGTATGTTAAATTTCAAATTTTTCTAGATGTAAACTTATGTAAACCATTGAGATCAATAAAGCCTTTATTGAAACATAATAATAGTAGTAGTAGTAGTAGTAGTAGTAGTAGTAGTAGTAGTAGTAGTAGTAGTAGTAGTAATAATAGTAATAATAATAATAATAGTAATAATAGTAGTAGTAATAATAATAATAATAATAGTAGTAGTAGTAATAATAATAATAATAATAATAATAATAATAATAATAATAATAATAATAATAATAATAATAATAATAATAATAATAATAATAATAATAATAATAATAATAATAATAATAATAATAATAATAATAATAATAATAATAATAATAATAATAATAATAATAATAATAATAATAATAATAATATCCAACAATTATCTACTCCAAAATCTGTATTGTGTAAAATAAAAACTATCAGTGATATGCATATTCATAAATAATACAAAGTCGAGCAAGACAAACAATTATAAAAATAAATAAGAATATTAAAAAAACTGAATATCTGGACATACTATAGAACAAGATTAGAACTGGTAAACTATACAAAGATCAAATTCAACATCATGACTATATAAAAAAAGTAAAAACCTAATCCTTGCTTCATAGTATCAATAATTTCAATCTCTGTGGTCAAGTTGCAATATTTAATGTTTATATAATTATATTAGACTATAAAAAGTTTGGATTTGACCTTTATTGTTAAAAGGAGGTTGCCTTCACAACAGTTTGTGATTATTGGTTATTATCTATATTGGGATTGTCTAAGTGTTGACTGATTTATAATGGATACTTCTAAACCCATTTAGAAGTGAGCACTATTACACTTATTATTTAAATAATACTTTGGGTGTAATTTGAAAATTATAATTGTAATTTGTAATATTATAATTGACTATTTATTAGTCTGCATTTAGAACAGTTTATATTTACACATTTAATGGTTTATTTAAAGTTCTTAGTACCAATAATTTCATTCTCTGTGGTTAAGTTGCAATCTTTAGTGTCTACATAAGTATATTTGACCATAAATAAAGATGGGATTCCATCTTTATTGTTAAAACTAAGTTGCCTTGACAACAGTTTGAGAATATTTATTGTTATCTATATTGCAATTGTCTTAAGTGTTGAATGATTTCTAATGATAATTATAAAAATATATACTATATAAAAAAAAGCTTGGAAGATCAAAATACAATTTATAAATGGATGAAAGATGATTAATGCTTTATGTCATGTTTGTCAATTAAATTTTCCACTGATGATTATTTATATTCCCTTTTACAAAAGTTTTTCCATATACTTTAGGCATGCATTTCAAAATAATAATCAATTTTTAGATGTAAATGCTATATTAACATATGTACTTAATTTAATTTTATAAACATAAATTTTATATAAATAGTCAAGGTGAATAAATATTTTTGTATCATGCATTAATTTAATAAGTTGATTTAATTAATAAAAAACCATTAATTTTTGCATTATTATGATAGCAACAACTAATTTGCAGTTCAATTCTTACCGATCAAAATTCTGCTTTTTGTCTAAACAGTTTTACACAGACTATTCCAAAACTATTAATCCATTTTTAATACAAAATTAAAGTGAAAAATATCACAATATATGAAAAAATTAATAATGAAGAAACTGTCACAGATACCCTTGTGAACCATGAAATTTATTTATGAATTTCTTGTAATTAACTTTTTTATTAATTTTAAAATCCTTCTCAAAAATATTAAATAAATATGCTATTTGTAGGCCTAAAACAATTTTAAAATCTGCTTCAAAGCCTTGTATGGTTTTATTATATAAAAATATAAACATCAAAATGGTTTATCATACAAAATTATTAAAAGCAAATTAGAGTTAATTAAGCATCAGCCTAGATAGTTGTACAATTCATTGTATATTATGAAGCAATTTTACAATTAACTGTAAAGAAATATATCATTTTGTTTAATATAAACAAAAAATATATTTTGCGAAATAAATTATTTTCAATTAAAAGTTTTTAAAAGCCTATATTAGTTCATTATGAAGATAAAATATTATACATAATAACCAAATTATAAATATTAAAGTATGAAAATACTGGAACATAATCATTTTCTGATAAACAAATTATGTCAAACAGTTAACATCATTAACTGAAAATCAAAATGATCTCTTTTTCAATTAAAAAAAAACATAATGTGTTAATAAAATAGTCAATACACCAATGTAAAATGTAAGACCTATTAGTTATATTCATGATCAGATATATCCTGGATAAAATGCATTCTATGTTGATAAATAAAATTATTAATAAATTACTATGTGATTTCACACAAAAAAAAACATTAATTGGTATTACATATAGAAAACATAAAAGGAATTTTTTTATGATGAAAGTAGAACTTAAAGATTAGTTTATAATTTATACACAATACATATATTATTGTTTCTGAGTAGCACAATCCATATATTATTGTTTCTGAGTAAAAACACAGAATAAAATTATATTATATCATAAACTTCAACAAAAACGCTATAAAAGGAAAACTTGTTTAGCCTTAAAAGTTATTGTCAATTAGTAGTAATCGTTAGTTTCCTGACAACATCAAATATTACCAGATCACAAATCCAGCCAAATAATTCAAATGTTTGATAATTACCAATGGATTGTAATATTATTTGAGTGTCAAACAATCTTACAATATTTCTAAAAAGTATCATTAACCATATGATAAAAATAAATAATTATTGAATGAAATTATAACTGATAATATACAAAAGTAAGTAAAATAGAGTTATTCAACCTTTAACACATACATTAAATAGTCAATATTACAATTTTTAATACAGTAAGTGAAATAACTATTTTTCTCTTGTTCTGATGAAAAAAATGATCAATCACTAAGCAAAAGGATAATAATATTATTATTGGACATGTTTCTTTTATTTTATGAACTGTAAATACATTAACTTAATATGTTCAAAAAATGTATGAAATAGTTATAAAGGTGAAAAAAAATCATGTCTATGGTGCACTGATATAGAATTCTAATATTATTTCTTTTATCATAGTATTAATACTAAAATCAAGCACAATTGATCTGATCACTGTATATAAAAGATCTGCATGATAATCTAAACTTATATGAATTAATAAACATTCCACAAATAAATATAAATATTATACATTTTAGTCATGATTACTCTAATTCATACTGGCATTTTAAAATTATGAAATGTATATGATGCATGATTTTCTGAAATAGTAGGGTGTGGTATTTTAGAGCTCAAGGTGCCATGCATCATAGCTCTGTCTCTATCACTTTCAGTGTCCAATCTTTTATGAACTAACAAGCAATAAATCTATCATTATTTTTTTATGTATCAAAGCATCTGCTGGGAAGCAAACCCAGGACAACTGCTTGTAAGGCAGCTGTGCTGACCAGTTGGCCACCAACACTTGACATCTATCATTATTTTTAATAGCAAAATATCAAAGTATTTCAAAAATTTTAACTAATATTTACTGTATTAAAGATTGTGCATAAAATATGACAAGGCTGGATCTCAAACTCTTGACCTTGAGCTCCAGAAGCAACTTCTCTACCACTGCATTTGTATTAAATATGACTATATGTTATATCATTCTTAAATCTTATTACAACTTTAACTTAATTACCTGTGCGACACCTATTTTGAAGTAGTGAATTAAAAGTCTTTCTAATTTTGAATGCTTTATTTAAAAAAAAACGTCAGTAGATATTTAATAAGTCTACATTAAACCAAAATATTACTTCATAAGATATCTCTATCTATTATAAGTTTGAGTAATCAATAGACATTTGTGGTACATATAATTATCATCATATGACTATTGACTTTTATTGATAAGAAATATTGAATTTACACTTAGGACATCGAATGAAACAACCTTGACTATTTTTATTTTCATTTGACATACAAACATCCCAAAAATTTGAACCATTATAATCTGGTTGTATTGTTATATAAATTTGAAATGTGTTAGATAATTATATATTACTTTACTTAGTAATTATACCGCGCTTCAAACGCACGTTGGTGAAGTTAGAAATATTAAAATTAAATATCAGGCTTATTGCTTTCGATATTTTTACCCTCATATACATAGCCGAAGAGTTCGAAACGTTGTTGTGTTGTTGATGTATGCTAATATATGGAAATTAATATTCGTATGCAAAACACTTTTTAATATATACAGGTCAATCAGCTCGTCCATTTCTTAGAAATAAAGAAACATGTGTACCTGAATCTTAGAACACCGAATCTTTATTATTAGTTTAGATAGAATGAGAAAAATTTTAAACATGCCTTTGAATATATAGTTCAATCCAGCACTTTTCATCGATAAATGTCAATAGCCTAAAACTAATCTGAAAATTTAAATAATACAATAATTAATCAAGCATATAATTGATCTAAATTAAGCGATGTTTAGATTGGTATAAAATCATTGCAGCTATTCATCTCTTTTAAAACCTCCTCTGTTAATACGTGGAAAAATTCTTTAAATATATAAATAAAAATTGAATGAAGTTGTTATTTAAAAAAAAAAAAAGATAAAAAAATTACTCAATAAGTTTCGATCTTTTTTAATGAAATGTTTGCTAAAAAGTTTTGCATGTATATTAGAGTTTAAATTGCACTTAGTTATGAAGCAGGGTGGAGTTGATTACACATCTCAGTCATTACCATAAATTTCCTGAAGTTTACCTGACATTACAAAGTTTAAATGAGAACCCAATTGCTTATTGACATGAAAGAAAAATTTTGGTATCCTGTTTATAATAAAATAATGTCTAATTTTAACAAATGATGAATAAACAGACTTTTTTTTTTGTTTTAGCATAAATAAGCAAACTTCTTTTGAATTATTTTGTCATTTGAGATCTTAATAAACAAACACGCACATCCTATATATATATATATTTAGGATTTATTGGTATATAAATAAAAGTAATATTGCACTGGCATTTCGGCTTGGGTGAACTGAGTAAAGAATGTTATTTCTTTAAAAAAAAATACATTGTAGAAGTACTACAAAGAATTCGTGGAACAAGGCTAAGTCTATCAAATCAAAAAAATAAAAACTTTTATACAAATATGTCCATAATGTTATATGCAATAAATATCATGATAATCCAATGTTCAAATTTAGCCAGCAGCATTACTTGGATTAGAAGATAAAATTAAAAAGCAGATAAAAATAACCATTTCTCATAAAGATTTTAAATAGTCATAATCTGAGTAACAAGAAGAGATTGAAAACAACATATATGGGTGAGAAAACAAATAGGTGTTATTGACTTCATTTAAAGAATTAAAACACTGAAATAAAGCTGGGCTGGACATATTGCTAGAAGTGATGGCAATAGATGGACAGTTAAAATCTTAAACTGGATTCCAAGAGATTTCAAAAGACCTATAAAAAAACCACATGTAAGATAGATAGATGATGGAAGTGTGCTGCAGTAATGCAGAGAAGAGAATCTACAGATCACAGAAGATGGATTAAATTTAGAGAGATCTTTATCCTGAAATGGGTGAATAATGATGGAAAATGATGAAGATGATGAATCTAAGCATGATAAAAAGTTTATCAACAAGAGGTGCAGAAATATTTCAAATTGTTTAGATTTCTTCTTTAGTTTGCAATATGCTGAGTTACTATCAATTTAAATCTTAGCAGCAGATGGCAATTGATTTGCACTTTTATCTGCTTGTAATTTGGATGTTATAATCTAAGTAATAGTGCTCAATAAAGATAATATTAGATTATCATGATATATTTAATATAATTTTTTGCATATGACTTGGATTGTTGTGCCTCAATAGAATGACCAGGTCAGTCATTTATTGCCTTATACATTACTTTTAATTTTTACTGACCTTTGTTGATTAATAACAGAGATGCTGATCAGTATCATAAATTTTAAGAGTTTTACTTTTATTGTATGGTTAATAATCACACTACAATCTTTCCATCTTGGAATTAGATGTGGTTCAAATACCAGTAATGTATTGAGGCAATAGTGAGAATGGTGAGTTGCAGTTCAACAGTTATTGAAATTGATGCAGAGATTGTAGTAGCAGATTCTGGAACTGAGAATTTTGGGTTTTCAGCTGAACTCTATCATGTTTGATGTTTTCTTGTAAATTCCTGAGTAATAAATCAATTGATGACTAACTTTTTTTTTTGTATAAGAATATAAACCATAAACATAAAATTAGTTTAAAATCAAATATTTATTAGGCTAAATCAATTATTAAAATTTATTTGGTACACTTGTTATTAATTTTTGTTGTGAAAGTAATAGAAACTAGATAAATAATTAAATAATTGAATAAATCAAATCCCTAAATAAAAAAACAAAAACAAACATTCTATATAACTAAAAATTTTAAAAAAAATCCAATATATTATAACAGTAGAAATAAATGCATCAACTGTGGTATCGAAAGCATATTCTAATCTGTGAAAATTGGTAAGTTAATAATAATGGATGATATACAAACTAGATGGTTTATTTACAACTATGATGCCACTTTTCTAACAGGTTACAATCACCTTATAGATTGAAGCAAATATGCAAATACATAATATGAACATTTAATGTTATATATTATTAACTTAAAATAAGACTAAGACAATGTATAAATGCAACACACGCAAAGCAACATCCATCACTGACAGATTTTGCATTAAAATCAAAGTAAAGTATGGATTTAAACAAAATGTTGAAATCAAGAAGACCATGACAATTTTATAACAATACTAACTTTATTATTGATAATATACAATATGAACATGATAATTATTTTTAATAAAGACAATTTACAATCTCAAATAAAATATTTGACTTATGTTAAAATATAAACTTATAATATAAACTTAATTTTAAATTTTGTATGTTTGATTAATATTCTGTAATTCAATACTAGCATTATAAATACATAAACACAATTACAAAATATAAACTTAGGTAATATTATAAAATGATATTATTTCAAACCCTTTTTATAGTTTATTATACATTTACAATAATCACACATATTTGTTTCCCTTTTATGATTTAAATTATTTTCAATGTATATTGTTAGAATCATGAAACAGAGCAGAAATATATCTATCAAGTAGTAATTGTGTGTATATATATATATATATATATATATATATATGATTTGAGTTAAACATTTTTAACTCTTTTAAGCTCAGCATTTTATGATGTTTTTCTTTGTTTCACACATCAATGTAAAATATATGATAAAATAATTATTATTTATCTAAAAATAATAAATTTGACTTCATTTGATAGATATTTTTATTTACTACTGAATTAAATTTCAAATCTTCATATTTTGTTTCTGTAAATATTAAACAAATGAGATCATAGACAAAACAAAGAGTTTAGATGTCATCATTTCTAGAAAGATTATTTTTAGTTTATAAAATCAATGAAATATTTCTTAATTCTTATTATTTCTAAACATCCAAACAAACAATGATTTATTTCTCTTATACCTAATGAATTATGCTTTAAAGTTTTAAAATTTTTAAATATTTATTGCAAAATTGTGATAGTTTCATACTTGTAAATATAAATAGATTGCTTACATAATAACTAAGCTTGTAAATTGCTTCAGGCCATGCTTAGATTTGCTGCTAATATAACATTATATTTTTGAAAATAAAGTATTTCAAGTCAAAATAAGTTATTAATAATTTATATTTTTTGATATCTAACAAATATGGTGTAAATAATTTTTAAAAAAATATCTAAAACTGTAATAAATTTGCAAATAAATAAGTTTTTGGACATTGAAACTATTTACTTTAAACAATGCACCAAACATTTAACAGTTTTGGTGACAACATGTCAGAGCAAGGCTTATGTCTATTGTAAAATCAGGAATTTTGAATTTCCCATCTTCTACCACAAATTTTTCAGTGAAAATTTTTTTTAATAATATATACAATTTTACATGCATTTTAATGTATAATACTTACAAAAACGTTCACCAGAGGGCAAATTGGTCAAAAGCTGAATTTCTGATGTCTGGCTAAATCAAAAGGTTAATGTATATCAAAAGTTAATATTTATATCATAGTCATTTATTAAATGTTTTATATGTTTATCATATAAATAAGAAAAAAAATTTAATTAAAGTATTGTTTCCCTCAACTTTATAATAGATTATATATGCATATATCAATCATTAACTAAAAATTAATATTTGTCTAATAATGTGTTATTACTATTATATTTTTATATTAAGCACTTTGGGAAATTACATTTTTTTATAAAATAAACATAAAACAATATTATCATTTTTTATTTATCTAACCTGAATGGTGCAATATTAAATAATACTTGTATCATTTTTTTTAAATCAATATCCTTGCATATTTCTTTGGTATCCATAGATAATTCATGTCAAAACTGGTGATGTGATAATTGAATAAAATTATTATATTAGAAATTAGATTTGAATATCCCATTTTTAACAATATTTTTTCTTGTACATCTCTTTTGCTTCCTAGATGATTGATAAATATAACTAAATACAAGACATCTGTTAATATTAAAGAGAGTTATTTATTAATACTCTTCACTTAGTTAACATGTTAAGCTTCCCATCTGATTCCTTGGAAAAATATAGTAGCAAATGAGAAGTTAACCTCTCCCTCAATCTAATTATTTCAGCCAACCATATTTTTAATTTCTGAGCTTTTAAAATATATAATTAATGCACAGTTAAGTTTTTAAATTATATAGACTCTCTTCTCAAATTGCTCACTTTAATGTCAGTTTCATCTATTTTTATTCAGAAATTATTCTCTTTTTACAAACCAAGAAATTGTTTCAAAAACTATTATTGGTTAGCCCATGTTCTATCTAACATTCTTTTAAAATAAACTCATTTTCATAAATAAAATATGAAGAATAATACTTTATAGATCATAATAATAATTATTAACAATCAAGAACACACAAGTTACTCCATTATATTATTTATTTTAAACAAAATCTAATAACAATATTAGTAATTTATATGATAAATTATTTAAATATTGATGCATGTAAATTTTATTTATTTATTTATTATTATACTTGCAGACATATCAGGTAATGACCAGGGTTTATCTGTAGTCAATGTTAATTTTAATTCTTTATTACTTCAATAATATATATATATATATATATATATATATATATATATATATATATATATATATATATATATATATATATATATATATATATATATATATATATATATATATATATATATATATATATATTATCAGTAAACACCAGGCAACCCTTAGACAATCCCAATATCAATAATAATCAAAAATTTCAAACTGTTGACAAAGCAACCTTTTTTTAACAATAAAGGTGGAATATATATATAATGTGTTACAAAGTAATAAATTAATGACAATTTCATCAATTATTTTGTGATGCAGCTTGTTAAAGCTGTGTGCTAAATGCAACATTTTGAAAACAAGCTTTCAGTTCTTATATAATGAATATTTGATTAAATTGGAACAATTTGTTTAACATAATAAATTATGGTAGTGTTGGGTTACATGTACTGTGGCTGCCAGTTGAAATTTCTACCCAATTTTTTATAGTACAAAATTAATCATACTATCCTTGCTTACAACAAGCAAAAAACATTACCAGGGTTTAATTCATATCAAAATATTTATTATGTAAGAGTCTAACCACATACACTAATCCTTACATGAGTTTAACCAGAGATAAAAAAAATTGCACAGGGTATTCTTTTCATAAATGTCTTCGATGATGATATTAAGAATTATTACAAAAGATCTAGTTATGAAAAATCTACTCAAAAAGCTATTTAAATACTTATATGCTCTCAAGCTGGTTATCTTCATCCCATACTAGTGCCATAGTATCATATTATTTCCAATACAGACTAGTTTCTGGATTGTGACTTTTCAATGAAAATTAGAATTCAGTCTAAAATTTTCATTTAGAAAATACTTTTACTCTTTTATACTGTTCTTGTTAATAGCCTGAAAGAAGGAAAATATATGTTCTTTTTGTTCTAAATTAATTTTCTTACATATTTTCATAGATCTGATCAACAGGTCAATTTCTATATATTTTACAGAGCTCAGTTTTATGTAATTTAAAAGATGTGTTTATTCTTTGCCTAAAAAAATACAATCACTCTGGGAATAAAAATATTATAGGACTATGCCATTTAGTGTCTGTTGATTATGAAAGCTTGCAAGAATTGTCTTTGAGCAAAGTGAAGCAAACTGTTTTTTTTTTTTTTGGAAACATAAATAAAAATATAAAAAGTTATATGACTAGTAGCATAAATATCAATTTTATAAAATATATAGAAATTGGTGTATGTGATTTCACTTGAATTCAAAACTTAGTCTTTATTTAATTTTCAATCCCTAGTTTTTGTATGAATATAGAAATTTAACATATAGATACATTAATGAACTAACTAAAAATTAAACTTTAGTCTTCACCGATGAAGGCAAAATTTCAGATCAATTTGAAAATGAGGATATTTATAGTACTAAACCATCTGGTATACATTACTTATTAAAATTTACATCAGATCACTATGTAGTAGGATGAACAGAACTGTTCTTGGAAATATAAGACTATATATAGGAAATGTATATACTTAGATCATGATTAATGCATTATAATTAATCCTTGATTTTTAATTACCATGTTTTATAGAAATGTTTTAATTGCTTTACACTGTGTAGGAACAGAATAAGTCATTTTACTCTCGTGTATACTTTATATACTTTTCATAGAGCAAAATGAAATTGAAAACGTTATTTTGCTAAGAAAAACATAATCTAATTTATTGGGCAATTCCAAGTTATAGATAACTTATAATCTAAATAAATACTGAATTCAAAAAAAAAAAACTTATCAATCCAAATAAATAATTCTAAGATAATCACAATACTCAAAGTTACATACAGAACATTTATTTTATATCTAAGTATTAGAGTGTACTGATATTTATAATTTAGATATACTTCACAAAATATAGGAATTAAAAATAATAATAATAATAAAACTTTCTCTCATTTCATAGTCATTTGTTAAATATTCAAATAACCTCTGAAGATATATAAAATTATAATTTGACATAAGAGAATAAAAATAAATCGATGTTCGCCTACTAAACATTTTGAAGTGAGAGTAAATAAAGGTTATCTTAAAGATAAATAGTTAAATTGCACTGGCACTATATGGAAAGCAATAATAATTTATCCAGTATAATCTTGACTAAATATATATTATATAACGTTTAATGTAATCTGAAAAATCTGCAATAATCATTTTTTGCATGTAAAATATAACTGATTGATTTATTTAACTAAGTTAATTATATTTATTTTAAGGGCGTAAACATTTACGTACCTTTGATTAAATTATTTTTAAAAATATATTAAATAAATCTATAATTATTCTGACAGAGAAAGTAAAATATTTGCACTATCAGTAATTATTTTATAAATAATATCATAATAAAATATTATATGTTGTTATTATCTCCACTTATATAAATAGCTTAATTAAGATAATGATAAATAAGTTGTTAAAGCTTTTTATTTAAAACAAATAAATGTATAAAAATAATTCTATATATAAAATCTTTACATAATTTTATTTTGTCCATTCAGGATTTGTAAATAAATTTTGCTAACATTGAAATTAATTAATACTTTTATAAAAATGAGTTTAAAATCGGATTTAAAAATTGTTCCACGAAGTTGGGCGGAGTAAATAGGTCTTATACTGAAAAATAGAATTAAATTCTTTAGTCAATATAATTATCTATTTCATTTTCAAAACTTCTCTTAAGCAGTTTATCTGGTTTCCTATACAAAAAATAAATTATTCATTTTCTTTAGCAGAATAATTTAATTTTGATCTAAAACTGGAAAGTTCTGGTTTCTAATGATTCTTGTTACTATTGATTGAACAGTAAAAATAACAACATCTTGTCTTGTGATTGTGCTTATAATTTATCTGAGATAAATAGCCAAAATATTATTTTTAAAAATAACAAAGTTTTGTTCCAATTTTCTCCTCAGATACTCTTGGATATTATTGATTTGATCAGTCAGCTCAAAATGCTTCTTGTATAATGTATATACATTCACTGAATAGGTTAAGATTGTTTGCTGATTGTCTAAGTGTTGACTGATTTAATGATTATATATATATATATATATATATATATATATATATATATATATATATATATATATATATATATATTAACCAACAACCCCATTTTAACAGTCATACCTAATGCTTGTCAACAAAAATAAAATAAACTAGATCTTTAAAAATGGACATGTGGATGACACGGTATAATAGATGGAAATACTATGGTTGTCTAGTCACCATAATACCTGTAGACAGTATTTAAGTACTATCTACCGAACTGGAATTCGAATACAAATTAATTATATATATTTTATTTTATATACACAATTTCTAGATATTTCTTATACCTGATTTACGAAAATGAGTTAAAAGTTTTCCAGTGGCCATTGTCCCTTGAGTAAGATCTATAAAAAAAAATTATACGGGAAAATATATTTATGAGCATCAGTTGTCAGCTGACCTCAAGCGCCAGTCTCACTATTATGGTTAGAATTATACTTTCCCTACTTTTCCTATCTAATGAGGTGCCTGACCCAAGCTAGCTCATTCTCAGGGTTGGGAGGAAAACCTATCGGATGAACAGAGGTATGTTAAGAAATGTGGATTTGAATGCTCTCTTTCAATCTTTATTCCCTGAGTTAGTCCCTTTAATCTATTTCTTAAAAGTTCGATTTGAATGAAAAATATACTGAATATATACATGCCTATTTATATTGGACGTATTTAGATAATTTTTCAATTTATCTTGGCAGATAAAGTAATAGGCGAATATAAACGATAAATCAATATACAACTTCAATTATAAGGTAAATATATGACTTTTATTATCAATATCTTAACATATTATTTATAAGATTAAAATTATATCATTCCCAGATTAAAATATAATAAAGCCATAACTATAAATAAAACAAAAAAAAATGTTAATATATAACAAATAAATATTAATTCAAAAAAAAAAAACGTATACAGTTATATGCTATAACTTGATATAATAGCCTAATCAAGTAGAATTATTCTGAGAGGGCAATGAGAAGCAATTCTAAGTTATATTAAGATAAAAATATATTACCTGACAGACCTCGGGGTTTGGATTATAAAATATTCAATCACATAGTATAACTAGTTCAATTTTAGGGTCCTGAAGTACTCAGAGTTTACTTTATGAAAGTGTGGTATCTTTTATTGGCGAAGTCCGGCATTACGGTTTATTTGGATTATGAATGAGATGCGATTTAAATTATCAACGATATAATCTTCCAAAGTGAATTTGTTCATACTTTTGGATTTGATCCTTTCTATTTTGTTCTGTATTATGCAGTATAGATTATTGATGAAGTTCCTGAGTTCTTTGTGGGCAGGTGGTGGGTAGAGTCAGCTTCATATCAGTGGCTGATGGTGATGCCCTTCACGTATCTGCTATTACTCTGACATTATAAATGTTAGCATTAAGATGTCCACTTCTCTCCTGCTCAGCTGTTTCAATCTAACTAATTTTAACTTCTTTGTCCACTTTACAAAAAATAATTTATCGGCACTTCGATCTATTTCTCTTTTGCATATTTTCTTTCTTTAACATTTCCTTTGGCTTTTGGTTCCATCATTCTTGATATTTTTAGTTCACAATACATTCATTGGCTTTCTCAGAATTTTTAAAGTAATTAATTACTGTTATAAGACCAAGAATTGCTTAGAGGCATATACAATATTTCTTTTCCTTACCCTCATTAATTTAAGATATGATCGAAACAAAGATCTACGTTTGAAACAATCGATAACAATATATAAAAAAAATATTTGCATATAACTGTATTTTTCAAATTTATAATAAACATTAAAAAAAATATTTTAAAATAAATAATTATGTTTAATTAATCCCTTTCCCCATTTGTTTTCTTTTTTTAAAAAAAAGTTCAATATTGATTCACGTATATATATATATATATATATATATATATATATATATATATATATATATATATATATATATATATATATATATATATATATTGTGCCCTTATCTGTAGGTCATAATAAGGTAGAAAAGGTCAATTACCAAAAAATTTTAAATTTTAAGTTATATTTGTATGATATATAAATAATAATAGGATAATTAGATTTTATAGTACAATTTAAAGCTGAAAATACCTGGTATATAAAAGTGTAATAGATTATTTTAAAAGAAAACAGTTAAATAAAGCTTAATAATATCCTTGCTTATGGTTGTAAAAGCTGGCCATATAAAATAATACAGCTATAAATAGTTAAAAGTATGTTAATAATTCGAGTATAATATTTTAAAACTAATAAATTAAAAAATGCTATATGCAATGTATAATTATATTTAATAATCAAAATTAATAGAGTATATTTTATTATAAACTTTGGGATGGTGAGAATTATATTTAGTTCTACAAGTTTTAATTATTTTCCAAAATTTTATAAAATATATCAGTTTTGGTAATTTAGACCGAGACGTAAATAAAAAATTATCTGATAAAATTAGTAAACACGTGACTGTATATTATATACCTTCACACACACGCTTGTTAAAATAATAATAAAGTTTGTGAATTTGAAACTAGATGTAATTGCCATCGATCCTTAAAGTACAAGTTGAAGTATTAAATATTGTTTTAATAATTATTTTAAAAGTTTAAATAATTTTTATAAAACTAAAATTGAATTTAAAAAAAAGTACTAGTCTAAATAATATTTAAGACATTACGTCATCAATTCTTTATTTTAAAAGTCTAATCTGTTATATAACTAAAATGCGTAAATTTGTTCACGCTAAAAAGTCATTAACCAATCAACGGAGGTAAATTGGCAGACAGAATATAAGAATTATACAAAGCGGGGAAGAAGTAATGTGTAAGTGAAAGATATAGTAACATATTTTTTTTAGCTGATAACACCGTAGCTGGAAAAGTGATATAAATTTAAAATTTTGTATTTATTTCAAAAGTTCTTTTGTAACATATAATATATTTTGACTGCCTCGACATGGATTGCTAATTTTAAAAGTTATCTTACCAAGGAATTTTATTCAAGTTTAACCAAAAGCCTACAGTAAAGATGGAAGTACAAGGAAAAATACCTAAAAATATTGCTGAAGGAAAAATATTTGGAAAGTACCTTAAGACAGCTTTATTTATGCTCAATCAGAAACTTATTGTTATAACTCAGAGAAATATAATTGGGACGCTATATGAAAATTTAAAAGAGAAGTTACTTGCCGTCAGGAAAAATTATGACGCACAAATTTATAAGGCTACTTTGAAGTTATTTTATTCTTCTCTATGAAAAATATTTAATATGCGTTTTATTATAAAGAAAAATGTATAATGAAGAAAGATTATTTATCTTTTAAAAAGAGACATTACAAAAATATAGTTCCAGAATTTTAAAGTAAAGAAAAGTAAAGAAGAATATGAAAGTGCTATTATGTATTTTATGGAAAGGAGCCGAAAACTTTATCTAATTAAAAAATATTATAAAGTATTCAATGGAAGGAATGCTTGATTTAGAAAAGATAAAATTAAATTACTTAATGAAAATGGATCCATGGAAACAGAAATTTTATTGAAGATTTTAAATAAAGTACCTAGAAGATGCATCGGAAAAGTCGCGCGGGAAAATATTATCAGACAATATTAGAAGAGAATATGGAGACGTTTTTTTTCTTTACAGGATTAATGGATATCAAGAATTAATAATAGTATTAATTATTTTAAAACCAAGGATTGTTGTCTATGAAGATTTATTAAACAGAGTAATAAATGTTTTGACTTAAAATAGAACATTAAGTGACTGAAGAAGAAATAAAATATTTTTTTCGCTTTAATATGAACAGTTCAAGAAAGTTTGATGAAGAAGTATCGTAAATATAATTTAAATATTTTTTACTAATTTATTTTAAATATAAAATGCTATGTGAGATTAGGGAAAACATATAAACATAAATTTTAGTAATATTAAAAAATTAAATATAATAGCTTAATAGAATGATAGAAATATTGTTTTTAAAAAATAAAGTGTATGTATGGAAGTTTTTATATCTACAAGAATCAATGGGATGGTGAAGCCCACGGAATACGATTGAGAAGATAAAGATCATTTGGTAACTTTGATATTTATTCATAATGCATAATGTATTTTTTTTTAGATCGTCTATTGATTAAGAATGATGTGTGAAAGTTTAAATTCTATGTTCCCATTTTATACAACATTTTTTACATATTATGAGATAGGAGTAATTTTAAATAAGCATGCAATAAGTTATTTAAAGTATAATCAATAATATAATATAACAGAACAATTGTGTGATTCTTTTGAACTTTCATGTAATAAAGTATTCAGATTTCTTAAAGAACAGCGGTATAGTTTTGAAATAAAATGAATTTTATTATTGTTAGAAATGCAGATAGGAATTTGTCGATGTACTATATAGAAAAAATCATGAGAAATAAGATCGGATAGTGACTTGGTAGTACTGGAGGAGAGGAAACCAAGATGATGTTTTGTTAAGAAATAGGAAAAATAAAGTATTTGGATCATAGTTAGTTTGTGTGATTTCAGTATAGCTAACTAAGCCCTATGACTGAACACATATAGTTTGGACAGTGTTTTTGCGTATTTTTAAACTTTTTGATGTTATATAAAGCTGAAGAAATAGCTTTAGCATCACTCCTATAATAGAGGTTGGTAGACAGACAAAGGTCACTCCTCTATAGTGTCTTTAAATTCACTGTGCCATTATTGTCAAGGTTTATGATGGATTATATTCTAGTTATATTTTTGATCCTAGGCATCTATTTTCGCTATCCTTGTTTCGTGAATTTGCATCGTCAGAGAGATATTTTCAAAGAAATAATGAATAAAATAGAATTGCAGAGATGTTATCATTTATGTAAGAATAATTTATTTGCTGGAATGTTTAGAATTGTGTAATTTTAAAAGTGAAAGTACAAAATATCATAAAGAGAGAAAGAATCATATAATACAGTTATAAATTAATTCGGAAACGAATATAAGATTTTAAAAGAGAAATCTAAAACAAAGTTTTTTTATAAAAGTGATAATAAAATTTTAATTTTTTTTAATAATATTTAGAAAATAAATATTGCATATTTAGTAAGAAAATAATTCAATAATGTATAATAAACATATACGTGTGCATGGTATGTTAATGATTGTAATTATATCATCCGAAATAAAACTTTAATGAGTATATTAGGACTAATAAACATCGGATAATGAACCATAAAACTTAATACCAAATGTAGAAGAATGTCTTTGAATTTATAGGATTCCATACTACTAATATAAAACTAGAATTTTATTATTTTTGTAGAATGTTTACTACGAATGTAAAATTTTGTAAAAATATAATTTTAATAATAGTAGGGATACAAAGTGTTAATGATAATCCGATAAGAAATTCATTTTGTAACAAGCGAAACATAATAAGAAATCCAATAATAATAATACTGTATTTTCTTAAGCATTTAAAAGATAAGAGTTAACTAGAAAAAATAAGTAGAAGTTTGATTTCATTTTATAAACTAGTAAAATAATTTTGTGATAAGAGAGTAAGGATATCCAGTGTACATAATGTAAAATATTGTTATTTGTTTATGTTATTAATAAACTTTGTTGTAAATTTATTTTAAAGCTTTGTGTCCTCGTTGTTATTTCTCCACATGGATGCATAATATCACAATACATTTATAATTGAAACAGACATATAGTTTTTGCACAAAGGGTAAACATAAAAGTGTTATAATACTTTTTGAGAATATATTGGTATATTAAAAAATTAAAAGATCATAATTATATTATTTATTGGTCATAAGTCGATTGCCACCATATTACATTAAAATATATGCTAATGTTGCCACACGTATTCTGTTGTCAGATTATTAAAATACTACCACATACGTATTTAATTATTTCATTTAGGAAGTAATAAGATTATATTATACTATTGTTGTTATTATTATTATTTATTATTGTTAGTTACTGCGTAGTGAATTATGACATAAAATTCCCTTTTCATGGTTTACTACCGTAATTTTAAATCAGTTAGAATACAATTTATGAACCTGAGATTTGATTTTATTTTATTTTATTTAATTGAGCTCGATTCTTATTACAAAGAATATTAAGACATGATTATTATTTTATTCATAGTGAAAAGAGCTTAGAAAGTCGTAAGAATACTATAAGTTAGTTATTTAGTATAGTAAAAGGGGAATAGTGTTCTTATGCCATTGAGATAGTATCATGTGGAAAATATCTCAATGTAGTCTATCTCGTTCCCCGTGTCGTCACTCCATGTCTCATGAAAATAGTAAATATTTGTTAATTCATTTTAAAAATATAACCGTATTTGTATTTTAAAAATTAGAGCTAGTAATCATTTTAATTAATGCCGGATATTTCACTTATTTATTTGTTAGACTGAGCTAGAACCCGGAATAAATTTAAACAGTATTATAATAGAATTTTGGAGAGGACGAGAGCGGTGGGAGAGGTTAGAATATATATATATATATTTAATTCCTCATACATATTTAACCTCTTGACAACAACATAAATGATTATATGTATTAAAGGTAATGGGTTTGTATTACTTAATTTTTCTTGTAACAGGGTTTGAACCCATATATATATATATGATTACTAATTCTTTGCAGACAAGTTTTGGATTGAAAACAGTATTGTGTCTTCAGCCTGGGCTCATTGCTCCACAGTTAACCAAACAGGTAAAAGGTAGTTTCTGGAGGGATGCATTAGATAAGAAAGATCCAGGACCATTGTTTTATGGAACTAATGGAACTAATGCTATAAGGTGTTAGTGGGTCACATAGAATATAATTTCAAGTATATAATCAAGCCATAAAAGTCTAAACCTGCAAATTAAATAATTGGAGTAGGAATCAATTATTTTTAATAACTGACAACGGAAGAATCGTGTTTTGTTTTTGGTAATTTATATTATAGGTTTATTTTTTAAAAAATAAAAATATTTTAACTTTTTATAATAACCACTTGGAAAGATAGGTAAATGGGTGTTCCAATGTGAACGAACACTTTCAAAATAATAAATTTTATTAATTATATACATAGGGCCTTCATTTTAACAATTAATGTCTAAGTAAAATATAGTCAATAGTTGTTATATTTTTATTAAAAATTAACCAAATGTACATATAATTTGATTGTTAATAGCAGATTTCATATTTCCAAACTTTGGGGGGGGGGGATAGCTTTTAAATTGCCTGATGGATATTAGTCATTAATTTATTTGTAAATAGTATGGGGGTATGAATTACAGATATAATAATGGGGAAATTCCAATGTTTTTAGAATTTTTTTTATGAAAGTATACTTAAATGAAAAGGATGGGGGGGGGGGGTAAATGAAACCAATAAGGTGCTTATAATTTATCTAGAATAGGTTTAGCCAGTGCATATTAATATATATATAATAAAGAAATAGAACATTTTCTAAGAATGCAATAATTAATTAATGAAATGAAAATTTTACATTATGGCTTTCCCTTTTAAAAACTATCTGAACTTCTATTAGGACAACAAGTTGGGTATTATGGACACATACAGCACTTATATTTTGCATTATTTTATCTTATCATTATTAATTTGTTTATAATTAATATTGTTAATTATAAAGAAGAAAATGGACTAGACATGTTATATGATTATGAATACATACTTATTCAAATATATGATTGTCTATGCTCGTGTAATATGTTATATAACATAAATGGGCTCTTCAAAGGACAGATGGCACCGTTTGTGTCTTTTATTTGTTTATATGCTTAGTTTATTTACTTAATTTTAAATGAGGATGTGAATTTGATCTATTGATTTATATGAAGAGTTTATAAACACTTAATTGAATTATACATGAACTCAATATAGTGGACAACTGCTTTGTGCTCAATTTGATTTGACATCACATCGGTTTTCGTTCATAAATGAACCTTCCCAAAATGTCATTTTTAAAAATTTGGCATCTTAAGATTAATTTGTGAATGAAAGTCGGTGTGATGATATTGAATTGAATTGCATGTGAAGCAGTTCTCTGTTGTTTCGGGTTATGTATGATTCGAGTGATTAAATGTTTATAAGTTTTTGACAACATTATGGCCATATAAGTTACTGGAAAATGACTATAAGAAACAAAAATGAAGAGTTCGTTTATGTTATATAAGTTATTGAAAGCTTCAGTTAGATCTAATCTGAGATATTTATTATTTACATATATATATATATATATATATATATATATATAAATATATATATATATATATATATATATATATATATATATAAATCATTTGAAGATCTTTTTTATAGTATATGTAATATGGTATATATGGACATATGTGAATGTTTCTTCATGGACATTTTGATATTGCTTGTTATATATATATATATATATATATATATATATATATATATATATATATATATATATATATATATATATATATATATATATATATATATATATATATATATATATATATATATATAAAATACTGTATTGATAAAACAAAAAACTGCATAGTTAATTTATTAGGAAATAATGTGACATTTATGCACCATAATTTCTAGATAAAACTAACATGCAAAAACTTTTAATTCAATCTGTCTCCTTACTACTCTGCTGTACAGAGTAACTGTATTAATAATACAACAAGAAAATAATATAAGAATAATATGATGGTAATCATTATGAGGCACTTAGGAACAGTTATTGATAATTGGGTGATCTAACAAATCATTATTAAAAATTCCAAGAGAGAAATGGTACAAATAGTCAGAGTATGAATTGCTTTTGTTTACAAATTAAAATATTAATAAAAAGTGTAATTTGTAAACAAAATTAATTAAAAATAAAATATATGTGTACTTTTTTTTTTCTGAAATGATACTACTATTGTTAGACAACTTAAAATATCAGAAATTTAATTAAGAATAAAAAAAAATATAAATTTAGATAAACATTTTTTTTTAAAAAAAATAAAGATTATATATAAACAAGAAAGAGAACTACAAATGTAGCTGTACAAAGTAATTAAACAAATAAACAAGAAGAAAAACTATAAAATGAATTGTATAAGGTTATGAGAAACATTGAAATCATATAAGATTTAAAAAATAGTGTTTAATTTTTTTGATTAATCATCGCTCTCAAGTTGAGAAAGATTTCGTTAGACTGTAGAATTGGATTTTTTTAAAGCCATTGTTTGTTAATATGTCTAAAGTAGGTTAAAATCGCCTGTACTCATTATTTTGAGAACATGCAAAAAGTGATTATTTTAATTTCATTTGTTTGGGAAAAAAATACTTCACTTAACCATCATTATTGACTTTTGTTTACCCTCCTTTAAAAAACAAGATAAACACATTCATTGCTTTAAATGGACCTTTCCAATGTAATATTGATTTAATTAAAACAGACATAAAAAGTATTATTTCACTTTATTTTTGTTTAAGAATGAAATTTTTCTCTAGTTTATTTTTTCTCTATAATAATCTTATAAAAAACCTCCACATATCAATATTTGATACACATCACCAGTGTAAAAGTGCCAAAAATCTTCTTGTTGTTACGTGAATGAATATGTTATCAGATTTCAACATTCTGCCAAACGTTTTATTTTTCTTTAAAAAAAAAGACTTATTCAGCTTATTTCCTATTTTTTTTGTTTCTGTTTATTTCCTTAATTATTTTCTATAACTAAATTCCTATTTTTTCCTTTTGTTTATTTATAACTCATTATCTTTTTTTAATTATTTGTATAAGTAAATTCATAATATGTATTGTTCTTGTTGCTTATTTATTTAATAAAATTTCTAAATTGTTTAGCTGTCTGTCAATTGTATCATTTTTCAAAAAGTACATATATTTCATTTTTATTCAATTTTGTTTACATAGCACACCTTACTTTTCTTTATTTTTATATGTAAACAACAAAACATCATACTCTGCCTACTTGTTCCATTTAACACTTGATACATTCTGTAGTGACCTAATAGCTTCCACAAGTGTCAATAACGGTCCCTAAGCACTTTCTAAATAATTACCGATTACGGCTATTGTATCTATAGAAAAAAACAATTTTAATTTATATATTTAACTACGACAACCTTAGCAGCATTATAAATAAAATTACTTGAAATGTAATTTGCATAAATATTCCACTATTTCATGATCTTTAACTGTTCTTTTTTTATAAATGTGCATATATATATATATTAAAAGTTTAAAAAGTCTGGATTATTAAGATTAAGATATTTCATTTATAGTGTTATGCTACAGATTTAGTTGTTTGGTTTAATTTTATCTTGACAGTTTATTTGTCTTCCATGTCAAAACTCTAAATTTTTTTTTTTATTATTTTTAATTTTTCTAAAGAAGAAAGTCAGTTTTAATCCTAGCATTAGTAGAACATGTTTAAAATCTTTAATATAAAATAAGTTAAACCAGTTTTGACATAGAAAAAAAAATATTTTATTTAATTTAAAATTTTCGGTGAAAGAAAAAAGAACGTCATGTTCTATCAAGAGTGCATCTGTAATAAAACAATATATATATATATATATATATATATATATATATATATATATATATATATATATTGTAACGGAATATTAAAAAGCTGTAATAAGTGCTTAATATAAAATAAGCAAAGATTTTTCTGTAAAACTTTCCAAACTAAATATTGTATACAAAACGAATATATATATATATATATGAATGTTTTTGGCTTTATATTATTTATTTAATAACTGAAACACAGGCTTGTTATATACCTGTGGCTATATATATATGTAATATAGGGTATATGAGCACAGACTTTCACACCACTCACCTCTCTCCACTCTATCTAATAACACTGATACACCTAAACACATATATGCTGAAAAGATAAATAATCACCAATATACGTATTTCATGCTAAACCAGCAATCATCAGCTGGTCCAGACTATCATCTTTACACACATATATAATATAAGTGCTCAGATATATATTAAGATAGACTATCCTCATAGTTTAATGGAGTGTGGAGTGGATTGAAGCCTGTCCATTAAACTATGAGGATAGTCTATCTTAATATATATCTGAGGACTTATACTATATATGTGTGTAAAGATGATAGTCTGGACCAACTGATGATTGCTGGTTTAGCATGAAATACGTATATTGGTGATTATTTATCTTTTCAGCATATATGTGTTTAGGTGTATCAGTGTTATTATATAGAGTGGAGAGAGGTGGGTGGTGTGAAAGTCTGTGCTCATATACCCTATATTACATTATTTATTTTAAAAATAATTTAAATAAAATTGTAGGTAATATTAAATATATCACATAATTTTCTAAATCTATGTTATTTAAGCAAATTAAAATCATTTTTATTATTAATATATTCAAATCATCTTCATTTATTGTTTAAAGTTCAGTCCTTATATCTGTTCACAGAAAGTGTTGCTGTTATTTTATAATATGATTGGGATAGTGATTACAATGTTTTCTGTTTACTTTCAGCTAATGAGATTCATTAGAATATTTTATTCTGAATATATATTTTAAAAATATTAAATACAAATAGTTCTTATATTTTTTTGACTTTTCATTAATTTTCAGGCTATCATCATCACAATTGATTTGTTCTAGAAAAAGAGCATAATGAATAAATTCATAATCAGGAAAATGATTTTTCTATTAATAACATTCAATGAAAAACAATGCATTATAATATTGTGCCATATAAATTTTTAAACTTAAACAGTGTACAAATATTAATACTATACATAATATAGTAATGTTATATGAGTAAATAACTGCATAATTACCATTTATTTTAACTTCACTTATTCAAAATCAATTTTAAAAAATGATTTTCACATCTTTTTCATTTTACAAGTTTATGTGTTAAAACTTAAGTGCAATTTCAAATTTAAATTTTAAAAAAATAAATGTTAAGATAGTAATTGTATATTTTAATCAAAAGCACATTTAGAAAAAGGAGCATTTTCTTTGAACTAACTAAAAATACTTTTTATTAGACACTCTAAAAATTATAATGAAATTTGATGATTTTTCTTAGTACTCATAGACTTTCTTTTTCACAATTTAACACTTTAAAGGTTTCTTTTCACAATTAGAGATAGTATTGTTTTGTTTCTGTTTATTTTTTTAATGAAATAAAATTTATTATTGATTATTGATTACTTTTTTGCATGATTTTAAATGTTTTCTCAAAAACATACACTTAAAAGAAAAAAGTTATTTGAAATTTCAAATATCAATTTTGAAAATAAAAATGAGGCATCGATAAAAAACAATAATCAAAAACGAAATCCAATACAAAAGAATGTTTTGACATGGGGCTGAGTTTGGTTGACATCATGTAAATATTTAATCAAATCATTTCTATTTAAAAAGTTATTATAATTTAAATAATACATAATGTAAACATTTAATATATTTTGAGAAATAAATATTTGACAGTTTTGCACAAAAATGTAAATAAGTGAAGAAAATTATGTGTATTTTTTTTTTACAAATTAATTCAAGAATGGTACTGTATATATGCAGTTGTGTGGAGTTTCTGATAACTCCTGAAGTTATCACTCAAAATCTCTAACTTTTGTGAATTAAAACTGCAGCTAAAATTTAAAATATTTTAAATTTCAACAATAATTTATAATGCCTTTCATTGCTCATTTTTGCTGACTTAAACAAATACAGTGAAAAAATGACAACAATTCTATTCATTTAAAATAAGACATGTCATTATTGCTATCTTAGTGTTAAAAATAGTTTCAATTGCTTTTTCTGTCCATGTAATTATAATATACACAGTTTTTAAAACAGTTTCACAACCTTTTAACTATAAAGCATTTTTTCTCATATTTTGTTGAAAATAAGTCTAATCCCCTTTTCAAAAATTGATCTGTCATATTGTCTTTTATATAAACCTCAACAAGTTTAAATATAAATGTTGCTTTCAGTTTGTCATAAATTAATACACATATTCAAATAATGTGTGGAATAAAACAATAGATTTTTTTCTTAATAAATATAGTTTTTAAATTAAATAAATCAATGTATAAGATCATGTTACATCCTTTTCCTTTCAAAAATAAAATTTATTTTATATATATGCATGTATTATTTAATTTAAAAATTATATTTAATTAAAATTAAAATTTGCAGCTTTTGATTTTAAAGAATATAATTCATATATATATATATTTATTTAATGACAGAT